>OY744515.1:218472777-218522777 GCA_963556195.1 Sepiola atlantica | reverse complement strand
TACTGGACCTGTCAAAATAATAATAGAATATAGAAATATTTACAAAAAACATTTTCGTACTTTCATAGATGACGCCTCATGTTTCTGACTTTGTGTCGTCAACGTTCGGGCAGGTTACGGAAGCGCCCGAGAGTTGATGAGGCGAAAACTGGCAAACGCCTAATAGAAGACTGGCAACCGATAAATTTTAACGAAGAAAACCAAACTAAAATACATATATAAAAATAAAGAACGAACAGACCATAGCTAAACAACTGTTATTAATTAGATGTTTATTTTTGTTTGTTTTTTGTCAAAAGAATCATTGTTAATCAAATCTTTTTCAATAAAATGTTTTTTTTTTGTTTGTGCAACGGATAGTTTCAAAAGATGATTTTGTTTTATTTGTTAAGCAAATGTTTTGTTTTTTATTTTTTTTGCATTTTTTTTCAAAACACTCAATTAGTTCTGCAAGAGATTCTGACAGAGATTATAGAATTTTTTTTTTCCTTTATTGAACGCAATTAATTTCTTTGAAAAGTTATCGGCTGCTTGGTTAATAGTTTCGTCAACTCTCGGGCGATTCCGTGACCTGCCCGATCGTTGACGACACTAAGTCAGGGAAACATGGTGCGTCAGCTATAAAAATACCCAAATTTTAATGTAATGGATCCCGGATAACACCGGCTTTGTACATCTAGTGATAAAATATTTTTAACATTATATATATATACATATATATCTTCTATATAATAAAGATGTAGTTCCTGTGTTCACAAGCTCTTAGGGTTTTGAATAAAGACCCCCATGACTATATATATTCTGAAACTACATTAACCATGCTACTTGGTTAAGTATATTTTATTTTGATCAAAGAAGTTACATTATCGTTGGGATTGTGCCATGCCCGACATCCATATATATATTTTACTTTATAGCTTAAAAATAATAGAAATGTCAACAAGGGAGTTAAGGGTTTGGGAAAAGTACATAGGCATCCTCATTGATTCCCGAGAAACTATGTGCCTCAAGGGGTTAAAGATTATAAATTTTCCAAAATTTATTTTAATTAACGTCACTTTACTTACATCTTCACCTACCTAATTAATGAATATATCCTTGGACACACACAAATTGAATATTATACAATGTAAAAAATAAGAATAAAAAATGTAGTATAGTGTTATAGGCTTGATGCAAAACGTTATAGAATTCCTTATTTAATCCCGGCCCACGCAGGGTGGCCTTGCTAATATTAATATTATATATATTTTATGTACAGGATGCACTCCTAAACTAATTAACCGAACATTAGGCGTAAGGGCTCCGAATGTGGGCTATATTTAGTTTAATTTAATTTTATGCATATGGAGTAAAAAAAGTAGTGGAAGCCCTTTATAAAACTACTTATACCTCCGACCTTTGTGAAATTTGAACACTAGATATTAGAAATCAATAAATATTTAAATTTCAGTTTTGGGGGAGTATTTTAAAGGGTTTTAGGGGAAATATTATAAGCACCCCCCATTTAACATGTCAAATATTTCAGATTTGAATTGACTTTTGTCCATAAGTGTTAGACATCAATTAAGCAAGATTCCCTAATTCTTCTTAAGACCCCTTAAGCTTAAATCTTAAATTTTAGATATCTTCTCGAATCAAAATTTAATGTCTAGAATCTTTGTTTAAATTTTGATCAAAATTTAAATAAGGATTCTAGACATAAGTTTTAGTATAATATCTTGAATTTAATATTCATAAGGGGATATAAAAGTAGTGCAAAACTTTTGTTCGGGAAATTTTACCCTTCCTTGGACGAATATTCTAGTATATATCACAATTCAGGATCATTTCGTTTATTCAAACCTATTTAATATACAGATTGACTCCCATCTTATAGAATCAAACTAACACTTACCGGCATAAAGGCCTCAACTGGCATCCATCTCATAGAAGAATACTTATTCGAATGAATGGCCACTTATGAATCTCAACCAATCAGAACACAGAGAATGGACTTTCCCTTCTGAGCATAATGGAACATTCTAGCCTTATCATAAACCGGCATTTTGATATGCTTGGCACTGACTTATCTTGCTGCTCAACTGGTCGTACAGTTGAGCCATAAGCATCGACTCTATAGTTAGCTTCTTGCACTAAGTGGTTTCATGCCTTGTCTGGAGCAATTTCTTCCCATAAAAAAATGCCACTTATGCAATTGTTAATAAAATTCACAAACCTTTTTGCAGTCCAACCATATTTGAGACAAATTGACTTCAGTCTATGTCTGACTTCTCAACTAAGATTCAGTCATACTGTGACAATGTGCTGGGGGGGGGGGACACAAAAAACTGGTATGATTAAATATACTAGTGTATATTAGGAGCAATGTACTCCAGAAACAAGAAATTATCAATTCGCAAGAGTTAGGAATGTATTCGGGGAATATAACATTATTGTTTTGGTTACGAACAGGCAAAACTGCTTTACGCAAAGGCTACAGCTGCAGGGGTCAGCTAGGGTCAAGTATGACAAATGTCAACAATATCTAATTGAAGTACCCGGTCCATGGGAACGTTTGAATGAAATTCAAATCGACACTGGAGATAGCCGACAGCCAATTAGAGTATGTATTGGCCATGACGAAAGGATTTAACCTGGGTGTGACCAGGTAATCCTGCTTGTTCATAAAATCGAATTTATAGTTAAATTGTAGAGTTTCTCACAAGTTTTTATAAGTTAACAGAGAAGCAGTCAACTAAGCTGTGAAGCACTCCCACCTCCTTCTCTTCATGTGATATCATCTCTAGCCGAAACGGACGACTGTTCATGTCAACAAACTCCACTGCAGAAAGAAAAGTCGCGAATTGAGTTAATTAAAGATTTGCACCTAGCATCCAAAATGATAGACATCACCTCTTATTCCTGTAAATACAAGAATATATTTTTATCAGAAATACAAGACAGGAGCTTTGTTGTGTTTTCTTGATGTTGCGTAGACTTGATTTCATGTGTATTTTTTTATTTCTACATATTAACACCTCGTCCAGTCAGTGCTTCCCGGAAAGTTCCAAGACATACAAGACAAATCAGTGTGAGGAGTGCAATGTGATCCCACTGATAAAGATGCTAAAGATCATCTACTTCTGTCACAGTTACGGCCAAAGACAACAATGTAGATGGTATATCGATCCACAAGAATAGCAGTATTTAGGTTTATACAGAAGAGGTAGAACACATTTTTATCACCATCCAATATCGGCTCAAAATGTACTGACATGGATACAACCTGTAAAATTGTCAATAACTGACACTCCGTTCTTGGTAATGTATTGATTTTTAATGCGATGGTACACTTCAGTTCAGGAATAGTCTGGGAATTATTTAGATAGACATTGTTTTTGAGATAACCCCATTGAATGTCGATAAAAAACAAAGTCTGTTGAACGTTCATGACTGAAACTTGATGGACAAGTCAGGGATAGACTGAAGTGGAGTTGTACCACATACGGTTAGATTGCAGAAATGATTGATTTTTATTAACAATTGTATAGGTTTTATTTTGGGAGGAGTCATCCTGTATGATCAACATTCTGTGTATTTGATCCGCTGATCATTTTTTTCAAAAATTCTAACCAACTTGCAAAAGTCAGACTGTAAATAACATGTTTTTCAAAAGTCATGTTCTTTTCTTGAACTTTATTTTTTTTCTTGGACTTTCAACTAATTTTAATCATTTTCTGGAGCAACTGTAAACATGTATTGTGAAATCAGATACACAAAACACGAGTGAGATATGTTTTTTTAACATTGAAAATAAAATAAAAAAATAAATTTGTAAGGATCACGTGACATAATTTAGTTGAAATCATGAATAGACATAATTCCATGATGAATCTGAAAATAACATGGTTCATCTCTTACATAAAGAGAAAACTGTCTGTGTGTCCAGCTAAAAGTCGAAAACTACACAAGACACGCCCACAAAGCTGATATATTCTTTTTCACCATTGCCTCTGACAAAATATAAGCACTTTTTTTGTAATATTCATTTTTTTAGGGATTAACAAACAGAATACCACATAGGAACCTAAACAACAACCACATAATGGTCAACACTGAGCATCACATTACTTTTGTACCCAGAAAAAAAATGTTCGATGGAGAAGTTTTCAAATGAAACACCGACTCTCCAGAAACGCCTATAAATTTAAGCAAATGACAGATAAACTAACTCCCTGACTATTGATCTGATTGTCATTTTTATAGATAGAAAAGCTTGAGTGGAAAACTTCCCAAAAAGCCTGTATGTGAAAAGTCTTTCAATAAGCAGGTGGTGAGGCTTTGACACAGCTAGGCAAGAAAAAAGACGGCACGTCAAATGTACAGAATTACATTAATAAATGATTGCTCATACTTATTGCGTCAGCATATTACGTCATCATATTAAGTTCAGTCAAAGGTAAATCGGGATGAGTAATAGTCTGCACAAGTTGATAACAACGCTAATAAATCCATATAATGTAAGAAATCGATGTATCAGAGATGTTTTCTTTAACATGTCTCTATGACAGCTGCAGAGGTAAATGAATTGAACTTTACATATTACTGATCTTTCTTTTCATTATAAAAGAAAAAGCAATCCTATAATCCAGAATGGTGCATGTGAGCAAGTCTATAAACTTTCTGTCAGTGGATTGCAACTATTGAACTATTTTGACTGGAGCAATTTATTTTCGACTATTCCGTTTTGTATAATACTTCCTTCAAATAGCCAGAAAACCTCGTAATCCTGTTTTATGGAATAGCCTTTTCCAGGAATAAGAAAAGTGCCCGTCGTCAGAGAATGAAACAAATGTCTCGTCTTTTCTAGACCAATATGAGAAAGAATGTGACATTAGTAACCAGGATGATCGCACAATTGCCAACAAGAGGCAACTCTGTTAACTTTGGACTATCGATTAAGGGAGCAGTGGAACTAAAGGGCAAAGGGAGCGTCGAGACAACGAAACATTCACACGAGGCGACACCGATATGAACGACCAGCAAAGTGGAGATAATGAAGATGATTGAAATGATAGTCCAAGACTGGGACATTCAACAAATAAAATTACAGATAAAACACTTACCGATGTTAAATTAATTTTGTACCCGATATTAAATTGTTCATATGTAGACGTTAAGGTCTTCTAACCTAATCCTAAATCTAAACCTAACAAGCAGCTACTTAGGGTTAAAATATTATTAACTGCCCTTCAAATCTAGAATGGCCAGGAAATGGAGGATCATTATACATTAAATTTATATACGAAACTGGTAAACTAAACTGGCATTCTAAAATAAAATAATCGCCTAAAAAAGTAGAATATCATTATTTTATTTTTTTGGAGAGTGGAAACAGCGGAGGGTGTTTATCTACAAATGTATAAAGACAAAACACACATTGAAAGAAAATAAGGTAACACTGTAGTAATAGGCTATACAAACCCCCAAATTAACCGAAACAAAGTCAAGAAATTTTAAAGTGCTGTGGTTAGCAGTTATTTATATAGATGAACTAATTCTACATGTTGGAGGTTTCTTTTTCAAGAATAAAAATGAATGGCAAAATCGAAAAAATGTGAGAAGAGACAGCAAGAATAAATTTCATTTTTTTTGTTGTGATTTTAAAAACTTTGTTTTTATATTTTTGAGATTTTTCAACTTTCGATAGTTATTTGTGGTCTTAGCTAAAGTAATGGATATATTGAGACAGAACTGCACATTATGAATGAACCTGTTAGCAATAAGTCATAGGAAAGAGGTATATTTCTTTTGTCACAAAAACGCAGGATGTACGTCAGTCATGAAATATATGAATAGTAAATTATACACCTCTATGCAGAAGAGATATGTAAAAAGTATTTTTTAATCTGCCAAATAAACAGTCTAGTTTTTTAAACAATTATTTGATGGTTCGGGGGGGGGGGGGGTGGAACTTTGTTATAAAAAATACTAGTTTTTTGTTCGCCAGCTTTATTCATACGAGCAGAGGTTCGCCTTGGAATCATTCTGGCAACCTAGAGTCTGTCTAAACAGCATCAGCGTTACAAGTATCAACCAAGGAAAGAGTTTATCAGGCATGTGAACGCAGTGAAATGATGTATGGAAGTGAAACCTGGCCAATAAGAGTCGAGGACATGCATTGCATGAAGAGAATGATATGATAGATGTTTAATGTTAGTCTTAAAGACAGACTTAGTTTTGATGACTGAAGAGGAAAATCAAATCTAGACAGTATAGAGAGATGTGTGCAGAACAGGAGACTTCGTTGGTTTCATTACATTAAGTAATGGATGATAATTCTTGGGTTAGTAGATGTAGAACAGTTGTGATAGCAGGTCGAGTTAACAGGGAAAGGCCAAGAAAAACAGAGGAAGTGATAAAAAATGGACTTGAGAGAAAGAGGGATAAATAAAGACCTGGTCAGAGATAGGTTAGTTTGGAAGTCAATTTCATAAAGCAAGTATGTAAAACGGATGGTGAGACCCTTCTTTATTAAAATCAGATATCATTCAGATCGGTCCTAGCAAACCATCTTCCCGGGCAGTGGTGTGCAGAAGGGGGGGGGGAGTGGAGGCAACTGGGCGGTGACCCCGGACATCCAAATTGGGGGCATCGAATTATATTCAAACCATCTCTCATAATATTTCACAGTACTAAGATATACTTGATTCTTTGGGGCATAAAGTCAAGAGTTGGACCGAGGCATCATCAGACCTCTGAACACCACTACTCTGAAGCAATACCCTTTCGTTCAGGAGGAAGGTTGATTGGTTTATTGCCGGTCACCCAGAGCATCTCTACCAGGGAACCCGCTTGAGTGCTCTCTCGAATGGGGCTGGATTTACTCACATTAAACAACTTTGTGTCACATCTTTTTGCCGTGGGAAGCTCATAAATGCAAACTGTTAAGGATCAGGTAAAAATTATTTACTGCGCAAAATCCTCCACTATTATATGTATTTATCTGTATATAAATCTGCCCGTCAGACAAAAGTTAAAGAGTAAAAAACGTGCTTTTTTCCAGCATTCGGACGAAACTATTTCAAGTAATGAAGAGAAGTGAGAAAGCAAATAGCATGTCAGTCTTACATGTCACCAGAAATGAATGTGAAAAGAAATCCTCCACTCTAAATAAAAAGTCATGGTGGGTGTTTTATTTTTTCTTAAGGTTATCAGAAATCTTAATTTTATATTTAAAAATTAAATTACTCATGTAAGTCTGATTTTAATATATTAGTTCGAACATAGCCGAAGCATAATTTATTTTCCTGTCATTTTTTGACAGAGGAAGGATAATAATTAATGGCATTGCTTTCTGTTTCACATAAATATTTCTCCTCAATGTAGAAAATTATTATTGGGGTTGGGACGATTAATAAGAATCAAAATCGGGATCGAAACTTTTTGGGGTATCGGAATAGATATCAGAATTGGAAAAATTTTAGCCTAATTTCAACTTCCGAAAACTTTTTTTTTAAAACTTAATTTTTCATTTTTAGTACTAATGATAAAATGATAAATATTTATTGTTATAAATATACCAATAAAACTATAATCTATATATCATAACGAATTTAGGTAAAAATGGAACCGGAAGAAATAGCACGCTAAAAATGGCACGAGTGGATAAATAGGAAACATATAGATGAAAATTTCACAATGATTTTATAAAATCACTATTCTCAATCAATCACTAGGAAAACATTTGAGAAAAATAGTTAGAAAGATCTATTCATGAAATGTCCTCCCCCCCCCGCCCCAAGTGTATTTTTACTTTTGCGAAAATATATGCACACATTACACAAGATTTTATGGTAATCTAAAATTACAGAAACAATAAGATATTTAGAAATTATAAAATAAGCGGAATTGGTAATTATATCAAAATCAGAGAATTAATAACAGTAACAATATTCGCATCGGAATTAAGGGAAAAATATTGAAATCGTCCCATCACTAGTTTTTATCCAAGCAGATTAAAAAAAAAAAATCTACTACCGAATTACATGTTTTTGTAAATAGAGTAATATATGTTTACCAAATCTTGCTGCAACTGGAAGCCATAAACATCACCTTTGCTGCTGACAGAATTCCCATCTTTGCTTGATATCAACTTAGACATCCTTTTTTTGTAAACCAGAACTAGTGAGGAAATCTTACATTGCCTGGAAGCAATTCTGAGCTATTTTCTTTAACATTACTTAGTATTTGACAATATTTCTGAAACGAAGTATTGTTATTATCTACATCATTTATATTCCCATTAATTCATATCTGCAACATTCCCTGTTCTTCAGCACACTAGTTCATTCGTACCCAAAATTTACCAGCTAATATATCTTTATAGTCTATTAATTTTAATTAGAACACTCAGCAGGCAACTTGAGAGGATCAGACGTAAGATATGCACACATGTTTATTTAACCAAATATTATTTTTGGACGAAGAAATGCTAGTTATATATATATATATATATATATATATATATATATATGAAGAAGAATGGAAAGGAATTAGAGAAGCAAAAGTCAAATCATAATTCAATTCAATTGCTCAGAGCAAGGTATATTCCGCAAAAAAGGCAATTTATTCAAGTTAAATTTTCCTTAAGCCAGGCTTTTCAAAGATCAAAATCTTATCATCAGAGGAAGTCGCTGGGATAGATAAGTTGGCAAAGGCCAAGATTTAAAATTTGAAAAAATAAAATAAAAGTTGTAGGGGGAAGAAACACAGGGCAAAATTCTGCCCGAATGCAAGCAAATGTCCGATTGCTAAAAAGTCCGGTGTCGAAATCTTGGCCTTTGCCAACTTATCTATCCCAGCGACTTCCTCTGATAAGATTTTGATCTTTGAAAAGCCTGGCTTAAGGAAAATTTAACTTGAATAAATTGCCTTTTTTGCGGAATATACCTTGCTCTGAGCAATTGAATTGAATTATGATTTGACTTTTGCTTCTCTAATTCCTTTCCATTCTTCTTCATTCTACCTGCTCTATCCTGAATATTGAGCTATATACTCTTCACAATAGATTTCACTTTTCCTAAAAGTTCGCTTTTAGTACACCACTTTATATATATATATATATATATATATATATAGTACACATATTGTATTAGTTTCTGTAAATGTAAATGTTTATAAAAAGTGCTCAACAACAAGTAGAGCTGTTAAGTATAAATTTTTATTTATAAAAACATTATTTGTTACATATGTGCATACATGTTTCGTTTGTACTCTTCAGAGAATCAACCTCTTCAGACCAAAGAAGACTGTCTTCTTTGGCCTGAAGAGGTTGACTCTGAAGAGTACAACCGAAACATGTATGCACATATGTAACCAATAATGTTTGTATAAATAAAAATTTATACTAAATATATATATAAATATATATATATATAAAGGTGTGTTTAACGCATAACTATCCGACAGACTGTGTTGTAAGTATAAATGGAAATAGTTTAAGAACAATTTATATCGAACTAGCAATAATTTATAATAGTCATGCTGTTTTAGATGTTATATTTCGTTTTAGTTAGAAAACTTTGTCAAGAATAGCATTTATTGAACAGAATTGGATTAGATATACAAAAGTAGGTTTTGAAGCTATAAATACACATTGAGTATTTTACTACTGTAAAATAATGTAATCAAAAAACTAAAATAAATGAAAGTGGACGATTTTTTTTTCAAATTATGCATAATATTATCGATTGAAAACCAAAGTTTCAGATTATAAAAATAAATTTGAAAAAATATTACATTTTCAAATTTTTACAGGTGAGTTCTGTTTTCTTTATAAGTTGAACATAAACCGGTCCTCTTAATTGATTTTTTTTGGCTGGACTTCTGCAAACTAAGCTCATTTTCAAGAAGGATTATTTAAAACTTTCACATCAAAATTCTAAAAAACAAACATGTTTTTTAATGTTATGTTTTTAATAATCTATGGATTTGGTGTTCAATCGATATCATAATCCGAAAGCAAAGAACACCATGGAAAATATTTTAACATTAATCTGAGATTAAAAAAAAAACTGATCTCATTGCTAAAAATTGAACAAGTCACTTTTTCAAATTTTTTATGTGTGTAATCTGAAAATCTTGTGTTAATCGATGATATTACATAGAATTAAGAAAACAAGCAGTAAAAACAAGCTGCGCATGCGTGGTCCCCCTTTATATGTGACTTGATGTGGCGAGTGTAAAATGCAATAAATTTTGGGCAATTTGGGGCATTTTTGACCTCCTGGGGGCGCGAACCAGAATTTTTCTGAGGTCAAGGATGCTCATTTTATATCCAGAACAATTGCCTCTACATATTGGCTAAGTTTCAGAAAAATTGAATTGATGGATCAAACGTTATGGGAGAAAAGGGTCATGTTTTGTCATTTTGGGGCTTTAGACCCCCTGGGGGCGCGAACCAGATTTTTTCCAAGGTCAGCGATACTTATTTACTATTAAGAACAATTGCCTCCACATTTTGGCCAAGTTTCAGAGAAATTGAATGGATGGATGAATAGTTATGGGGCAAAAAATGTCATTTTTTGCCATTTCGGGGCCTTTTGACCCCCTGGGGGCTAACCAGAGTTTTTTTTACAAAAATCGGAGAATGTCACTTTCTAATCTGACCAAAGTTACAAATGCAAAATTTCAGAGAAATTTAATGGATGGTGGCAGAGAAAAATCCGGACGGACGGACATTTTATAAATCGGGGGACCAATAAATCTAAAGGCAGGTATGCGTTTTGTATGTCCGATGAAATTTGATTTTAATAACCAATCTTTAAATGGTTATTAATACTATAAAATACAAGATTAGTTTAAGGCTCCCACAATTCATACTAGAATTGTCCATATAAACATGTGGTGTAACAGTTAAAGGCATTGGTTAAAAGTAACTGGATGTTGAAGGTGCAATCTTTACTACAGGGGATAATAATTAAAAATAATATAAAAATTAGCACTTCTGCCCTGGGCACGGCCAACGGAGTGAAAACGGTCTGCTCCCATTGATTAAATAAAGGGTTCAGTTCGAAATTCTGTATAAGTTCCCGAGTTTGACAAGATTTCCCAAATTTTAAAAAATGCACCTGACGAATGGTGGAGGTTACATTTAGTGAAACATTGAAAATAACAACCACAATACACAATACTACAATAGTATTCTAAATAACCCAAAATAATACATTCTAAAATAATCGAAAAATGTAAAGCTTCACATATTTTTCATTCTTACATTTTGCCTACCCATAAGATATTTCTTTTGAGAACGGCATATAGGCTACATTTACTAAAATTTTCTGAAGCTAAAAGAGAGTTGGGGGACAAACTGAAACTAGTAGTGATAAAGAACTACTGAATAAATTCATTAACACAGAAAATCAAGAATTTCGCTTAGTCAAAAGTACCATTAAAAGATTACATTATTTCTATTGAAATTTAAAATTATATAACATGCATTATTATAAAAAAATACAATTTTTATTAAAAACATTTTTGGGGAAAATTGTTGCAACGGTTCTACCCCCCTCGAAAATAAAGACATGGAGGAAAATTGCTTCTGCTCCTTGCCGCAAAACTTCTTCATGTACGCCTGTGTATATAAGTATTAACATCCAAAAACACTTATTTCGTCTTACATAGACTCATCAGTGTGACGTTATTCAATCAAAGCACCAATCCTCAGATCAAACCACTAGAAATTTGAACTGTAACCGGATCAAACCACTAGACATTTGCGCTGTAACCGGATCAAACCACTAGACATTTGCGCTGTAACCGGATCAAACCACTAGACATTTGCGCTGTGACCGGATCAAACCACTAGACATTTGCGCTGTGACCGGATCAAACCACTAGACATTTGCGCTGTAACCGAATCAAACCACTAGACATTTGCGCTGTGACCGGATCAAACCACTAGACATTTGCACTGTAACCGGATCAAACCACAAGACATTTGCGCTGTGACCGGATCAAACCACAAGACATTTGCGCTGTAACCGGATCAAACCACGAAACACTTGCGCTGTAACCGGATCAAACCACTTGAAATTTGTGCTGTAACCGGATCAAACCACTAGACATTTACGCTGTAACCGGATCAAACCACAAGACATTTGCGCTGTAACACGATCAAACCACTAAACACTTGCACTGTAACCGGATCAAACCACTAGACATTTACAAAGGAATATACAGCCAGACCAAAACACTATTTGTGAAAGAACCTGTATCCAAATCACAGCAATTATGTTGTTCAACTATTTTACAAGTTGCTTTTCACTCTGTATAATTATGCAATAACATTCCAAATGGATAGAAACGAAGTCGCCATTTTTTGGTGATTGTTAGCCAGGCAGGATTTATAGATAAGCGAAAACTAGAATAACATCGCAGTTCATTGCAACAGGGTTTCTTTTAGAATTCTCACTTTGATTCCACAATATAATTGGACCATTTCTTCTCACTATTCTGCATCATTGTGTTCTGACCAGGGTTTTTTAATAATGTGCAGCGTGTCCTGTTGTGTAACAGACATTTAATGTTCATTCCTCACCAAGAATCAATCGTTGAACACAGTTGATCCATCAGCATTGTCCCCTGGATGGAGGTGATTCGATCAGGGGTGAAGTGGATATCATCTCGAACAGATGACTTAGCAGGCTGTGTTAGATGCCATAGCACCGCTTTCATTAAGATGTTGGCAACCTGTATGTAATATCTCCCGTGAATACCTGATCATATCATGGAAAACAATGACAACAAAACAGAATCTAATGTCAAAATATCATAACTTGCCGAGTCATACACATTGAGTTTACACGCCGGAGTGATATTAACTACTTGTAAAAGACCTATATGAATATCGCTGATAAATATTAAACCATATCAAATTTTGATGAAAAGTTAATTACAAAAAGACATGGATCATCTTAAATAGCTAGCTAAACGAAAATAACCCCAACCTTCCGAACTAGCAGCAAAATCCCACTCCTTCACTATAGACATCCCAAGATGCTTGAATGTTTTCTACTTTAATAACATTTTTCCTCAGACTGCTTACCTTTAGAATTTACTTCCTGCTCACCTGACCGTAATCATCATCATAATATTTGATTTTTGACGTCCAAAGTTTCATGCTGACATGTGTTGAACGGCTTTTAGAAATTGACTCCAAAACTAATCTATCTCTGACCAGGTCTTTATTCATCCCTCTTTCTGTGAAGTTTATATTATCAATTCCTTCCATATTTCTTTTGGCCTTCGCATGTGGACTGACTCTGCTACCTCAATTGTTCTACACCTACTAACCCAGGAACTCTCATTCATTCTTTCAACGTGACCATACCATCAAAGCCTCCTGTTTTGCATGCATGTCCCTATATTATCCAGATTTAATCTATCACTGAGCTCATCAGATCTGAGCCTGTTTTTAAGACTTGCGTCACGCATTCATCGTACCATTCTCAGATCACCTCTCCCCATACAACACAATTTCTGCAACCATCCCTGGGCAGGTGTCACTTCCATACATCACATTGCATATACATGCCTGATAGGCTCTTCCCTTGGTCGACAATTGTAACGCTCTGCTGGTTAGTAATGGCAAACTTTTCTTGAACTTATTCCATCCACTCCTAATTCTTTCAATCACACTAGCACCTGCTCCACCCTGTGCTCCAATGGTATCACCATAGTAATAACATTTCTGAACAATGTAAAACATTTTGCTATCCACATGTAGTTTCTCCATATCTGAGTTCGCATTCATCTCTGTTGTCTTACACAAACTGATTGTCCTCTCTTAACCTACCTGTAATTCCACTGCACTACTTGTGTATCCAATGCTTACAAGTACCACAAAAAATTGAGTTGCTCCCGACTCCCTTTCCACAAACTGAGCATGGGAATTTTTCTCTTTCCCGATGCTTTCCAACACTACAACCACCGATCAACATTTTTGTCCTGGTGACATTCACTCTAAGGCCTTTACTTTCCATGGCATTTCTCCAAGTTTTGAATTTAACAAGTAAACCTTCCATTGTTTTATGGGCAAGTAATAAGTCATCAGCATACAACATCTCTTCTGGGAAACCCGTGTGGAACTCCCTGGACAATGCTTCTAAGACACAAATGAAAAGCAATGGGCTCAGTGCAGAGCACTGATGTTCTCTTATTTTAACATTCAAACTTTCACTAAATGTGTTATTTACTTTAATACGACTGAATATTGCTTGAACAACCTTTACTAACTACTCATTTGCCACTAGCTTACGCAATGGTCACCAGACAAGTATTAACATGCAGAAAGTTAAATGTAATGTGAACAAAGATCTTTCTGCCCAACTCCCCACCGTTGTTACCCTTATAAATCTGGTCCTTACACTTCAGTGGCAATATGTTTTGTTTGGAATGAATAAAAAAACAAGTTACAATGCTTTAAATTATTTTTTAATAATCTTTTCTTATATATCGAGACGTCTCCTAATAATACCGATTACATTAGGAAGGTGACGCGATAGTGAATGGGCATGTATGTGTGGGGGGTGTATGCAGAGAAATGAAGAGTGGGTAGGGAAAATATTTCAAATATTTCATACCCTATCACAAATCTCCCCTCTCCCCCATACCCCTCTCAACCACTTCTTTCGTACCTCCCACTCCCAAATCCCCTCATTTTCTCAACTCCTCTCTACGATCGTGACTTTCACCCATCCACCAAAATCACAGTACTCCATCCTTCTCTACCCACCCTCCATTTCTCTGCATACACCCCCACACATATATCCCCATTCACCATGAACCGAAACATTCCAACTTATTTTTCCCCTTCAGTCTTGACCGCAGCCACCTGTTCAAATAACTCCTTCCTCCCTCTCCTCCACCCCTCCACTCCCTCACTCACTGCCATCCACATTATTCCCGCTCATCCCCCCACCTCTTTATCTTACAACCAGCCACAGTATCCTTTCTCACCCCCATATTTCCATTCTTCCCCACTCATTTTCATAAACATTCATTTTTCATTCCTCACTATTGACTCCACCAAGCACGGATGTCCACCCTACTTTTTTTTCCAGTAGTGGCTACTATTTTCTTCCCTTCTTCCCAATATGTCAACCCTATGTGTGTTTGTACTTGCATGACATTTTTCTTTATATTATCATCCTGATGAAGTCTTATAAATAAAGACGAAACGTTGATGTACACATAAAAAAACATCCCTTTTTAGTTTTCTTTTTTCATCTTCCCATATATATATATATACTGCTACAACTTTCTGGACCTTGTTATGTTTGCCTCCATGCACACTGGATGATATCACTAAAGAATGACGTCAGAGTTGAGGTATAACCGGGCAAAATGATTACGTCATCCATTAAATCAGAGAGAGGGAGGCAAGACTCCTTTATTTAGACTACCCATGATACCAACCTTTAATAAACCTTGAATAGATGTGCAAAAATGTATGGAAGTGAAGGTTGAGGATGTGTAACAAGTCGTAAAGACAGGCTAAGATCTGATGAGCTCAGAAGAAGATAAAATCTAAAACAAATATAGGGAGATGCGTGCAGAAGAGGCGACTTCGTTGGTTTGGTCACATTGAAAGAATGGATAAGAGTTCTTAGGGTAGTAGATGTAAAACAGTTGAGGTAGCACGTCAGTTGTGAGGGGATGGCCATGGGAGAAAGTTATTCAAATGGACTGGAGAGAAAGAGGGATCAATAAAGACCTGTCCAAAGATAGGTTAGTTTGGAAGTCAATTTCTAAAAACCGTCCAACACATGCCAGCATGTAAAACGGACGTTAAATCATATGAGTCATAATCTTTCAGTCAAATACTGTATATAGTTTTTAGCTTAATAAAAAAGTGCATTCAGAAATAATGAGAAAGTAATTTATTTATAATTCGTTTTTATATTCTGACCTGCACTGAAAAGTATGAGAAAATTGTTATCTTAAAATGGAAATAAAATTTTTAATTGATCTTAGGATCGATGATCTACATATTGATCGCACCTCAAACTTTTATTATTCTCTTACTTATTTTTTAAACTAATTATTTCAGAATTAATTTTTTGGGGATCAATTACAAAAAAAGTTTATTCATTAAAATTAATGACAAACTTTAAGAAAAAAAATATAGACTTTTTTTGTCTCTCAAATCAAATGATTGAGATAAATATATGTTGAATAACCTATCGTCATTCATTTTTACTCTTCAATAAAAATCTTAATTTCATGGCAGAAATTTTAAATTCGTCTAGTTATGAAGAAAAATAATGTGACCATTTCTCAATTTTGACTAATTACTGTATGCTTCTTTGCTGTTTTTTCTAATGGAGCTGATATGAACAATGAATTTATATCAGCTACCCATGCCAGTTAAAATGCCGACTTCTGTTGTGTGCTGCGCAAAGAGAACAGGGACTACCCCACAATAAGTAATTGCAAATTTACATCTAAGCCAACGGAGTAAACAGTTCTTGGTTATTCATATGATTTATTTTGCTGACCAATTAACATTCTGGGCTAGAAATAAGGAGCCATAGTTCGCCTATTCATTTCGTTTTTCATTTCGTTCTGGGTATAAATATGATTTACAATGAAATAGTTTTTACACTCGCCTGCTGTGTGATTAATGGTGGATCTGCAGTTTTGGTGTTTTAACCTTGAAAATTAAAGTCCTCTGATGACATTTTCGCAATCAATATTTTTTCTGTCTAATTATTTCTTTTCATTTATTAGATTACTTGATGGCAGATAACTACATTTTAATAAATTAAACCCATTAATCTCAGATTTTGAAACTTACATTGTAAAGTTATGACTTCGAATAGACGGGCCGACTCTATGAGAGACGGGCCGATTCTATGAGAGACGGGCCGACTCTATGAAAGACTATTATCGCGAGGGAGGGAGGGACCAACAAAGCTTACAACCCTCACTTGTGATAATGACATCAAGGGACAGTATGTAAAAAAAGCCAAGGTAGTGTAGATCCTTGTATCTACAAACATGTAAATCTTTCCAGGACGCAAACCACAATAGAGAGATTAATGCTACAGCATTGGCAGGCTTGGGTCAACCAAAAGCTGTTATTATCGATGGTGTGAATATTACATCAACTAACCAGTCGAACTAATAGCAGGGGCCTCACATCACATGAAATCTAGAAAAGTAGGCCTCACATCACATGAAATCTAGAAAAGTAGGCCTCACATCACATGAAATCTAGAAAAGTAGGCCTCACATCACATGAAATCTAGAAAAGTAGGCCTCACATCACATGAAATCTAGAAAAGTAGGCCTCACATCACATGAAATCTAGAAAAGTAGGCCTCACATCACATGAAATCTAGAAAAGTAGGCCTCACATCACATGAAATCTAGAAAAGTAGGCCTCACATCACATGAAATCTAGAAAAGTAGGCCTCACATCACATGAAATCTAGAAAAGTAGGCCTCACATCACATAAAATCTAGTAAAGTAGGCCTCACATCACATGAAATCTAGAAAAGTAGGCCTCACATCACATGAAATCTAGAAAAGTAGGCCTCACATCACATGAAATCTAGTAAAGTAGGCCTCACATCACATGAAATCTAGAAAAGTAGGCCTCACATCACATGAAATCTAGAAAAGTAGGCCTCACATCACATGAAATCTAGAAAAGTAGGCCTCACATCACATGAAATCTAGAAAAGTAGGCCTCACATCACATAAAATCTAGTAAAGTAGGCCTCACATCAC
The DNA here is from genome assembly GCA_963556195.1 of Sepiola atlantica. Lineage (NCBI taxonomy): Eukaryota > Metazoa > Mollusca > Cephalopoda > Sepiida > Sepiolidae > Sepiola > Sepiola atlantica. The sequence continues at coordinate 218,504,995 of OY744515.1, read as the reverse complement.
ATGAAATCTAGAAAAGTAGGCCTCACATCACATGAAATCTAGAAAAGTAGGCCTCACATCACATGAAATCTAGTAAAGTAGGCCTCACATCACATGAAATCTAGAAAAGTAGGCCTCACATCACATGAAATCTAGAAATGTCGGCCTCACATCACATGAAATCTAGAAAAGTAGGCCTCACATCACATGAAATCTAGAAATGTCGGCCTCACATCACATGAAATCTAGTAAAGTAGGCCTCACATCACATGAAATCTAGTAAAGTAGGCCTCACATTACATGAAATCTAGTAAAGTAGGCCTCACATCACATGAAATCTAGAAATGTCGGCCTCACATCACATGAAATCTAGAAATGTCGGCCTCACATCACATGAAATCTAGAAATGTCGGCCTCACATCACATGAAATCTAGAAATGTCGGCCTCACATCACATGAAATCTAGAAATGTCGGCCTCACATCACATGAAATCTAGAAATGTCGGCCTCACATCACATGAAATCTAGAAATGTCGGCCTCACATCACATGAAATCTAGAAATGTCGGCCTCGAAACTGTGCATTTTCTCCTGGTCGCTGCAACTATGCTTTTAGTTGCCCGCTATTCAGGACTATCTGCTCGTTGCACTCTAACAAGCTGTATTTTCCATCGAGGTGTTCATAAACATGCACTTTCTCTTCTAATTTTCAGCTTATAAATGGATGATTATTTAGAAATTATATACCGACAGAATGACAAAACTGAGAAATAAAAATAGGATATTTTGCTCTTACATTTTATAGCAGCACACATGTTAGAGTCTCTTCTCTAACATGAGCGCCGCCATCTTGTGTGTTGTGTTTTCTTTAGTACACACGAGGTTCAAAGCTGTAGTAACACTTAGATCTCATTATATATATATATATATATATATATATATATATATATATATATATATGAGACGAAAAATATACTTTTTGAGAATTGAACTTATAGTTAAATTATTTAAGCTCAATATACGAGATAGAGCAATTTATTTATCTTTTCCTTCATTTATCTCTCTCTCTCTCTATTATATATATATATAAGTAGGTTGCGAAATAAAATTAGCACATTATGTATATCAGTTCCAAGAATTAAAACAACAAAGTTTGGTATACAGTCGTTTCTAAAACGATTTAAATATTTTATTTTGTATAATACTTTAGATGATTCCAAAAAGGTGCTTCTTCAGCGCCCCTCATAACATCGCAAATAGAAGTAAAGCAAGACAAACATTACAATTAAGTGTTATTTAAGAATACATATATCCAGTTGTGATAAGAAAATCTCTTATATAATTTTATACCAGTAGTTATAATATAAATGATAATACATAGTATATATTATTTCAAATACAAAGTAAATAAAGTAGAATAAATAATAATAAACTTAGTAAAAATAATAAAAATAAAATAAAATACAGGTTAAAATAATGAAATATTTAAATCCTTTGAAGATTAAGAAAATGTACAATAGTGAACATACAATTGATATAAATTTTAAAATTAACATGTATATATATATATATATATATATATATATATTTACATACACATTTCTCACAGAGGAGATTTTGTTAGGGACAAACGTAAGAGAGATTTAAAACATAATACGTAAATGGTGATGAAAATGACATATGTAAATGAAAGTCTACGTTAATTGTCTCTAAACAGAATCGAAATAGACATGAATTGCCAGGGCAAACAATTTATAAAGAGATACATAGATGTAAAGTAAATATGACTTATGTGATATTATATCGGAACTACATTTGCAAGCAGCAGAAAATGGCCATGTTAAGATAATTATCTGTCTTTGAGTCTCATTTAACTACAACAAGAAACGAGATCTGACAGAACGGCATCAGAGGTGTTAAAACCATCCGAAAATATAGAAGCTAGCTTGAAGCACACAGCCAGAAAGAGCAATGACCTTTCTTGAATTTGTGTGGAGCGAGTCTTTTTTGAACTTCAGGATAGAAGAGTGCATTTTCTTGTTGCCCAGTAATAATTTAGGGGAGATAACTTGAATATGATTCAAAGGAGATAACTCCTTAATATTCTGAGCCTACACCACCATCGATATATTCCATTGTAAAATGTTCAACTTTTAAGATAGATGTATGCTAGACACGGGGCTCAATTAAACTTCTTGATCTTATAGCTCCTATGAGAGGACCATCTCATATTTTAGGGGCCCTGTAACTTGAGCTTCATTAGATTCATAGTAGAAATGCATTTTGCTAGAGCCGAGCTGTGGCTGACTAATACATTTATAGAAAACTAGATAAATTTTGAGATAAATAGATTGCTTCGCTACTTTATTTCATGTTGCATCAAGAGTTTATTGAATTTGTCTGTATGGTCAGAGCGGCAATGATATGAGCCAAGATCAGAGTCACTTCAGAGACATTCATCTGCATATACTTTCATGCATGATAAATTCGATCTCAAACGAATCAATAAATAAGCAACAATGCAACCGAATCTATGCCAAACGTATCGGGGGGGGGGAGTAAAACACTACAAAGAAAAGGCAAATATCACTGACCATTCAGATTTGTTGGCATCAGATCATTTGAAGGTTTCTCAGCTTGTTGCAGACCCCCCCCCCCACACACACACACCTTTTTTGCTTTGTTTATTTTGAGCTCGGATTATATCGTCTCATCAAACGGAGAAACTATGTATCAATGACTAAAGAAAAATCATAGCTCAACATCATAATTATTTCTGTATTTATTGAACTGCTCTGATCTGAGATCAACTCAAGAAAAACGTCAACAGACAGGTTTTAGTCTACACTAGCAGAAGTACACAACATCTCTCGGGTATCAACTTATTAAACTTATAAAATAAATATAGATATTTAACCTGTTTTATTTATTTATTCATTTTGAGTCCGGATTATATTGTCTCATTAAATGGAGAAGTTGTACCATTGGTCACACTAGTGGGATATGATCTCTTCTCTTCCCTGTAGCCCTTTCTCACTGAAAAGAGACGTTGCTAGTTTTTCCCTACTCTATCATTATTTCTATGGCCGGTGCTCGACTTAGTGTCAAGCTCTGCTCCCCCTTGTAAGACTTAATCTGCAGAGAATCTTTTCTTCCTCCGTTTACCTAAAATCTAACGGAACTTCCATGCACAGAGTTTCTTTCTAAGAACTGCCCACCTGTGAAACGCGTTACTGTGGGAATGTTTTCCTACAGACTACAACATAGTTGTCTTCAAGTCAAACGTAAACAAATATCTGTCAAGTCTTCCTGTCAATCATAATTCTAAATCCTTTTGTAGTACTGTTCCATCATCTAACTGAAAATCTCACTAATTCTTAGCCTTTAGTGGCTTTTGACCTTGGTAAGTGATAAGTATAGAAATATAAAAAAATGAGATTAAAACACTTTAAAATTCACACAGAACTACTTTTATGATATACTGATTAGATATATGCGATCTATGTTGTTATGTTACCTAATTCGCATATTTATTTACAAAAGAGTATTTCATTAATTAAGTATTTGTTTTTGCCTTAAATTGTTTTCTTTTTAATATAACAGTACTGTTTACGGATAGTATTTTGTTTATATTGGAGAAGTGCTTAGAATCTTTCATCAACAGTTACTTTCTACCCCTTCGCTTCTGAGGCGACTGACTTAATTCTCAACAAGTTTGGATCCACTGCTAAATTGTATGTAATAAACGAAGCTCTCTCTCCCAACACAATCAAATCAGCCATTTTAATTTGTTTTACTAATTGAATAAAGGAATGAATTTCTTCACAATCTCTGGAAATGTTAATGGAATTTAAATGCATTTAAACTATCAAATAAAAAGCCATTTAACTGGCTTTAAAATTCTTAAAACCTTATCTATTAAAATATTGAAAGTTTTGTAAGATATTTAGCATTCCTCCACCACCCAACCTTCAGTGATTAATGTTTTAAAGTATTATTAAAGATATTTCACGCAGAGACAACTTACTTTACTATAAAAGACTAGGAGGAATTTTTTAAAATCCTATAAAAAATAAACGCTTAGAAAATCCTTATGTATAAAAGTATGTAGAGTTTTGGAAGCTATTTATCTTCCCTTCTCCACCCAACCTTCAGACCTTCCTCCGCAATTAACTTATAAAATCTTAAATTTTAAAAAAATTTAGAAAATAATTATGAACTTAAATCCATCATAGAATTATTCGAACGGCCCTATACTACTCTTGAACCTTATTTTAAATAATTTTTTTGGTTAAATAAAAGACTCACAGGCAACGCCAGCTCGGAACAGCTAGTTATCTATGAAAATGCTGTGACCTTGTTTGTTTTGGAAAGGTATACCTGCAGCTTCAGCTGGACAGCAATGCTCCTACACATATCCACACTAAATTATCCCCACAGAAAACATGCAAATGTACTCCTCTATAAACTAACAAAAAATATGATAGAAATTATTCAAAGGAGAGAAATCTATATTAAAAGTGAATATTTATTGATAGACTGTTGAACACTTATAGATCCCAAAACTACTCGACACATTTATTTTTATAATTTTAGTACATTTACTTTTGCTCACATCCTATTTTTTTTTTTTCTAATGCATCTACTGACACAATTTTTATGTTTCCGCATATTTACTTTTGTAATTCTTCCCCTATCTTTCTATTCTGTATAGTGTTGGACTAAAATGCAAGTTGATTACTTCTTCATTAATATATGAATGATTTGTATGCTCTTCGACTTTGATTATTATGAGTTCATAATCATTTATTCTGGCATGACGATTTGGAAATATGCTAGACAAAAACAATGGCGACTAACACGTGAAATCCATTATGTCTTTCTTTTTATCACATACAATGACAATAACCAGAAATGGAATGAAAAAAAAAATATTAAAGCAAAATACAAAAACTAAACAGAATAAAAAGCAATATCTATTAATGAAAACAACAATGCTTATTCTTAATGCTATTTCAAACTTCAGCACGACAGACCAAAAAATACTATTTCAAACATCAGCATGACAGACCAACGAAAATACTATTTAAAATTTTAGTCTGACAGACCAACGAAATTACTATTTTAAATTTAAGTGTGACAAACCAACGACAATACTATTTTAAATTTAAGTGTGACAAACCAACGACAATACTATTTCAAATTCAAGTGTGACAAACCAACAACAATACTATTTCAAATTTAAGTGTGACAGACCAACAAAAATCTAAACATGACAAAGCAACAAACGGACATAGCATCTTTATCAGAGGCTTAAACAAATCTAAAATATGCTGTTCATTCAATATGTGCATTTGATGACAGAAAGGCTACTTTAAATTGAAGCGTGACAGACCAACCAATTAATCGATCTACAGACAAAGCCTCTCATACGCAAGTATCTGATAAAAATTCAACCTAAAACCAGAAGAAAAATCGTAAATTTAGATTTTAAAACACATAGCCTCCCCAAGTGAAAAAATATGCCTTGACAATCTTCCCTTGACACTGGCTTGATTTTGGCTGTGATGGATCTCTTCAGTTCATGAGTAGTATAGAGATTGTTTTGATAGACATTATTTTTGAGATAACCCCACAGATAAAAATCGTGCATAGGGGTTAAAATCTGGTAAATGTGAAGCTCATTCAAGATCACACCTCCTGCTGATGAGATAATCACCAAAATGTCTCTGCAGCCAATCCAATGAGTTATTTGAAGTGTGGAAAGTTGCTCCATCGTGTTGTAACCACTGTTCGTCCCTTATAATAGCTTATCTTCATCTGCCCAAAACTTCTTAATGAACACTATGTAGAACTCAGTATAGATCAACACAGAGGTGAACATATCATTGAATGGCGATAAAACAGACTGTCGGACATTCATGACTGAAACTTGTTTAACAAGGTGTAGAGTGAAGTTAATCCTACCAAAAATGAATGGATTGCAGAAACGATTGTGAATTTTATTAAGGACTAGCATGATTAACCGGGATGACATATACAACATAATAGAAAAGTGAAAATGTGTAACCCTCCTTTCTCTCTCTCTCTCTCTATATATATATATATATCCCCCCTCCAAATACTGTCTCCTCTCCCTCATTATCCTACTCTCTTGCTTTCTCTAGCAACTGAAAAAAATCCTTGACGAATTACCACATAACATTGAAAATATTTCTAAATGTCAAGCCCCGAACTAATTCTGTTCCTGTTGACCCCCCCCCCCCAAAAAAAAAATGAATATTAATTAAAATAATGCACCTATATTTTGTCAGCAGCAATTCCGAAAAAGAACATCAGCTTTCTGGGTGAGTCTTATGCAGTTTTTTTTTTACTGTTAGCTGAACACACACACAGAATTATATTTATATAATAGACTAGCAGGAATACCCGACGTTGCTCGGGATTGAATGAGGATGACTACAATATACTTTTTTACTATGCTCATAACAATTTTTTTACTGACCACTCCTCGCCTTTCGCCTTCTAATATAATCCGAAGAAGCTGAAATGTTGGAAAACTCTGAATTAGTTTCTTATATATGTTTAAATTTAATCAAAATCAGATATGCATTTGAAGTTTTAAGGGGTTCTTTCCTCATAAGTCATTTAGAGGTGTAGATATTCAGCACATACAAAGTAATGTAGATAATTTTATACATTATATAAATTTTATTAAAATAGGATATATTTAAAATTTTAAAGGAGGTTTGGTTCTCATAGATATCATAGATTAGGAGTGCACTTAAAGATTCGAGAACACTTCTATTGTCTTCCTCAGTAAATTTTATATAAGAATACACTTTTTATGTATATTCTCTAACTTTTTTTCTATAGGGATCACACAAACACAGACATTGTTTTATAGCATCGCGTCGATATCAAGTTACTTGACCTCTACTCACAGGATGGTTTGGGTATGTTGCCCCGAGGTCAATCACACAGAATGGACAGGGTTCTTGAAAATTATTACTGTATTATAAAAGTTAAAGGGAGAGTACATGGTTAAGATGAAAGAGAAATATCTGAGCGTACATATGTGTGCTTATAAATGTGAGCATAGTAAGTGATAACAGAGTAAGGGCAGATAAATGCCGGGCCTATTTAATATTTTCATCCTTCCCTCCTTACCCCCCCCCCTCCAAAAGCAAAAAAGATTTGCAAAGTTGTTTTTTCTCTCAGTCTTATTTTCGGTTGGTACGAGGCTTGAGGAAACATGTATGCACATATGTAGCCAATAATGTGTGTGTAAATAAAAAATGTGCACTATAATACAGCTCTAGTTGTTATTGAGCACTATTGTATAGACACTAGAGTTTCATTTGATTAACATCTAGGAAAAAACAATACAATCACTATATATATATATATACACACACACAGGATGGCCACACTATTCGCTAGGGTTACGTTCCAGACGTTTGCGAATAGATTTTGATACCTTAAAGTTCACTAAAAATCAAGTTTTCGTACATTAGCATATGTTTTTTTGCATGAAAGCCAAATTAGCGTAGATTAATCCTTTCTGCTAGCAAGTTGGTTGATTTTTTAAAAAAATATTTCAGTTTCGTATAAAATTCGAAAATTTGGAATACCAATGCTTTCGTATGAGCTGCATTTAATATAAATCCTACGGAATAATTATCGTTTTTAATTGCGTTTTGTTTGTCATATTGACCTTAGTTGGAATTAAATGATTATCCTATTTGTAAGTTCTACCGAATTTATGAAGAAAATGTTAAGTCAATGCTTATGCTGAAAATCCGCGAATTTGTGAATCTGTGAATGGTAAGCCTACGAATAGCGGGGCTTTACTGTATATAGATTACATGGGTTGCATGTTTAGTGGTTCTCTAGGACTTAATTTATAACGATGTTGCTATCTTCATTAATTGAAGAGTTAATTTATCCAGGGATGCGGATATTTTACTTCGTGTACCATTCTACAATTACATTTGAGAATCACTGCCGCATAGAAATACTTAATGTAAATACTGGTCATTCAAACGGAACATAAAAGCAGAATAAATAATAATAAAACTTCCTTCGTTTGCAATCAACAACAAAAAACAGGATCTGATGTTTAGTGGATTTTGAAAACACTTCAATGTTTGTATAGTTTGTGATAACATGCTTTGTCTTTGATATAGGAATATGAGTGGGTTAAATTTTATTTCCTTCTCCAAAAACCACACCTGAAATTGCTGACAACATGGAATATGTGAATAAACAGATAAGCGTGAACAACGGCAAAAAGATAACAGGAAATAAAACAGACACCCACACACTAAAGCTGTACCAATCCTTGACGGTTGAAATCGGAATTCCAGACCGAAGTAAACAGGAGAAAGTACTTAGAAAAATGAATTCATAACAAAATATTAAACAGAAAGAAATATCTGGAGAAGAAGCAAAGAATGAGAAGATAAACACTTCATTGTCAAAATGGATCTGTTCACCTTACTTTGCCTTCTACTCTTCTTACAGAAGAATGAGATGCAAGTGGTCTGAAGAATTTCGGAATTTTTTAGATGAGGATTAAAGATTTTGATTATTTGGATTACCATTCTCATCTTGATTATTTTCACAACATTTTGGCCGATATAACCTCCGGCCTTCTTCAGTTGCATCTTTTCAAACTTGGGAATATTTATTGCGAACTCGAAAACCTATACAGAATTTCAAATTGTTTTTTTTTTTCGTTAGCCATGACCGTGTAGAATTAATTATGTCATTCTTAAGATGACCGCATTGGATTAACAATCAGTTCTAAGTGACAGTTTTCTGGAGTTGAAAGTTCAATCCTTACTACAGGCAATAATAGCGAAGAGTTATAATGAATATTAGATGTATGTCTAACGAAAACTGTTACATTTCTCTAAAGTATTGATAATTATTATCTTTTTTAATATTGATGCACCCGAACAGGTTATGCCTGCACACTTTATCACTCCTCACCCCTGTCACCAGTACATTTTTAATATGTCCAGCTAACAGATAAGATTGTAGAGAAACATATGCACATTGCTGGATAATAGTGATACTTGTACACGCACATTATATATATATATATATATATATATATATATATATATATAATGTTGAGGAATAAGCTCATGTATGTATGTTTTTATGAAATAAATTAATTTCTTTAAAATTCCACGAACTTTTTAGCCACCCTCAATATATATATATATATATATATATATATATTGAGATCAAAAAGTTTGCGGAATTCTGAAGAAATTTATTTATTTTATAAAAACATACATACATGAGCTTATTCCTCAACCTAGTTGCCATTCAGGTCAATGCACTTCTCAAGTCGATGTTTCCAGGTTCGAAGACCGTCTTTGAAGAATTCTGGAGAACGTTTTCGGAGCTAAGTAGTGACACAGTGTTTTGCTTCTTCTATGTCATTAAAATTGGTTCCTTCAGGATTTCTTTGAGATTTGGAAAAAAGAAAGTCTGAATCGAGACTATCAGGTTGGTGAGGAAGGACATCTTGCACAACCCTCGAAGAATGCGCTGGTGAATTGTCATGATGCCATTTGATCCCACTATGATATTTCCCTTTCTTTTTTTTTTTTTTTAATTAAAGCGTCCTTTGGCTTCCTTAAAACCTCAGCAGAGTAAAATCTTGCTACTGTTCTTTGATTGTCAAGGTAATCTATCAGTGTCACACCCTCTGAATTCCAGAAAACGGTGGCCATCACTTTTTGAGCCGACTTCTGAGATTTTAACTTGATGGGTCTTAAACATCTTTATAAGGGGCCATTGCTTTGACTTTTTTTTGGACTCAGGATTTTTCTGGTAAATCAAAGTTTCATCTCCGTTTTTACTATCTACAGCACTATATTATCAATAACACATATATATATATATCGTTCTGCTTGACTGTCTCTGAAAGCTCAAAGCACTCTCACTCAACTCTAATGTATTTAGGGATTTTAATGCACACCACCGTGACTGGTTGAGATTCTCTAGCTGGGAACTCTACATTTAATTTCTCCTCAGCTCATGACATCTCAGAGACTGTCACTTTTCCGACCCCCTTCCTGATTGTGCGGACCAGCAAGCCTCACTTCTCGACCTAATCTTGACCTCACTACCCGAGGCTTGTGTAGCGAATGCCCATAGCCCACTCGGAAACTCTGATCACGTTGTGGTAATGATACTTACCACCTTAAAAACTCGTCCAAAAGCTGAAGAGCCGTTGCTCAAAACGAGAGAGACTATGAGCAGGCTGATTTGGAATCCCTCAGGGATCACATCAGCGACGCCCCGTGGGGTGAAACCTCACTCCCTGCTTATCAGTGTGCACATGAGCTAACCGAATGGCTCAAAGCAGGCAAAGATGCTTATGTCCAGACGCGAAACTTCGTCAGCAAACCCCACTTTCCTCAATGGTTCACCTCAGAATGTGCAGCTGCTGAGGCAGAAGACATTCCGAGAATTCGGCCACCATAAGTCAACTGCGAATAGACAGAAATTTATAGAGGCAAAAAATGATTGCAAAGTAGTGATAGATGAAGCAAAGAGAAGGTATACAGAGATAACCAAAAAACGCATTCAGTCACAGAAACTCGTGATTTCTGGAAAATCTACAACAGTGTGATGAACAATGAACACTCGACAATTCCTTCAGCCCTGCTATCAAATCCCAACGATGTTGTTTGCATAGCAACTGATAAGGCTGAACTACTTGCCCAGCGTTTCGCCTTAAACCCCACTTTAACCTCAGCAAACCACCCCCTCCCTAAATTCCTATTGCGGACTGAAACCACACTTGAGAACCTGGTCATCACCCCATCTCAGGTCAGGGACATCATAAAAAAAACTTGACACCTCCAAAGCCTTTGGGTCTGATCTTATACCAGTAATAGTAATAAAGAAATGCTCTACTGAGCTGGCTCTTATCCTCTCCAAGCTATACAACAAATGCCTTGCTGAATCTTGTTTCCCTGATAGTTGGAAAATTGCCTTTGTGGTATGAGTCTTCAAGAATTCTGGAGATAGAACTGACCATTAGAATTATCGCCCTATCAGTCGACTCTTGCTCTTTGCTAAAATCTTTGAATCATTAATCAATCTAGCGATAGTCCGGCACCTAGTTAATGCTAAACTTCTTTCTGATCATCAATACGGATTTAGACAAGCACGATCTACCGCAGATATCCTAATGGTTATCTCTGAACACATATCATACACTGGACAAGGCAGGTGAAGCTAGAGCGGTAGTGCTTGATACATCCAAGGCCTTTGACAAGGTCTGGCATGAAGGGCTTCTCCTAAAACTGCACTCATATGGCATTACTGGACAAATATTTAATATAATTAAATTCTTCCTAACAATAAAAAAGATCAAGGTTGTCCTCGATGGCCGTTCATCTGAGCAACATGACATAAATGATGGTGTACCCCAGGGATCCAACCTTTGGACCTCTACTGTTCCTGATCTTCATAAATTACCTCCCTGATGTCATTGAGACTGAGATAGGAATATTTGCTGACGACTCTACTCTTGCCATTGTGGCAAAACCGACGCGCACATATCTGAGGCAATGGCTTAATCTTTAAAAAATGACCTCCAGTCTGTAGTGGATTGGGGTAAAAAGTGGATGGTAACTTTTAATGCTGCAAAGACAAAGCTACTTTCCTTCAATAACTACAAGAAATCTCTTCAATCACCGATTGTCATGACATCCTACCTGAGAGTTCATCATTTAAACTTCTCGGCCTAACTTTCACAGATAACATGAATTGGAATAAATACATTGAAGACATTGCCAGGGCTGCTGCAAAGAAGGTAGGCTCCCTCTACCGTGCTAGTAAACTTCTCACACCTGACATTATTCTATATCTTTACAAAGCCATCATCCGCCCATGCATGGAGTATTGTTGCCACATCTGGGCTGGGGCATCATCCACTAGTCTCTCCCTCTTAGACAAGGTCCAAAAAAGAGTCGCCAACTTAATAGGTCCTCACTATCCACCAAGCTCCAGCCCCTGTCTCATCGCCGTAATGTTGGTTCCTTGTGCCTGTTTTACAAGTACTTCAATGGATTGTGCTCTGATGAACTTGCTGCTCTGGTGCCCCCACGACGCAAATTCACTAGACCAACCCGACAATCTGCCAAATCCCATCCATTCACTGTGGAGGTCTCCAGATGCCGAAGGGCTTTCTACTCCAAAAGCTTCTTTCCTCGTGCTACTGGACTGTGGAACTCCCTCCCTGCTCCCAGGTTTCCTGACTGTACCGACATGCAGAAATTTAAAACTAATGTAAACAGACATCTCGCTGCACAGCTCCCAATTTAGGTTGACCCCCCCCCCCAAAAAAAAACCCAAAAAAACTTTCACTCTTTTTCTCAGTAGCCCCTTACGTCTACAGTGGCGGTCTGCCTTGTTTGGGGTGAACTATGTTTATATATATATATATATATATAAACGATTAAGAAATAAATGAAAAGACAATTCTGTTGTATTTGATCTGACATGTCTTGATAACGATTTGCTTCAAATGTGGGTTTCTTTATTTCTCGATTTAACATTAGATTGTTCTGTCTTAGTTCTAAAATATTCTCATACCCCCCTCTCTCATCTAACTTGAAATTAGCATATGAGAATATTTTTTTACGTTTAGAGTTATTTGGTAATGAATTTGTAAATTATTTAATTTCAACATCGAAATATTGAACTGTAATTCTGTCCTTGGTAAATTTTGGTTCGCAGCTTGTACGTTCGTCTGTAAAAGTATGGGTAATTTTCCAGATGAGTCATGTCTAACCGTACTTGAATGTCGAAGCATATGCTCATGCCAGAAACTAAATTTCTTACAAAGACAAAACTTTCGTTTAACAGAGTAGAGAGGAATTCCACTTTACTCTGTAGAAGAAAAAAAAACATTGGCACATATGCGAGACACTAGTTATTCATTTTAAAACTGTTAAACTGAAAGATTTTAGAACTTTCTGTAACTATCCTTGGGTGAGTGAAAACTTAGGTAAAAGATTTGTGTTTGCTAAAAACTATTTTCTGAGTACTTGATTTTTCTACATCTTTATTTGTTCAAAACATTGCAATTTTGTTTGCTCTAAACTGTTTTCTCAATAGTTAACTGTTGTTGTCCTCATTTCACTTTGTTACTCTTTGCATTTTCTTTGTATTTAATGATGCCCGCATGGGAAATATATGCAACTGAATGTGCTACCCTCTGAGTAGAGTTTTCGTAAAATAAATTGTTTCTTTTCAATTTCAAAGATTATTTTATTTCTTATTCTTGTTCTATTTTCACTCTTTGTCTTTTGATTTCATGCATTACTTCTGAAAGTCGAATTAATGTTGAAACGGATAAGTTTCTTACATTGTTAGTAATAACGTAAACAAATACAGGGTCGTCGCTAGAAAAGCGGGAAATTTGTCAAACCGTAATTTATTTTTACAAAGAATAACTTTCATGAAGTTTTTCAAAGACTAATATTATAATACACTCACAGATGCTCAAAATGTTGTTTGTGCACTTCATAGCAGCGTCTTAACCTAGACATCCAAGCTCGCATGGCGTATTGAAGAGTAACCTGTGAGATATCATTCCAAGCACGTTTTCAAATCATCAATAGACTTTGTTGCATTGACATTTCTGAGTTTCTGCTAATAACAAGCTCCAACCACAGTAATCTATGACATTTAAGTCCTAACTTTGTTAGGGTCAATCCCCCGGTGCAATGAAATCAGGAGTAGATTGAAGAAATTTATTGACGAAAGCTTTCATCCTTCATGAAAAAATTCATTGTATTCAAAAAATTCAAAATTCATTGTATTAAAACATTCAAATTCATTTAAGAAAGCTTTCATCCATGAAAGAAATTCATTGAAGAAAGCTTAAGAAATTGAATTGAAGCTTTTGCTCAAATTCCCGGCTTTTCTAGCTACCACCCTGTATATTAAAATAGCTTAATGAAATACTATTTTGAGATTGATTTTATAGAGTTTTAAAAGGAAACAATTTGTATAAACGCCTTTTATATAAAAAAAATAGCTTAACAAAGAAACAAATGAACATGTGTATTACTACTACGTTGAGTGTTTGGTATATAAACAAAAGCTGGACTTCTCGTCTACTTGTGGTATGGACATTACAAACAAATATAGAAAAATAAACATTTAACATAAAAATAAACACATGTATAGCACCTATTTATCTACGTCCCACACAGTAGAATGTGACACAAGGTCGGAAAGTGGGAATGCACTCCAGAGGAGGAGTGCTAGGGGCTTTTAAAAAATTGCCTGGGCAGAGTGCCTCAGACATTCAGCACTAAATTCAATCCTCCCCAAAGAGGGGAGGCAAAGCCTGGGAGCGCCACCTCCCAGAACTGCACAGGACAGACCCATTGACCGGCCTAAATCCAGACCCGAAGATCCAGACAATACCAGTATGGGGTGCAGTATCCATCGGAACAGATACTACACTTTGATCTTAGCCAAAAGGCTGAGAAAGTATAGCACAATTATCCTCTTTATATTCATGACCTTAAAAAAACGGAGACGGATATGACATCATAGCACCAGATATTACGTCACATCAACAGAATCTAACCAGCTAACTATAAAAACAAATTTCGCTCGGTTCCTTTACATAAGAAAAAGTTATATATATATATATAAACAGTTTTTCATGGTAAACAACTGATGATCCCTTAAAAGTGTTAGAAACTAACTAATATAATAACTGTAAAAAATAAATTGACTTACATGAGTGATTTTCCGCTGGAAGACTTGAGACTAAGTTTTTTATTTTATTTTTTTTTTTTTTTATATATTTTTTTTTTTTATATAGTTTTAATGGTTGAGAAACTTCCGAGACTATATATATATATATCTCCATTAATTAGTCTCATGTTTTTCAGTTTTACTATTGGTAAAAAGTTTAGAAATCCAAATAAAAAACCAATCCAATTTAGCTAGCTTCGTCACTTGCTCATCAGCTTGTTGGAATTTGTTAAAGCCCCCCTCACTGATTGGCTGTTGCCATGTCCCTTAAGGGCCTCACGGATTGGCTGTCAGGCATTGCAACCCCTTTTTAGTAAAGGTGTCACGTGAGCCAGCCCTCAAAACCCTTGTATACGGCTTCCCAGCCTCTTTTCGACATCTCCGCTCAAGTCAGCAATACATCGGGCGGTCTTCTCTGTGATACAGCCCCCGACGGCCTCACAGAGAATGACCTCCCACTTCTATACAGCCTCTTTTCCACGACTCCACTCCAGTCAACAACACATCGGCTGGTCTTCTTAGTGATACAGCCCACGACTGCATCACCGAGAATGATCTCCCGCCGTTACCAGAACTCTAAAACAGATAAGTTCTAGCGAACCACGTTTTCGCAACAAACCTCAAACCCACCTCTCTACCATACTCTTTTCCATCCTCTCTATGATTTACCAATGCCTAAATGAACTTTATGAAACTGTAAATACTCGATCCAACTTTCTCTTTATTACTAAATTGATATGAAATTACACCCTTGTGTTTTGTGTTCCTTCTTTAGACTTCCGTCCTATACATATCTTTGATGATTTTATCTGCACATGGTTATCCCATTCTCACGTGGGAGAATTGAACTTTATTTCAGGATTATTTTAATCCCAATAAGCTAGAGGGATTTTATAGAGAGTAAATGACGTGATTAAATGACAAAAGCAGAGAGAAGGAGATGATACCCATAGAAATTGTCTGAAGTGGTAGTATGTTAGAGATATCGTGAATACTTGGTGTGCTCTCTCTTTGTTATGTTATAAGCCGGAGTTCTCAAATTTTACAATACCTCACTTGACCTCTTTTCGAATTAAACCAGTTCTATCTGCTCTATGAAAATATTCCTTGTTATATCTTTTTACCCACTTTAGGGGTGCATTTCGTGTATTATTTTGTATCTACATGCCTGTAACCAAACCTACGTCACGGTTTTCAAAACTGTATATTCTCACATTTTTCTTTTCCGAATATTGAGACTAATTTCATACTAGCAAATATCTTCATGCTCTGTGCACATATTTTTGCTAGTCTTATTTAAAACTTGACAAAATAAATATTTGTTTTACAAGAAAACAATATTGTACAATTGATGCGTAACACATTCACAGCTGCTGCTGCTGCTCCGAATAAAGTCATGTATTGAATACGAAATTCTGCCAATGCAATTTTATTTTACAAATTCCATCCATAAAATAAGTACTTTTCTTCCCACTCCATTTAGAAAACATTGTTGATAGACACAAAATTCCTGTTATAGTTTCAATTCGATAACATCTTTTATGTTCTCTCGTATTAAATAACTGACAAAAAAATGGCATTGCTATACACTTGTTTTTACGGGGAGGGATGTTTTACGACATATCAATCATCAATGGGTCATTTAATGTCAAATTAAATTGTCATTAGATCCTATAGGTGAGAATTATTTATTTATTAATTTTTAAAAATTATATATTCTTATTATACGACATAATCACGTTGGCACACCAGTTCTCGTTAGATCGCCGACGTTAAGCGACGTTGAGCATGGGCAGTACTAAATGGGTGACCATTTGGGAATACCAGCTGCTGTATGTGGCCTGGAGAGGACATAGGCTCCACCAGGTGCTATTATGCCTACTGAAAAGTTAGGACCGATAGAGTATCTGCCTGACTCCCCGACGACGTCCCTTAACATTATGGGATCTCGATGGATGGATATTCTTTTAGGTTTAAGTTACATTTTATTAAAGAGTCGGTCCTTTCTTAGATTAGGACCCATGCTATCATCGAATTGGCATCGGTACTTCCGGTTGTTTACGTAAACCACCGGAAAGTACCGACGCCAAGTCGGTTGACCTACTTGTGTCCAAAAAATAAAAAAACGAGGCTGGATTTAGAAGTGGGGGAAAAAAACAAACATTAACCAACATTGAAAGCAAAAAATTAAAGCAAAAACAATCAAATATATTTAGTCAAATTGTATGAAAGAAATATTTATTTTTTTAACAAAGCAATATAAATAAACAGGTGATAAATTATATATTTTAAGTGTTTTTTTTTTATTAATAAAAATTATTTTTGCTTTGTAATCAGGTAAAAATGGTGTGGTTAGGGTAAGTTAGTTTTTATTGAAAATTATTTTGGTTTTGTTAGGATTAGGGTTTGTATTAAAGTTTTTTTTTTTTTGACTGAACATTTTTTTTTTGCGATCAGTTTTTCTTCCCGACAAAAGTTAATCACTCCTCTGAGAGACGCAACAGCCAGTGATAGCTTATGAAAATTCGTTGCAGTACTTTCCCGTTTCAATCAGTTGAAATGGGAACATGTCTTTCTGCTTATTTTCTCACGATTTGATTGTCTAACCACTTTGATACTTTCCGGCGGTTTACGTAAACACACGGAAAGTACCGACACCAAATCGATTTCATCATGGGTCCTAAACTAAGAAAGTACCGAAGAGTCTTATGTCTTTAATGAAGATTTGCTCGGGTTAGTGATTTTTTGTATTTTCATAACCGGCTTATCAACCCATTTAGAGCTATTTAATGTAGAATCCAATCATTTTAATAATTATTTTTGTTTTTCGTTTTTTTCTTGTTTTTTTAATCCAAATATTTATTCATAGAGTTTGCTTTTATTATTCATTTAGGATGAAAGTTATTTGGGTGGTCACAGTTTAATGTTATTCTTATGGCAGATACTTTTAAATCCATAGAGGGGACTGTCAGGTACTACTACTCCGAACCAAAGCAAATCTGGTAGCAGTAGTAACTAAGGGGCGGCTCCATACTCCACAAGCCTCCCAAATTAGGGCTTCATCATATAGACTTTATTCTTTTTTAAAAAAATAACGAAATATTCTCTTTCATGCAGACATATATTTTTCCCCTTCTGTCTTTTAATCCGAATTATTCCTCTCTTTTCTCCGAGATAATTGCGTAAATCACATAAGGTGGCGGCCACCAACGTCCCAGATATTTTATTGCATGCAGAAAAGACATATTTCTGGCTATTCAGAAATCATGTGCCAAGAATTTTTTTTTCTTTTCTTTTCAGATATTTTCATTCTTTCTTCCCTCCTGAATCGTTTTCCAGCCTTCCTTTAACAAAACATTAATTCAATTCAACACTTTCTAAAACAAGTCCAATTCAAATCCACATCTTTTAGATTCATTGTTTTAATTCAGAAATATCTTTCCTTAACATTTCTTTATAATTTTTTCTCTTTCAACAATGACATCCTCATCAACGTTGTTCATTGTTATTATCTCTTATTTCTATAATAAAATGATGTTACCACTCATTGTGTGTATGTATGTTTCTCGCCTCTACATGACTTACATATTTTTTAAAATTTTATTTACTATTATCTCTACCTGCCCAGCGTTGCCCGGTAATGTATCTACTTGCCATTTGTTCTTCTTTTTTTCAAAACTGCTAGAATTAATAGGCCCTACGCCCCAAATTCTAGCTCCTGTAGAGTACCTGCTATCATACGCAAGCAAAGGATAACTATGCTGGCAACCACTGTAAATGCGAATTATTTCTTATAAATTGTTTTGAGCGCCAATACGTAGTTAAAACAAAATAAATAGTTAAAATAATTTCTAACGCTATTGATAATGTTTACCCATTCATTTATTTATTTTCTATTATTGCTTATGTTTGAATTCATGTTTTGGAACATAACGTAAATCATAAATTAATGACGTCATACCAAAGCTATAATTATTTTGTTCAGATAATGTTTTAAGCTCTATTTATTAAAAAGTCCAAATAGGTCAGTTGGTAGAACATAAAACTAAAGATCAAGGTTTTATGTTTCAATTTCCGGTCATGGCATCTGCTTTATTTTGTTGAGAATTTATTATTTATGCAGTATTCTCTATTTCTAAAAGTAGTTAAGATCTTTTATATTTTATAATGAGACAAATTTCTGCAATGTACCGTGACTGACAGACGAACCAACAGACGGGCCAAATCTAATTATCTAAGATGCTGCCTTTCGTAAATTATTTTTTCTCTTCAAAGAGAATTAAACCTGTATGGACGAATACAGAGTCATATCCATTTTTGAAGATGGCGGCCATTTCAAAATAATTCCAACCCGGACAGAATATTTTCGAAAAGAAATTAAATGACATTTTATTCTTAACATGCTGCAACGATTCATAAAAAACTGACGTACCAGAATAAAATATTGATTTTGTGGGAAGAAAGGTATCGATGACAAAGAAATAATAAAGAGACTAAATTTACTTCAACAGATTATTCAGTTAAATAAAAAATTCAATGGCGTAAAGTACGAAAACAATCCTATTTAAAGTAAATTACGAAATTAAATCCAGCATAATGCATTTCTGTTTCTTTGCAAACAAATCATCCATTTTAATCTCTTCTAAATAGTTGTGAAAAATAATGAATCATTTCGTGAGCCTCGAAATTTGAAAATGATTTTTAAGCATTTAAACTGTTAAATAGAATATCATTTCGGGCTTTAAAAAATTGTTAGTAAATCCTCATTAGTTAAAAAATTGCCAGTTTTAGAAGCCATTTGCAACCAATAATGTTATAATTAGAGATTAAAATATTGACTTAAAAACAGGTATAGTTGTATAACAATTAGGTTCAATTAATAATTTAATAACTAAACAATACTGTAATAATTACATTCAACTTGCGAAATCCTATTTAAAAAAAACATTTTATAAAATAAAAGTGAAACAAATATGAAAGTGAAATACTCCCGGGCATCGCCAGATAGGAGCAGATAGTTTATATTATTAGATTTATTTAGTCCCCATAGAATTATTTACTCAATTATTGCTATTCAGTAGACAAGGAAATTTGTTGCAACAAATACCAGACAAGTTACATCATAAGTGGCCTTTTTCCTTTCCAATAAGACGATTATGGTTTTAGTCTTTGTTACCATGCTAGGATATACGATATAATCATGTTGACACACCAATTCTCGTTAGATAACCAAAGTTCAGCGATACTGAGACTGGTCAGTACCAGATGGGTGACCATTTGGGAATACCAGGCATTGTATGTGAGAGAACCACAACACCTCCTGGGAAGAAACTTCGAAAACTAAGGTTGGCATATACCCTGACCGGGATATATATGTTACTGGGGACCACTTGTGAATTTAATATTCCCTAGAAACTTTCTCCTTTAGAGGAAGCCGACTCAACCCGCCCAGGATTAATGCCGCACCAGGTACCATGCTTCTAATGAAATATTCGCTACATGCTAGTTAAATTCATTATGTATTTCATTAATCAATTTCGGTTCAATTAAATTAATTATTGATCGTTAGTCAAATAATGAGACTGATCACAAGATACAGGTGACCATCGTCCACTCATCCAAATAATTTATGAGAGGCAAACATGAATCGAATCGCTTCTACTGAGCAAAGAGTCAAAAGGTAGAAGTGAAAAGTGGAGCCTCATTACTTTCAGAGCATTCCCTGTATGTTCTCGTTTAGGGGAAGAAATGATTACTGGAAAACAATTACTGCAATCAGTCAAACTAGTTGAAGGCAGATATTGATGAGAAAAGTTAAGAATTAATTAAAAAGAAGCATAATATTCCATCGGGATCTTTCTTTGGGGAAAATAAGGGGTGGAATTGGTACAGGTTGGCACCAAAGTTCTTAGACATCTGCTATGATAGTAATCTAAAGAGATGAACAAGATGAAGGAGATAACAGTATTGACTAGTGTATTTAAGTCATGTCGCTTCCAGAGTATCACTTTTATCAGGGATGTAGGCGACCTTCACATGGAGGTTGCTAGCAGGATATGTGAATCACTTCTAAAACTTAAATGGAAAGTTGATAGTGGTTGGAGATAATAGAACCGATATGATTTGAAGTTGGCTTCATAGATTCTATAATCTCTGACAATATCCATCTCCCGGATTATAACTGGTCTTAAAATTACAGTTGAACATTAAAATAATTAGGTTTATGTAGTTTGCTTGAAGCATTGTTTATTAGTATATAGAAATGTGATACTTAGAAGGCAATACAATGCAGAGGTGTGACGGATAGACACAAGTTGGAGCAAATAATGGTGGAACAAATTAAGTAGTTTCACCCTTAATACAATATATATATATATATATTTTTATTTATTTATTTTTTCTCCACAAATACACATATCTGTTTATCTACACAATGTTACAATGTTATGTAATACCTGTATCAAGATGGTCTGGTGGAAACTCTGTATAATATATTTTTAATATTTCGGGAATTCTTTTCTTCTTCAGAACCGTGCTCAACTCAAGTTCAAGCGTGCATATGAAGGAATTGTTATTCTTAATAAACAAATTGACCATACTTTGAAACAAAATTCCACCACCCATCATGGTCCTGGAAAGGGGTCGATTTTTTTGTGTATCATGTATGGATTAGCAGACTATACTGAAGTACTTGCTAAAAGCATCTAAAGGTCTGGATAAGTGTATAGCTTGCGAAAAGCTGTACACTTTTACGATTATCCATACACTGGAGAAGAGCACATTCCATTGTCATAAATTATATTTTGTAAATCTGCAGCGTTCTCTCTGCCAAAACATCTGTTTGTTTATTGTTGCTACAGCAACTACAACTATCTGTAAAGAATAGAGGGATTTCTATTCAAGATTTACTCCTTTAGATCTGCAGTTTTCTGTCTCTGATGTGGCTCTTCAACATGCACGGACAGTCATTCACTATTGGGAGGCTGTATATTGTGTATCACGGTGTTAGGATGCATAAAGACCAGTCAAGAACACTCGAGGAAGCCTTTTCTACACCATATATATATTATTAATAGTCAAGCTTTCAAGGTTTAAGCTCAATATATGTTAATTAACACCAAAGCATGTATAAACGAAACAATAGAAACTTAGATTCCAGTAACCAGGTCTTTATTTATTTAATAAAAAAGATCCAGATCTTGACGGACCGTTTCGTCATCACTTAGACAACAAAAATACAGAGTTATATTCCTGTATTTTTTAAAACTGAGTCTTGTCAGCAGGAAAGTCCAAAAGGATAAAATAAAAAAAAACGTCCATAGAGTCAGAATCTTGTGTTCCTAATTAAACCAACATATAATATATATATATATATATATATATGTAAAATAAAAATGGAATAAAGGATAAGCTAATCAACAACTAGCAAAAATAAACTCAAAAACACATATTGAATAGTTCTACCAAAATATTTCAATTGTTAAAAAATCATCAGTTGGCAGCAGAACTTTAACTAAAAACAAAAAAGTTTTAAAATTTGTACAAAGAACGCAATTTGGAAAAAAATAGTCATGTGTAATAAACAGTAGAAAGGGAGAAAGAAAGAAAAAAAAATCAGCAGTTAGCATGTAAAAACCGATGGAACGCTGTAAGTTAATAAAGTGGAGAAGGAAGATTAGTAGTAATTTAAAATGAATGACAGCAAGGAATTAAACCTTCTGACGAATCACACTTATAGAAAATCCAGGAATATAAGTATTTGTTTATGGGTTGCGGAAACTGTCTAGATCATTTCTTTGTAAATGAAAAAGACATAGTTACTAGAATCTTGATGTTGTTTAGTTTATAATATATATATATGTATATAATATACCAAAATATACATATACCACGTGCAAGCGTAATCTCGTACCGAAAGTGAGAAAAAAAAACACCTCATTAACCGGCTGCAACAACTGCACCGGCTGTCCAATAAGATCGGATCTACAACTACACTGAAGAGGCCAATTCTATCTTGGCGAAATTTATCTGTACTATAAACTAAAAATGAAAGTTTATAAAAAAAAATCAAAAAAAATCGGTATCGATTTTTCTTTTTTTTTTTTTTTTTAATAAAAAAAAATATCGCATCTTTAAACTTGCTTTAAAAGGTATTTTATTTTACCTTACCCCTTGTTCTTAAATTTCATTTGGATGCTTTAAAGAAGGTATGAACTTTACAAATATATATATATATATATATATATATATATATATATATATATATATATATATATATGTGTATAATTATGTTTCAGTAATTATTTATAATTGTATTAAAAAAGAACTAATATTTATTTGTGTGCATTCATCATCATGGCCGTCACTCGAATCGAGTATACGGGTCACCAGGGGCTTCATTTGTGGGTTCTCATATGAGAAAACAGTCCGATTCGAGAGCCACACATCCTATCACAGATCGGGCATGCATTATCATTTGGCAATTGATTTTCATGGCGCACTATTTTTGCTGCTTTCAGTTCTTCAACGTGATGACGCCGTTCTACTTTCAAATCTTTCCACACCACTCCTTATTCCATTACTCCACTATTCTACTCGCCCAAGTGCACTCGCTTCCCAGGTTGTGTGATCAATTCCACACCTCTTAATATCCTCCTTCAAACAATCATTGTACCGCTTCTTTTGTCCTCCAACCTTCCTAGCTCCCACATTCAGTTTGTAATGAAATAGTTTCTTAGGATAGAACTGGTCGCTCATTCTTACGATTTTTAACAATTAAAGCCTCTATACTAGAGCAACCAGACTCCCCAGGACACTGATGTTGATTCGACCATCTTGCCAGTTAATTTAAAATATTTTTAGTTAAAGTCTTTGATGTAGTTTTTCAAGTGCTATTAAGTGTAGACGGTATGTCGTCCAGGTCTCCGATGCATACAAGAGTGTTGGAAGGACAATGGTTCGATATACTAGTATTTTGGTATCAAGCCTTGTCATCAATGGTGGCATTGGAAGCGAGGTGGCTACCCAGGTACACGGAGCGAACCACGTTTTCTAGCAATTTGCCGCCTAATTTGATCTTAGGAGGGGTTTTGTTGTTATCTTGAGGTGAAGGCTAAAATAAAACCTCAGTTTTTCATACGTTCATTTTTAGTCCTAGTTTAGAGTATGCATCAGCAAAGGCATAAATCAAGGTTTATCATCTGCATATTGAAATTCAATAAGAGAATCAACATTTGTTCTAGTTCTGGCCTTCAGACATCTCACGTTGTAAACTCCACCATCCATTCTGTAGTTTATGGATACCAGGTGGAAGTTGACGATCCATTAGTTGCAATACAGCCACAATAAAGATTGAAAACAAGGTCGATGCAGCTATATATCGTTGTTTGACCCCAGATTTTACCTTGAAGGGATCTGTAGAGTTGCCATTTGTGATCACCGTTGCAGTCATATCGTTGTGAAGCAGTTTTATTATTTGGATGAACTTCTCTGGACAACCAGCTTTTGATAAGATTTTCCAGAGAAGTTCATGACTTACACTATCAAAGGCTTTTGTTAGATTGATGAAAGCTATATATAGAGGTTGCTGTTGCTCTAGACATTTTGTCTGAAGCTGCCTTAGACTGAATATCATGTCGTTTGTGCCACGAGCTGGTGGAAAGCCACATTGTAACTCGAGTAAAACAGACTCAGCGAGACGTGTTTTAGTCTCTTTAAGAAACGAGCCAAGATTTTTCCAGCTATCGATAATGTAATAGTTTCCATAGTCAGTTATTTCTCTTATTTTTGAAAATGGTTGTAATTAGACCATCCCTTAAATCATTTGTTATTTCCTCCTGTACCCATACTTTGACAATAAGTTGAGGCAGTTGTAAATACAGGAGTGGTCCACCCGATTTATAGATTTTGGTAAAGATGTTGTCTATACCAGCAGCTTTATTATTTTTCAAAACAAGGACGGCAGTCTTGACCTCTTCATGAGAGGGAATTTTGCTCAGTGTCCACAGATCGTTGTGGGATTTGATGTATTGCATTGTCGTCGACGACTGAATGTCGGTTTAACAGATCTTCAAAGTGTTCCTTCCACCGGTTTAAGATTTCGCCACTACTTTTGAGAATTCTGAAGCCATCCCTACTTCACAAAGGAGCTTAGCTGGGACCATAGAGAATTCTAGTTGCACTAAAGAAATTCTTCATGTCGTTATTATCAACATAAAGTTGTATTTCTTTAGATTTGTTCGTCCACCATTTGTTTTTAATGGCTCTTATAGATGTTTGTACTTTAACATTCTCTGTTTTCTCTTTTTGGCTTCCGAGTTCGGGTCATTGAGATGTGACGCGAGCGCTTTTCTTGCTGGCTCGATTAGATCTTTTATTTGTTTGTCATTTTCGTCAAATCAGTCTTGATTCTTATATTAATGCGTGCATCCATTAAACATTTGCATCCAGAGAATGCCTATTTTTCCCAATATATGTTAATTGGAAATAAAGCGACAATCTATAAACTGAAAATATTATCAATAAATTGGATAAGAAAGGTTGATTGTGAGAAGATGAAACTTCAATTAAATAGATGAAAAACTGCTGGCTTAATAGCATTAATTTGACAGATTAAAATAATTATTTTTTCTTACATTTCCATTATATATATATATATATACTAGAATAGTCGTCCCAGAATGGATAAAATTGCTCGAATAGAACAATTTTGCACAATATTTATGTCCCCTTATGAAGATTAAAATAATGATTTAATGCTACTAAACCTTATGTCTAGAATCCTCATTTCAATTTTCACTCTAAAAATGTCTAAAATTTAAGGATTAAGCTTAAGTAGTCTTCAGGAATTGAAATTCAATGAATCTTGCTTAATTAGTGTTTAATGACAAATGAAAATCTGAAATATTTAAATTTTCAAAAATGGAGCTAGTGCCCATATTATGCCCCCTAAAACCCTTTAAAACATTCCACAGAAACTGTAATTTGGAGAGTAGAAAGTGGACCTTGGGTTTACTTTCGGCAGTCTCATAATTCTTGCTTCCATTATTTTGTCTTTTAGTCTTCATATTTCATGAGCGATGTTTCTTACAAAAGGGGAACAATTGCTGTTTTCTGGGTCGGAATCTATCCATATAACACTTGTTAGCTAGTTTTTGACCTTCAAGTATTTTTTTGCAGTTTCGGAAAATACAACCAAAAATTCTCAGGCATGGTGTGTGTAATCGAGTGCTGCAAGAGGATGCGAGGGAGAGTGCGCCATTCCGAATGTTACCGAGCCCGCTCCCCCCCCCCCTCTACATGTTAAGAATGGATTTTGGTTAACTTGCCTTTATTGTTTGGAACCAGACGACTTCAGTGATACAAAAATGTAAACTGACACTAGAAGCGACGGTCTTTATGCGTAGTTAGAACGAAGGAAGGAGCAATTAAAAAAAAAATTTACCATTTTTTTTTGGGGGGGGGGGGGAACTGGACAACTTTAATGAAATAAAATTTTGGTAACATTCGGAACGGCGTACCTTCTTTGATCTTATTCTGTTCGTTTTCGTATCATTCGTTGTGCATGCGTTTCGGCTGTGATTTTTTTTTTTATTGTATTTTCCGAAACTGTACCTTTTTTTTCAATTTATTTTTAGCTCCTTACATCAAGTGGCATTATGTCTTGTCTGGAGCGATTTCCATATGAAAAAATTGATATCTCATAAATTTTCAGTTTACATTAAAAAGAGAAAAGAAAAAACACTAAATATTATACATTACCAACGAAATGGAAAAATTAACTCGTTTTTAAGTCTAAATAAACAAATGCGAAAATTGGGCCTTTTTTTCGCACTAACGATAAAGTCCAAACGCCCAATTTCAAGTTAATTCAACTTTATACAATCGCACCATCCTTTTTATATACAGCTTATGTATCTGCAATATCAGTTGCCAGGTTAACTAATTTTCATATTGGTTTTGAAAAACGACATTTTATTAATTCTCTATTATTTGTTACCGTTCATTTTATTTCAATGATTGTTTTTATTTTTTATTTTTATATAAATATTTGTTTAGCAATATTGTTTATTTTCTTGACAACTCTTTAGCATTAGTGTTCAAGTCTATTTTTAAATTGCAAGTGAAAAGGCAATTTGATTTTTCTTTTCCTTTCTTTACGGTCACATTACAAGATAAATGTGTATCGAAATTACCAAAATATTAATGTCTATGTATTCATATGAATATTTTCTTGTTGAGGAAAATGGGTCCTCTCATTGAGGTGAGCGTATTTTTTCAGTAGTCGTTCCACGACTCCTATTTTGTGACGTCATTAGAGATAGACAAGCAGGCAGAAAAATGCGTCTAAGTATATAATAGATCGTCATACTTATGTTTCACATTATTGATTTACATGAGAAGCAGCGTCGGACGGCTCAGTTCCTGTTCTATGAGGGAAATTAATTCTTTAACGACAACTAGAGGAACTAAATTACCCGAGCAGAATTTATGAGAATGCTTCCCACTTTGTAGACATTATTCTGAAGTCATTGGCAAACAAGCGAGTTAGAACATGATCTACTATCACCACAAGTGCCAAAATTCATATCAAGGAGATACCATGGCTAAATATATAGCCCAGTTCCCTATGTGTTTTTGTATAAAGGTTTTTAAAATTTGCAAAGCTATACATTTTTTTTTAATTCTCCAAAGCATGGAAAATCCGAGACCTTGTGTTGTCATTTGCACCGACACCTGTATAGGCACCATTTTGGATTTTCGAAGCGACCACCACAAAACGCATACTTTTATGATTTCCACTTCTAGTCAAACTAGAATAATAATTAAATATGTTAATCTGAGGTTTTGTGGCTCAAAGAATCTAATAAAACATACACAAATATGGTTGAACATTTTTGGAAAAATCAACGAAAACAGTTAATCGAAAGTCATTGTCTTTATGTTTTTGATATCACTTTCTATCACAACTGAGAATAACTTTTATTACTTCCTCCATATGTTTAACATCAAACAGAATTTCTATGAAGAGAGATTCTTTCCAAGAACTTACCATCTGTAGAATATATTACAACATCGTATAGCATCCCATAATCCAATGTCAACAAATACTTTTCATAAACCGTCTTCATAAGTAATGAAATTATTTTCATTCAATTAATTATTTTCAATCCTCTCATCATATTCTCCATCATTCAACTGACACTATCCGTCTCATTAACCCTTATCTCTGAATGGCTTTTAGCCTTGATGAGTAGTAACACATTAATAAATAACTAACTTATAATACAATACAAGATATTGCAACTTCTTTTAAAATTATAGGTATTTGTTATAAAAAAAGAAATCATCCTAATTATCAGATTGAACTCTACATCTTATACATAGTGTAGCAATATTGCATTGGGGTGTGTAAAATTAGTATTAAAATTGTACTTAAGGTGAATAAGATAAAAACACAGAATTTTCTATTAGAGATATAGTTGGAAGTAAGGCTGACGTGTCACAATAGGAAATAAAGGCAGAGAGTTAAGATTGAGTCTTTCTCTTGGGAGTTCAGCATCAAAGTGAATAGACGCTGTTTTTGAAGCTGTCACTATCTTATGAAGGTGGACAGAAAATATATACTGTGAAAAATAAACCAAAGCCTGGAGTAAATAATGGAGTTACTTTAAATTACTTCTATTATTCTGGCCACAAGGAGCAAAAAGAAAAGAACATCTTTACGACTGCTACTATCACCACTAATGAGAGCCGTCACTATCCACTTATGATTTACTTATGTTTATGAAAGACAACTAGCCGTTTCTGTCAATCTATCCACACAATGTTACAGTCGATTATCAGTATAGTAATGTTACAATAGGAAATATGTTTTATAGATATTCATCATTGTTCTGAGTGTTATTTCAAGTTATGTTCAAGTCGAACCCTGTCTCCTGCATGAACAACTTTGGCTTGTGCAGGAAACTGTAAATTGATATCTGAACAGCTGTATTGGTTGTGGATCCTTGATTCTGGTAGAGGCTCAATATGTTCATTCTGATAATAGTCATGTTTGAGTGGGGTTAACATATATGAGTGGGGTTAACATATATTGCTTTATAAGGACTTGGAACTACACCATTTTGTATACACGCATGTTTAACCCACAAGTGATCAATTATGTTTTTTATTTATCCCCAAAAAACATTTTGTAAATGCAAAAAATATTTTATACTAAATATGTAACAAAATATTTATTACAATATTCTAAGAAAAAATCCTTATTGTTAGTTTGATCTTTATTTTAGAACCAAACTTTATTTGAGCAAATTACTTTCAAAGATTTACTTGACTTTATAGGATTATTAGAGCATTAATTTAGAATATATATAAATGTGGGTTGGTTATAAAATAATTTTTGATTGAATAATAAATGAAACTGATTGTACCCTTCCACTCTAGATTTTAACAGCATACTGAAAACTGAGACACCAGTGTTGTCGATGTACATCAGACAGTAGGTGTAATATTTGAAAGACACTAAACTTCATGACTAACTATAGATATTTCTGAAAAATACAGATGTCACTGAAAAATGATTAATTATCTTTCGTGTCATAAAAAAGGACCATGGGTTCAAATAGGTTAATGTGTTCCTCAAAGCTACCAGGCAACTTGGTGCATTTTGCTAAAGTTTTGCAAAACGGAAAGTCAGGAATATTTAAGATAGTGACATCTTTCGGGCAGTACAGTAAGCATACAAATTTTGCCAATTCATCCTTCACGTTCCATGTTAGGTTGCTTTCCTCTTGCTCAGATTATGTCTCTGTCACACTGCCTGTTATGGTAGAACCTTTTTATTTCACTCTCGCTTTGAAAATATCATGTTTAGTTCAGTAAATATATGGAATACCGGGACAGCTGCTGATTGATCAATCTCTGAAACAATTGTCTTGCGTTTACAGGACAATGCTGAACAGATCAATATATCAGTCTCTTAATTCAAACTTCATATTGCAACTGCTTCTTGTACAGTCTAATACTGATGAAATAAACATTTTGGAGTTTACTTTGTTCTTTAGAACTGCTTGTTCAAGATATTCGGTTAGATTAGCATTTCTATTTTCAATAAACAAGGCTTTTGAAATCAGAAAACGTGTCATTCCAAACTATCTTTTTCTTAATGTCCAGATTCGATCTGACGAGAACATTAAACTGACCATAGATTTTGTGTCTCTGTAAGATCTACTAATCGACTGTGAACCTAAACCGTTTCCTAACATGACGTTTTTCTGCCTATTCATTGGTGCTTACATACTTACATCCCCGTTTGACAATGTAATCTTCATACAACTTCTAGACACTGTCGTAAATCCTCTCGGGATGCAGATATATGTGTCATGAAGTTATAAAGCTGATTATCTTTAGCATCAGATGGATTCCCGTGATCAGTATTGCAGTTTTGATCTTGTTGACATCATTTGGTTACACATCGTGGTTCTCTGCTATTTATGACAAGTGACACACACTTTCACTTTAAACTAATGTAAAGTGTAACATCACTGAATTGGCAAGAAATGAAACATTGACATTGGAAATACCAATTAACCCAGAGTGTATCTTCATCATCGTATTCAGTTTTCTGCATGTTTTACACCAATAGACAAAAACGGTATCCAACTCTTTATGGCAGATACATTCCCAGCATGAAGTTAACATCAGGTTTCATGGTGACTTCCTATAAGTTCTTGCAATGTATCTTGGCCTGAGGCTTTTGCATTTGATTCGATCTAGAGCAAAGGAAAGCTTACTTAATGCTTGAAGGAGATGAACAAGATCAGAAAGTCTAGAGGTTCTTCCAACACTGTGATAGTAATTTGTCTAATGATTTGAACATTAATTTTTCTGCTTTCCCTTTTTACATCTTTGTTGGTAAAAGTAAACGTTACTTTTTTTTTTAACATCTTTGTTGGTAAAAGTAAACGTTACTTTATTTTACATCTTTGTTGGTAAAAGTAAACGTTACTCTTTTTTTAACCTTTATTGGTAAAAGTAAACGTTACTCTTTTTTAACCTTTGTTGGTAAAAGTAAACGTTACTCTTTTTTTTAAAATCTTTGTTGGTAAAAGTAAACGTTACTCTTTTTTTAACCTTTATTGGTAAAAGTAAACGTTACTCTTTTTTTAACCTTTGTTGGTAAAAGTAAACGTTACTCTTTTTTTAACCTTTGTTGGTAAAAGTAAACGTTACTCTTTTTTTAACCTTTGTTGGTAAAAGTAAACGTTACTCTTTTTTTAACCTTTGTTGGTAAAAGTAAACGTTACTCTTTTTTAACCTTTGTTGGTAAAAGTAAACGTTACTTTTTTTAACATCTTTGTTGGTAAAAGTAAACGTTACTCTTTTTTTTAACCTTTGTTGGTAAAAGTAAACGTTACTCTTTTTTTAACCTTTGTTGGTAAAAGTAAACGTTACTCTTTTTCTAACCTTTGTTGGTAAAAGTAAACGTTACTCTTTTTAACCTTTGTTGGTAAAAGTAAACGTTACTCTCTTTAAACTTTGTTGGTAAAAGTAAACGTTACTCTTTTTTTAACCTTTGTTGGTAAAAGTAAACGTTACTCTTTTTTTAACCTTTGTTGGTAAAAGTAAACGTTACTCTTTTTTTAACCTTTGTTGGTAAAAGTAAACGTTACTTTATTTTACATCTTTGTTGGTAAAAGTAAACGTTACTCTATTTTACATCTTTGTTGGTAAAAGTAAACGTTACTCTTTTTTTAACCTTTGTTGGTAAAAGTAAACGTTACTCTTTTTTTAACCTTTGTTGGTAAAAGTAAACGTTACTCTTTTTTAAAATCTTTGTTGGTAAAAGTAAACGTTACTTTTTTTTACATCTTTGTTGGTAAAAGTAAACGTTACTCTTTTTTTAACCTTTGTTGGTAAAAGTAAACGTTACTCTTTTTTTAACCTTTGTTGGTAAAAGTAAACGTTACTTTTTTTTACATCTTTGTTGGTGAATGTTTGAAGCAAACGGTCATTTGCATTTACGATTCATTTCGGACATGTACTTTGCACAACTTTTTCACTTTATTTTTTGCTGAACAGATGAATTACAGGTTTGCCTTTTCTGTCAAGGGTCTTTCAAGAAGTCAGACCAAAATCATGTGTACATAAAGAGTTTTCTCGTATTGTAGTTTGCTAAACTTCATGATTTATACTGTATTGGAACCATATAAACAACAGCCTCAACCCATGAATTATCCATCCCAGATTTTTTTTTTTAGAAATGTGAGTAGTGTTCTCAATGCAACCAACAGTGTGTAGCTCACGGAGCCTTGGAAAACTATTAAGACTATGGAATTTAACAATTCTTCTGGCGTGTCATATAAGGCAGTCTCAAAGATAATCAGCATTTCAAATGCATAAACATCAGTTCAATGCTTCTAGAA
>OY744515.1:218354435-218466935 GCA_963556195.1 Sepiola atlantica | reverse complement strand
ATTATACCTTTCACTTCTTTTATAAACAAACAAATATGTGACTTCTACACTATTTGGACCGGACTGATTAGTTTATACTAAGCAAATACTTTTTACAAATGGGATTTCAATTATCCTTTCATTTTTTTTTTTAAAAACAAATCTGTGACTTCTATACTATTTGGACCGACCTGTTAGGTAGAATTCGTTCGTAAACTAAGCAAATACTTTTTACAAATGGGATTTCCATTAACGACTATGAGAAAAAAATATTCAAAAAACGACATCCTTGAATTTTATTGTAATAAATACGCGTGGACATGTATTCAATTTACACGGATTTTCTATTTTCGTCATCATTACACGTAACGGACATCGACTACCTATAACTAAGCCGACGTAATCAAATACGAATTTGTAAACGTCGCTAATTAAATATGATATACTTCTACAAAAAACAAAATGAATAATTCCGATATTTCATATTATAATAATTAAAAAAAAAAAAAACACCTAACAATTAATATAAAGATTTACATTTTACTTATTTACATGAAGTTAAAACAACTGTTACTTATACAGAATTTGAACTTTCTTAGAATCGTTTTAAACGATCACTATTGACTAATCACTAACTACTCATTTCATTGATAAATTTTCACTTCAGAAATTACTGTTGCCTACTTTCAGAAACTTTTCATTCATACAATAAGATAAATCAATGACTTTACATTCAGTTTGGCACTTCCGGTTGACTCGGTGGAATGAATGGAACTCTTCAATTATTAAGTCCAAGTGACGTTTGAAATGCAGAACTACCCTTACTTATTACAATAAAAAATATTCCCCCACCCACCCCCACCTAAATATATAAGACAGCGACTACATAATAACGTGCCACCCATTATAAATAATATTACAATATTTTTATAAATAATATTACAATATTTTTAAGTATAAAAACTCATCCGACATAATCAAATATGAATTCGTAAACGTCGATAATAAAATATGATACACTTCTTTTTAAGGCATTAGAACTTTACACGATAAAAAAACAATTAACAAATTCGGATATTTTCCATTATAATAAATTTTTTTAAAAAACCCATTAAACTCACAAAAAAAATAAAAAAACAATTGCTGAAATTTTTTAATAAACACTTACTCTGTCTGTGATAAGGGGGCCTTTGAAAATTAAAGAGGCCTACAGAGCCACATTACATACACTAATTGACATTAATTTAGACTTAGATTTACCCGTGAGGCGGTGGCAAGCGACATATTGTCGATAGTGTTCACCACTCGACTACAACAATATTTCTGTTTCACACTTACTACAATAACTTCCAGTAGTATTTACTGACCAACACATCAGATTTGTTTGCCTTTCAAGCTCCATACGGAAATAGAATTTACGTGCTTTAAATAGTAATTAATGCCCCCCTTCATTTGCCCAATTGATACACATCAGAAACATATTACATACAATAACATATCCTTTGGACTTTTAACACAATACATGGTTCAGATCAAAATTGGTTTAATTTCTTGCAAATCAGACGTGACTAACCTGCCACATTTTCAAGATTTTCATAGCAAGAGTTTTCCATCTAAAGCTAGGTATCCAACTCCTAACGAAAGGAAACATTTTAGGAGTGGTCATAGCATACATTTACACTGTTGAGTGGCAGAAAAGAGGATTGCCACATGCTCATTGTCTGGTTTGGCTTCAACAAAAATTGAGATCCTCTGACATAGATTCAGTTATCAGTGCGGAAATTCAGGATCCAGTGGCAGATCCGCTTTTACATGATATCATTAGGCACCATATGATTCATGGACCATGTGGAAACATAAACAGATGTTCACTCTGTCTCAAAGATGGACACTGCAGTAAGAGATATCCCAGACACTTCTTGAGTGAAACTCAATCGGATACAAATGGCTACCCACAATATCGACGACTAGCTCCTTTAGCTGGAGGTTTTGAGACGACAGTTACCCTACCTGGCAACATAACGGTTCCTGTAGACAACCGATGGGTTGTACCACATAATAAACTGCTTTGTAAGATTTTTGATGCACATATCAATGTTGAATACTGCAACAGCGTGAAATCAATAAAATACATTTGTAAATATGTAAATAAAGGTAGTGATCAAGCTATCTTCACAATTGAAAGTAATGCTCATGATGAAGTTAAGAGATACGAAACAGGACGTTACATATCAACCAATGAAGCCATTTGGAGAATACTTAACTTTCACATACATGTACATCATCCCCCAGTTATTCACCTATCAGTTACTCTAGAAAATTGACAGCGGATATACTTTACTGAAAGTACTGCAGCAGATAGAGTTGCAAATCCACCTACAACCACTCTAACAGCTTTCTTCAAATTGTGTCAAACAGATTTTTTTGCACGTACACTTTTTTACTCGGAAGTTCCACTTTATTATACCTGGGACAGTAAAACTAAGCTCTTCAAGCGACAACTGAACTGTGTAGAACACAATAAAAATTCCAATATTCATTGCCACCATGTTCTTTTTCAGTAAGTCACAAATTTCAAACTCATCAAGAGTTTTTAGAATTCTAAATTCATTTTAACTACATTTTGTTTATACAAATTACCAATTCTAAAATGACAACTCTCCCAGAGTTTAGAATAATTAAATAATGAATGATGCCCCCCCCTGAGTTGAGAATAATTAGAAAATGAATGACACATCCACCAGAGTTGAGAATGACTTAAAAATGAATGACACCTCTCCAGAGTTGAGAATAACTAAAAATGAATGACAGTTGAGAATTGACTAAAAGAACATGGTTTTGGTTGCTTAACATCCAAACATGCCTCCCAAAATTCAACCTCTGGTCCCTGTTCTGGAAGGTGGTAACAGGGTAAAACAGTGTAAATGCTTAGGAGGTTATGGATGTAACTTTACACCAGTTCTTATAGCCCGTTTCACTCTGTATAACCCTAGCTAACAAGGCTCTGGTAATGTATTCTTCAACTATTTTGTTTCAAACAAGTATTTTTATTTGCTTGCTATTTATTCTATTAGTTTGTCGATGTTACATTCAATAAACAGCATGTGTATTATTCTATTAACTATGCAACACCATATAAATACTGCCACATGATATAAACCAAACCATGCACACAAATGAAGCAAGGGAGACAGTCGGACAGATAGGGGAAAACAGTCATTATCAGAGAAAATATTTTTTTTACTTTTTTGGTGCACATTCTTTTTTTTATAATTATTTTCACTTTCTAAGTAAATGTTTGAAAACTATTAGCACTGAAACTTAGTGAAAACAATGGCACTTTGGTGAGAAGTGAAATGACTGTATAGTCCCATTGAGACTCCCTCGTGAATATAGTAAGGCACCTCACCCAACAGGCAATAGTAAATACATCTCCTATTAGAAAGTTACACAAAGGAAAACGTCAACACAAATTTACACTAGAGTATTGATTTACTCCTCTCCAGGAGTTAGGCACAAGGTCAGTTTTTATCTTACTCCCACAATAAAAAAATCACTAACTACTCATTTCATTGATAAATTTTCACTTCAGAAATTACTGTTGCCTACTTTCAGAAACTTTTCATTCATAGAATAAGATAAATCGATGATTTTACATTCAGTCTGGCACTTCCGGTTGACTCGGTGGAATGAATGGAACTCTTCAATTATTAAGTCCAAGTGACGTTTGAAATGCAGAACTATCCTTACTTATTACAATAAAATATCAGAATTTGTTAAAGTTTTTGTATTGTTTTTTTTCTTATTTTTTAGAGTTTAAAGTTTTATTTTTTTTTTTTTTTTTAAATGAAAGATCCGTGTAAACGGATTAAATGTTCCCCCACCCACCCCACCTAAATATATACGACAGCGACTACATAATAACGTGCCACCCATTATAAATAATATTACAATATTTTTATAAATAATATTACAATATTTTTAAGTATAAAAACTCATCCGACACAATCACATATGCATTCGTAAACGTCGATAATTAAATATGATACACTTCTTTTTAAGGCATTAGAACTTTACACGATAAAAAAACAATTGACAAATTCGGATATTTTCCATTATAATAAATTTAAAAAAAAATAAAATTAAACTCACAAAAAAAAAATAAAAAAACAATTGCTGAAATTTTTTAATAAACACTTACGACAATTAAGAGAAATTCAGACTAACACAGGACTCACTGCTTCAGTTATTTTTTTTGTGTGTGTGTAATCATTATGAACAATTTCTTTTTAATACATGACTTTAGTTTGATGTATGATTAGTAAAAAAAAAAAGATCACTGATCATCACAAACGAAGGACTCTATAATAATAACTCTATTGCAATAATAACTACGTCATAGCTCTCAATAAACAGCATGTGTATCATTCTATTAACTATGCAACACCATATAAATACTGCTACATGATATAAACCAAACCATGCACACAGATGAAGCAAGGGAGACAGTCGAAGAGAGAGGGGAAAACGGTCATTATCAGAGAAAATATTTTTGTTTACTTTTTTGGTGCACATTCTTTTTTTTATAATTATTTTCACTTTCTAACTAAATGTTTGAAAACTATTAGCATTGAAACTTAGTGAAAACAATGGCACTTTGGTGAGAAGTGAAATGACTGTATAGTCCCATTGAGACTCCCTCGTGAATATAGTAAGGCACCTCACCCAACAGGCAATAGTAAATACATCTCCTATTAGAAAGTTACACAAAGGAAAACGTCAACACAAATTTACACTAGAGTATTGATTTACTCCTCTCCAGGAGTTAGGCACAAGGCCAGTTTTTATCTTACTCCCACAAGTCTGGTTGGGAAAGTGGGGTTTAAAAATTGCCTGGGCAGCCCTGTCGGCATTCCCCGGTAGGGGCGCCTCAGGCAGTAAGCAATAAACTTACTCCTCCCCAAAGAGGGGAGGCAAAGCCTGGGAAGGTGGACCTCCTAGAACTGCACAGGACAGACCCATAGACCGGCGTAAATCAAGCCCCGAAGGCCAGACGATACCAGTTTATCGGGTGCAGTATCCATCGGAACAGATACTACACTTTGATCTTAGCCAAAAGGCGTTATTTAACCCCTACCCACAATAGGAATATGTGACACAAGGTCGGAAAGTGGGATTTGAAAAGCCAGCGCTCGAGAAGGTGAGCACTCTGGCCATTAAAAATTTCCTGGGCAGCCCCGTCGGCATTCCCCGGTAGGGGCGCCTCAGGCAGTAAGCAATTAACTTACTCCTCCCCAAAGAGGGGAGGTAAAACCTGGGAGGGTGGACCTCTTAGAACTGCACAAGACAGATCAGACCCAAAGATCACTGATAATCACAAACGAAGGACTCTGTTCTTGCAATAATAACTACGTCATAGCTCTCATGTTTTTAATTATCTATTCCTCAAAATCATAAAAGAAAGAACATTCTTTGGGGTGGATTCTTGATGATAGCAAGTCACTAATAAGAACTTAACACAAACATTTCAGTACTTTCATATTTTGAGTTTTAAAAAGTGATTATTAATGATGTACATTTTTAGCCACATCATTTTGATTACTGTACTAATTCAATTGAATAATATATTTTCTAATTTTATCTTCCATTTCAGACAATTTGGTTGTTTTTCCCAATTACATCTTTCATTTAAGTGAATTTGCCTACTTAGTTTCATTAACCACACAATCAACCTGGAGATTTCGATGATGACAATGTAGCTTGAAATTTATTTTTATATTCTTTTATATAAAATGAAGACTATAGCAAAAATCTTATTACAAATAATCAAAATGAGGACGGTTAAAAAAACGTTTTATTACTAAAACATCACGGTTGAACAATGTGTTTCTGTGATTGATATCATTAAGTGCTGCAGTTCCTTTTGTAAATTTGTGTTTTTATCTTTTGACACAATTACACATTCTCAAAAGACACATTAAAATAAAAATCACCCATTTAAATATAAAATTGTTTTTGTTTTTTTTTCATTATATTCTTGCTTGAAAGTGGTGAACAAACTTAAAATAAATGTGTTTCAATATATTGAGCAATAAACTAATCATTTTTCATAAATATGTTAAGCACATTTTTTGACTATTGTTTTGTTGTTCATGCCTAAGTTTATAATCTGAAACAAACTCAGGAGCAATAAATTATTACTGCACTAGGACACTTTCTAAATGTTATATTTTGTAGAAAACACTGATCAGTTCCCTAGATGCAACAGATGTGTGCAATAATGCAGTAGGACACTCAAAATATAGTAAATGCTGCATTCGGATGTACTTAATACTCTAGATAGAGCAAGTATGTGTTAGAATATAGTGTGACTCTTAGTATGTCTTATGGTGAATCTAACAGTGCACAATATCATAGAGATAGCATGTGTGTAATTTACTAATGGATATATACTAAATCAGTAACTGTTCAATATGTTAGATAGAACAGTGTAACACTTGGTAAGGTGTACCTGCTTAATCTGTCGGTGTTCTTTACCCTAAATACAGCAGTTTTCTGTAAATTCGGTCTATTCTACTTTTAACTAGAATGATCAGTCACCACAATACGACATTTACTCATAACCTTATATTTGCTTTTTGCTTTATTGAACAAGTTGTAAACTTTCATTCTTTTTAGTTTTTACGGACGTTAACCAAACACTTAGACTGGTACCGACTTCAGTTACCAATTAAGGGTTGTAGCATCCATCTGAACAAATACTAAACTTTGAATTATTTACTTGCAGAAAATATGAAAAAATTACATTCAAAACAAGGCTTTCAAAAGTGTTCTAAAGTAATAAAAATATCCTACTATAACTAGAATGTTAGTCACCACAATACCACATTTACTCATAACACAAATTAGACACAAGACAGTCAGAAGTGTGGGAAAGAGTGTCGTCGGTCATCATTGTTCTAACATATGAAAAAAAAATAATATATATATGTTAAATAACCCAGCTAAGACATTTGTTGCTGAGCAAGGTTAGTGGAAGGTTAACATAAAATAGTAAATTCTTTACAGTAAGGTAACATTGGCATTTTCCCTTTAATGTTATCAATAATTAAACACTGCTTTTAATGTTATCCAGTAAAAGAGAATAGCAAATCAGTCAGCATTTTTTTACATTGAAATTTAACAAGTTCTAGGCGCTTGATTGTGATAGTGCTCTCTTGGCCTCCTTATTTTAAAAGTGCTCATTATCCTACATAGAACGAGTGTTTAATTAAATAGAGTTCAATATCCTAGATAGAGCAGATGTGTTTATTATACACACCATAGCACAGGATTAAAAAAAAAACTGATGTTCGGGGAGCAGTGAAACAGTCAAAGCTGGAGGTTTGGGAAAAGATTCAGAGCTTGCAGTATATGAAAGAGTCACCCTGATGTTTAAGGAGTCGGAGCCAGCTCTTCAGGAAGTAGTCAGGTCCTAATTGTTCGGGTAGGAGTCAGAGCCTGATGTTCAGGAAAGAGTCAAGGCCTGGAGTTCAACCCGAATGGTATATTACGGAGTCTGAGTAGAATGGCATAGGAAGGGTCCCCATTGTTAGCACTATTATTTATATTCATATAAAATAATGTCTCGATCGGTGAATTTAAAAGAAAAAATTATTCTTCCCCATTGATACCATTTATTATATTCATATAAAATATTTAATCGGTGATCAACCTAGGTTATTTAATCTAACATACACAAACATGAAAGAAGTAAATAGACACCATTATTATCATTAACAAAGACTGCTGTCAGAGGGGCCTGATTGACCTAGGTTATTTTATCTAACATACACGGACATGAAGAAGTAAATAAACAAACACCCTTATTAACAATACTAATGAAGACAAATACGGTACTTTTAATAGAAATGTTACATTTTTACTCCAGGGAATGGAGAGGTAGTGCAGAGTTTTGGGGAGGCCGGAGATAGTGTAGCCAGGGTGAATTGGCAACCATGTACGTGACATCTTTTACTCCTGGCAACTGTGGAAGGAGGGCGACTGGAGAAGTGATCCCCGTGCAACGCCAATAGGTACGTATATAGTATGCGCACCGGGGCTGTAATAGGTACGTATATAGCATGTGAACAGGGATGGTGATAAGTAAGTACATACCATGCGCACCTGGGCGACAATAGATACGGATTTAGCATTCACACCAGAGTGGCGATAGGTACTTATATATTATGTACCTATATAGAAGGCACAGACAGAGGTGGTACTTTTTATAGAAATATGTCATACTTTTGCCCTGGCCAACGTAAGAGGAATGGTGGAGAAGAAACAGCTTTCGCAAAAGGCAAAATGAGAAAGTAGCTGTGAAATTGGGCGACCAGAGAAGAGAAAAGTAGAAAGATAAAGAGACGGCTATAGAGAAAGGGAGAGAAATAGAAGTTTGAATATAAAGATGTTACACACGCGATTTTTCTTCTATTCTATAACCTGAGCAACGCCGGGTAGCCCTGCTAGTCTATTATATAAACGTCACCTGTCTGTATGGATGTATGTATGTATGTATGTATGTATGTATGTATGTATGTATGTATGTAAAGCTTCTCCTCCGAAAGTACCCAACACACGGTCACACGGGTGACATCATTCCCACCGGCCAGCCCAGACGCGTGTAATATCTCGGAACCGGAAAAAAAAAATTGACTCTGCCGGGGTCGACTGAGCACTTTATTCCAATGGGGGGTGGCTTTTAACTCCACTTTTCAACGTTATTTATACTAATTTGAGAAGAAAAATAATGCAAAGTCACGATAAACTAGATATGACGTCAGAGTAAGGGAGTGGCGGGTAGAAATTCACTCACACTACAACCATTTTTTTTCTTTCTTCTTCCCCTCTCACTCCCACACTTTCTTTCTTAATTATTAATAGACGCTAATATTCCTTCCCCCCTCCCTTCCTCACTATGGCCGTTCTGTTATCCTGATATAATACTTCCAGGCATTACCTCCTCCTTTCAGGCCAAATAGGGGGGGGGGAGGGGGAATGACGGCATTCACCGATGTGAGCGCCACAGGCCAAATCTGGGGAGAGGGAGTGTCGGCATTCGGCGGTGGGGCGCCTCAGGCCAAATCTGGGGAGGGGGAATGTCGGTATTCGCCGGTATGAGCGCCCCAGGCCAAATTTGGGGAGGGGGAGTGTCGACATTCGCCGGTGTGAGCGCCTCAGGCCAAATTTGGGGGATAGGAGAGTATCGGTATTCGCCGGTGGGGCGCCAGGCTAAATCTGGGGAGGGGGAATGTCGGCATTCGCCGGTATGAGCGCCTCAGGCCAAATCTGGGGAGGGGGAGCGCCTCAGGCCAAATCTGGGGAGGGGGGGGGGTGTCGGCATTCGCCGGTGTGAGCGCCTCAGGCCAAATTTGGGGCAGAGGAGAGTATCGGTATTCGCCGGTGGGGCGCCAGGCTAAATCTGGGGAGGGGGAATGTCGGCATTCGCCGGTATGAGCGCCTCAGGCCAAATCTGGGGAGGGGGAGCGCCTCAGGCCAAATCTGGGGAGGGGGGGTGTCGGCATTCGCCGGTGTGAGCGCCTCAGGCCAAATTTGGGGCAGAGGAGAGTATCGGTATTCGCCGGTGGGGCGCCAGGCTAAATCTGGGGAGGGGGAATGTCGGCATTCGCCGGTATGAGCGCCTCAGGCAAAATCTGGGGAGGGGGAGCGCCTCAGGCCAAATCTGGGGAGGGGGAGTGTCGGCATTCGCCGGTATGAGCGCCTCAGGCCAAATCGGGGGGGGGGGCCTCAGGCGAAACTTGAGGAGGTGGAGTTCCAGCATTCGCAGGTGTGAACGCCTCAGGTGAAATTCAGGGGAGGGGGGGGAGTATGAGTAATCGTCGGTGATATCACGACCTCAGCCTGTACTTTAGGGGAGAAGAAATGCCCAAAAGGAAAAGGGATTAAAAAAAAAAATGATAATCTGATTTTTGATTCGACAGTGTAAAACCGACACCTACTGGATAGGACTAGATAATACACTTGATCTCAAGGCAAAAATGCCGAGAACAGATACTACACTTTGATCTTAGCCAAAAGGCCAGGAAAGCATCCGAAATTAAAAGGTATTTACTCCTCCCCAGGAGTTAGGCACAAGGCCAGTTTTATCCTACTCCCACAAGTAAGATGTGACCACAGATTGGGTCGAGAAAGTGGGGTTAAAAGCCAGCGCTCGAGAGGTGAGCACTCTGGCCATTTAAAAATTGCCTGGGCAGCCCCGTCGGCATTCCCCGGTAGGGGCGCCTCAGACAGTAAGCAATAAACTTACTCCTCCCCAAAGAGGGGAGGCGAAGCCTGGGAGGGTGGACCTCCTAGAACTGCACAGGACAATCCCATAGACCGGCGTAAATCAAGCCCCGGAGGCCAAGACAATACCAGTCTATGGGAACAGATACTACACTTTGATCTTAGCCAAAAGACCAATGAAGCATCCGAAATTAAAATT
The DNA here is from genome assembly GCA_963556195.1 of Sepiola atlantica. NCBI lineage: Eukaryota > Metazoa > Mollusca > Cephalopoda > Sepiida > Sepiolidae > Sepiola > Sepiola atlantica. The sequence goes on along the minus strand of OY744515.1, from coordinate 218,456,470 downwards.
TTGGGCATGATTTCTATCAGTATTTATAACGAATCTACCACAGTACAGCGGTCTATCCACTATACACTGTTTAAATTACGTTAATAAATTAATAAGTAATAATAACTATGATTTTCTTTCAAAAAACATTGTATCATACTATTTAACAACTTATTACATGAGTTTTGAATATCAACAAATAATTTTAAACTCCCCCAGACCGTTTTTCTCTAATTCAACATAGCTTTTAGACGCCATTTTTTTTTTTTACCGAAAATTACATTAATTCACTTCTTTTGGCTAATATCAAGGTGTAGTATCTTCCGATGGATACTGCACCCCATAAACTGGAATCGTCTTGGCCAGCGGGGCTTCATTCCGCCGGTCTATGAGTTTGTCATGTGCAGTTCTAGGAGGTCCACACTCCCAGGATTTGCCTCCCCTCTTTGGGGAGGAATAAGTTTATTGCTTACTGCCTGAGGCGCCCCTACCGGGGAATGCCGAATAACAGCTTCTACGTTTCTCTTTGGACTATTTTGCAGATGAAAAGCGGGGTGGGGGGATCGGTAAGAGTGATTTCATTACTGCTCCAGAAGCCTCCTTGATTTTTTTAAATACTCGGCGTTGTCCGGGAGAAAAGTGCTCAATATCCTAGATAGAGCTACTGTAGTGATAGGTTTGGAAAATATTTTAACGCCATCTTCGTTACCCTTTGGACTATTTTGCAGATGAAAAGGAGGGAGGATACCTAAGTAATTTACGTAGTGCTCATGAGGCCTCCTTGATTTTCAAAGTACTCGGCGTTGTCCGGGAGAAAAGTGCTCAATATCCTAGATAGAGCTACTGTAGTGATAGGTTTGGAAAATATTTTAACGCCATCTTCGTTACCCTTTGGACTATTTTGCAGATAAAAAAGAGGGAGGATACCTAAGTAATTTCAGTAGTGCTCAGGAGGCCTCCTTGATTTTCAAAGTACTCGGCGTTGTCCGGGAGAAAAGTGCTCAATATCCTGGATAGAGCTACTGTAGTGATAGGTTTGGAAAATATTTTAACGCCATCTTCGTTACCCTTTGGACTATTTTGCAGATAAAAAGGAGGGAGGATACCTAAGTAATTTCATTAGTGCTTAGGAGGCCTCTTTGATCTTCAAAGTACTCGGCGTTGTCCGAGAGAAAAGTGCTCAATATCCTAGATAGAGCTACTGTAGTGATAGGTTTGGAAAATATTTTAACGCCATCTTCGTTACCCTTTGGACTATTTTGCAGATAAAAAGGAGGGACGATACCTAAGTAATTTCAGTAGTGCTCAGGAGGCCTCCTTGATTTTCAAAGTACTCGGCGTTGTCCGGGAGAAAAGTGTTCAATATCCTAGATAGAGCTACTGTAGTGATAGGTTTGGAAAATATTTTAACGCCATCTTCGATCCCCTTTAGACTATTTTGCAGATAAAAAAGAGGGAGGATACCTAAGTAATTTCAGTAGTGCTCAGGAGGCCTCCTTGATTTTCAAAGTACTCGGCGTTGTCTGGGAGAAAAGTGCTCAATATCCTAGATAGAGCTACTGTAGTGATAGGTTTGGAAAATATTTTAACGCCATCTTCGATCCCTTTTAGACTATTTTGCAGAAGAAAAGGAGGGAGGATACCTAAGTAATTTACGTAGTGCTCAGGAGGCCTCCTTGATTTTCAAAGTATTCGGCGTTGTCCGGGAGAAAAGCGCTCAATATCCTAGATAGAGCTACTGTAGTGATAGGTTTGGAAAATATTTTAACGCCATCTTCGTTCCCCTTTGGACTATTTTGCAGATGAAAAGGAGGGAGGATACCTAAGTAATTTCAGTAGTGCTCATGAGGCCTCCTTGATTTTCAAAGTACTCGGCGTTGTCCGGGAGACAAGCGCTCAATATCCTAGATAGAGCTACTGTAGTGATAGGTTTGGAAAATATTTTAACGCCATCTTCGTTACCCTTTGGACTATTTTGCAGATAAAAAGGAGGGAGGATACCTAAGTAATTTCATTAGTGCTTAGGAGGCCTCTTTGATCTTCAAAGTACTCGGCGTTGTCCGAGAGAAAAGTGCTCAATATCCTAGATAGAGCTACTGTAGTGATAGGTTTGGAAAATATTTTAACGCCATCTTCGTTACCCTTTGGACTATTTTGCAGATAAAAAGGAGGGACGATACCTAAGTAATTTCAGTAGTGCTCAGGAGGCCTCCTTGATTTTCAAAGTACTTGGCGTTGTCCGGGAGAAAAGTGCTCAATATCCTAGATAGAGCTACTGTAGTGATAGGTTTGGAAAATATTTTAACGCCATCTTCGATCCCCTTTAGACTATTTTGCAGATAAAAAAGAGGGAGGATACCTAAGTAATTTCAGTAGTGCTCAGGAGGCCTCCTTGATTTTCAAAGTACTCGGCGTTGTCCGGGAGAAAAGTGCTCAATATCCTAGATAGAGCTACTGTAGTGATAGGTTTGGAAAATATTTTAACGCCATCTTCGTTACCCTTTGGACTATTTTGCAGATGAAAAGGAGGGAGGATACCTAAGTAATTTACGTAGTGCTCATGAGGCCTCCTTGATTTTCAAAGTACTCGGCGTTGTCCGGGAGAAAAGTGCTCAATATCCTAGATAGAGCTACTGTAGTGATAGGTTTGGAAAATATTTTAACGCCATCTTCGTTACCCTTTGGACTATTTTGCAGATGAAAAGGAGGGAGGATACCTAAGTAATTTCAGTAGTGCTCATGAGGCCTCCTTGATTTTCAAAGTACTCGGCGTTGTCCGGGAGAAAAGTGCTCAATATCCTGGATAGAGCTACTGTAGTGATAGGTTTGGAAAATATTTTAACGCCATCTTCGTTACCCTTTGGACTATTTTGCAGATAAAAAGGAGGGAGGATACCTAAGTAATTTCATTAGTGCTTAGGAGGCCTCTTTGATCTTCAAAGTACTCGGCGTTCTCCGAGAGAAAAGTGCTCAATATCCTAGATAGAGCTACTGTAGTGATAGGTTTGGAAAATATTTTAACGCCATCTTCGTTACCCTTTGGACTATTTTGCAGATGAAAAGGAGGGAGGATACCTAAGTAATTTCAGTAGTGCTCATGAGGCTTCCTTGATTTTCAAAGTACTCGGCGTTGTCCGGGAGAAAAGTGCTCAATATCCTGGATAGAGCTACTGTAGTGATAGGTTTGGAAAATATTTTAACGCCATCTTCGTTACCCTTTGGACTATTTTGCAGATAAAAAGGAGGGAGGATACCTAAGTAATTTCATTAGTGCTTAGGAGGCCTCTTTGATCTTCAAAGTACTCGGCGTTCTCCGAGAGAAAAGTGCTCAATATCCTAGATAGAGCTACTGTAGTGATAGGTTTGGAAAATATTTTAACGCCATCTTCGTTACCCTTTGGACTATTTTGCAGATAAAAAAGAGGGACGATACCTAAGTAATTTCAGTAGTGCTCAGGAGGCCTCCTTGATTTTCAAAGTACTCGGCGTTGTCTTGGAGAAAAGTGCTCAATATCCTAGATAGAGCTACTGTAGTGATAGGTTTGGAAAATATTTTAACGCCATCTTCGATCCCCTTTAGACTATTTTGCAGATAAAAAAGAGGGAGGATACCTAAGTAATTTCAGTAGTGCTCAGGAGGCCTCCTTGATTTTCAAAGTACTCGGCGTTGTCCGGGAGAAAAGTGCTCAATATCCTAGATAGAGCTACTGTAGTGATAGGTTTGGAAAATATTTTAACGCCATCTTCGATCCCTTTTAGACTATTTTGCGAATGAAAAGGAGGGAGGATACCTAAGTAATTTACGTAGTGCTCAGGAGGCCTCCTTGATTTTCAAAGTATTCGGCGTTGTCCGGGAGAAAAGCGCTCAATATCCTAGATAGAGCTACTGTAGTGATAGGTTTGGAAAATATTTTAACGCCATCTTCGTTCCCCTTTGGACTATTTTGCAGATGAAAAGGAGGGAGGATACCTAAGTAATTTCAGTAGTGCTCAGAAGGCCTACTTGATTTTCAAAGTACTCGGCGTTGTCCGGGAGACAAGCGCTCAATATCCTAGATAGAGCTACTGTAGTGATAGGTTTGGAAAATATTTTAACGCCATCTTCGTTACCCTTTGGACTATTTTGCAGATAAAAAGGAGGGAGGATACCTAAGTAATTTCATTAGTGCTTAGGAGGCCTCTTTGATCTTCAAAGTACTCGGCGTTGTCCGAGAGAAAAGTGCTCAATATCCTAGATAGAGCTACTGTAGTGATAGGTTTGGAAAATATTTTAACGCCATCTTCGTTACCCTTTGAACTATTTTGCAGATAAAAAGGAGGGACGATACCTAAGTAATTTCAGTAGTGCTCAGGAGGCCTCCTTGATTTTCAAAGTACTCGGCGTTGTCCGGGAGAAAAGTGCTCAATATCTTAGATAGAGCTACTGTAGTGATAGGTTTGGAAAATATTTTAACGCCATCTTCGTTACCCTTTAGACTATTTTGCAGATAAAAAAGAGGGAGGATACCTAAGTAATTTCAGTAGTGCTCAGAAGGCCTACTTGATTTTCAAAGTACTCGGCGTTGTCCGGGAGAAAAGTGCTCAATATCCTAGATAGAGCTACTGTAGTGATAGGTTTGGAAAATATTTTAACGCCATCTTCGTTACCCTTTGGACTATTTTGCAGATTAAAAGGAGGGAGGATACCTAAGTAATTTCATTAGTGCTTAGGAGGCCTCTTTGATCTTCAAAGTACTCGGCGTTGTCCGAGAGAAAAGTGCTCAATATCCTAGATACAGCTACTGTAGTGATAGGTTTGGAAAATATTTTAACGCCATCTTCGTTACCCTTTGGACTATTTTGCAGATAAAAAGGAGGGACGATACCTAAGTAATTTCAGTAATGCTCAGGAGGCCTCCTTGATTTTCAAAGTACTCGGCGTTGTCCGGGAGAAAAGTGCTCAATATCCTAGATAGAGCTACTGTAGTGATAGGTTTGGAAAATATTTTAACGCCATCTTCGATCCCCTTTAGATTATTTTGCAGATAAAAAAGAGGGAGGATACCTAAGTAATTTCAGTAGTGCTCAGGAGGCCTCCTTGATTTTCAAAGTACTCGGCGTTGTCCGGGAGAAAAGTGCTCAATATCCTAGATAGAGCTACTGTAGTGATAGGTTTGGAAAATATTTTAACGCCATCTTAGATCCCTTTTAGACTATTTTGCAGATGAAAAGGAGGGAGGATACCTAAGTAATTTACGTAGTGCTCAGGAGGCCTCCTTGATTTTCAAAGTATTCGGCGTTGTCCGGGAGAAAAGCGCTCAATATCCTAGATAGAGCTACTGTAGTGATAGGTTTGGAAAATATTTTAACGCCATCTTCGTTCCCCTTTGGACTATTTTGCAGATGAAAAGGAGGGAGGATACCTAAGTAATTTCAGTAGTGCTCATGAGGCCTCCTTGATTTTCAAAGTACTCGGCGTTGTCCGGGAGAAAAGTGCTCAATATCCTAGATAGAGCTACTGTAGTGATAGGTTTGGAAAATATTTTAACGCCATCTTCGTTCCCCTTTGGACTATTTTGCAGATGAAAAGGAGGGAGGATACCTAAGTAATTTCAGTAGTGCCCAGAAGGCCTACTTGATTTTCTAAAGTACTCGGCGTTGTCCGGGAGAAAAGTGCTCAATATCCTAGATAGAGCTACTGTAGTGATAGGTTTGGAAAATATTTTAACGCCATCTTCGTTACCCTTTGAACTATTTTGCAGATAAAAAGGAGGGACGATACCTAAGTAATTTCAGTAGTGCTCAGGAGGCCTCCTTGATTTTCAAAGTACTCGGCGTTGTCCGGGAGAAAAGTGCTCAATATCTTAGATAGAGCTACTGTAGTGATAGGTTTGGAAAATATTTTAACGCCATCTTCGTTACCCTTTAGACTATTTTGCAGATAAAAAAGAGGGAGGATACCTAAGTAATTTCAGTAGTGCTCAGAAGGCCTACTTGATTTTCAAAGTACTCGGCGTTGTCCGGGAGAAAAGTGCTCAATATCCTAGATAGAGCTACTGTAGTGATAGGTTTGGAAAATATTTTAACGCCATCTTCGTTACCCTTTGGACTATTTTGCAGATTAAAAGGAGGGAGGATACCTAAGTAATTTCATTAGTGCTTAGGAGGCCTCTTTGATCTTCAAAGTACTCGGCGTTGTCCGAGAGAAAAGTGCTCAATATCCTAGATACAGCTACTGTAGTGATAGGTTTGGAAAATATTTTAACGCCATCTTCGTTACCCTTTGGACTATTTTGCAGATAAAAAGGAGGGACGATACCTAAGTAATTTCAGTAATGCTCAGGAGGCCTCCTTGATTTTCAAAGTACTCGGCGTTGTCCGGGAGAAAAGTGCTCAATATCCTAGATAGAGCTACTGTAGTGATAGGTTTGGAAAATATTTTAACGCCATCTTCGATCCCCTTTAGATTATTTTGCAGATAAAAAAGAGGGAGGATACCTAAGTAATTTCAGTAGTGCTCAGGAGGCCTCCTTGATTTTCAAAGTACTCGGCGTTGTCCGGGAGAAAAGTGCTCAATATCCTAGATAGAGCTACTGTAGTGATAGGTTTGGAAAATATTTTAACGCCATCTTAGATCCCTTTTAGACTATTTTGCAGATGAAAAGGAGGGAGGATACCTAAGTAATTTACGTAGTGCTCAGGAGGCCTCCTTGATTTTCAAAGTATTCGGCGTTGTCCGGGAGAAAAGCGCTCAATATCCTAGATAGAGCTACTGTAGTGATAGGTTTGGAAAATATTTTAACGCCATCTTCGTTCCCCTTTGGACTATTTTGCAGATGAAAAGGAGGGAGGATACCTAAGTAATTTCAGTAGTGCTCATGAGGCCTCCTTGATTTTCAAAGTACTCGGCGTTGTCCGGGAGAAAAGTGCTCAATATCCTAGATAGAGCTACTGTAGTGATAGGTTTGGAAAATATTTTAACGCCATCTTCGTTCCCCTTTGGACTATTTTGCAGATGAAAAGGAGGGAGGATACCTAAGTAATTTCAGTAGTGCCCAGAAGGCCTACTTGATTTTCTAAAGTACTCGGCGTTGTCCGGGAGAAAAGTGCTCAATATCCTAGATAGAGCTACTGTAGTGATAGGTTTGGAAAATATTTTAACGCCATCTTCGTTACCCTTTGGACTATTTTGCAGATAAAAAGGAGGGTGGATACATAAGTAATTTCATTAGTGCTCAGGGGGCCTCCTTGATTTTCAAAGTACTCGGCGTTGTCCGGGAGAAAAGTGCTCAATATCCTAGATAGAGCTACTGTAGTGATAGGTTTGGAAAATATTTTAACGCCATCTTCGTTACCCTTTGAACTATTTTGCAGATAAAAAGGAGGGACGATACCTAAGTAATTTCAGTAGTGCTCAGGAGTCCTCCTTGATTTTCAAAGTACTCGGCGTTGTCCGGGAGAAAAGTGCTCAATATCTTAGATAGAGCTACTGTAGTGATAGGTTTGGAAAATATTTTAACGCCATCTTCGTTACCCTTTGGACTATTTTGCAGATAAAAAAGAGGGAGGATACCTAAGTAATTTCAGTAGTGCTCAGAAGGCCTACTTGATTTTCAAAGTACTCGGCGTTGTCCAGGAGAAAAGTGCTCAATATCCTAGATAGAGCTACTGTAGTGATAGGTTTGGAAAATATTTTAACGCCATCTTCGTTACCCTTTGGACTATTTTGCAGATAAAAAGGAGGGAGGATACATAAGTAATTTCATTAGTGCTCAGGGGGCCTCCTTGATTTTCAAAGAACTCGGCGTTGTCCGGGAGAAAAGTGCTCAATATCCTAGATAGAGCTACTGTAGTGATAGGTTTGGAAAATATTTTAACGCCATCTTCGTTACCCTTTGAACTATTTTGCAGATAAAAAAGAGGGACGATACCAAAGTAATTTCAGTAGTGCTCAGGAGGCCTCCTTGATTTTCAAAGTACTCGGCGTTGTCCGGGAGAAAAGTGCTCAATATCTTAGATAGAGCTACTGTAGTGATAGGTTTGGAAAATATTTTAACGCCATCTTCGTTACCCTTTGGACTATTTTGCAGATAAAAAAGAGGGAGGATACCTAAGTAATTTCAGTAGTGCTCAGGAGGCCTCCTTGATTTTCAAAGTACTCGGCGTTGTCCGGGAGAAAAGTGCTCAATATCCTAGATAGAGCTACTGTAGTGATAGGTTTGGAAAATATTTTAACGCCATCTTCAATCCCTTTTAGACTTCTTTGCAGATGAAAAGGAGGGAGGATACCTAAGTTATTTACGTAGTGCTCAGGAGGGCTCCTTGATTTTCAAAGTATTCGGCGTTGTCCGGGAGACAAGCGCTCAATATCCTAGATAGAGCCACTGTAGTGATAGGTTTGGAAAATATTTTAACGCCATCTTCGTTCCCCTTTGGACTATTTTGCAGATGAAAAGGAGGGAGGATACCTAAGTAATTTCAGTAGTGCTCAGGAGGCCTCCTTGATTTTCAAAGTACTCGGCGTTGTCCGGGAGAAAAGTGCTCAATATCCTAGATAGAGCTACTGCAGTGATAGGTTTGGAAAATATTTTAACGCCATCTTCGTTACCCTTTGAACTATTTTGCAGATAAAAAGGAGGGACGATACTTAAGTAATTTCAGTAGTGCTCAGGAGGCCTCCTTGATTTTCAAAGTACTCGGCGTTGTCCGGGAGAAAAGTGCTCAATATCCTAGATAGAGCTACTGTAGTGATAGGTTTGGAAAATATTTTAACGCCATCTTCGTTCCCCTTTGGACTATTTTGCAGATAAAAAAGAGGTAGGATACCTAAGTAATTTCAGTAGTGCTCAGGAGGACTCCTATTTTTTCACAGTACTCGGCGTTGTCCGGGAGAAAAGTGCTCAATATCTTAGATAGAGCTACTGTAGTGATAGGTTTGGAAAATATTTTGACGCCATCTTCGTTCCAATTTGGACTATTTTGCAGATAAAAAGGAGGGAGGATACCTAAGTGATTTCAGTAGTGCTCAGGAGGCGTTCTCGATTTTGAAAGTACTGGGGCTGCGATAGCAACATATGTAGCATTGCACCGGGGCAGCAATAGGTACGTATGTAGCATTTACACCATGGCAGCAATGGGTACTTATATAGTATATGCACCGGGGCGGCAATAGGTACGTATATAGTCTGCACACCACGGTGGCGATACATACGTATATAGTATGAATACCGGAGCGGAGATAAGTACCTATATAGAAAGCGCAGATAGAGGTGGTACTTTTTATAGAAATATGTCATACTATTGCCCTGGGCAACGTAGGAGAAATGGTGGGGAAGAAGCAGCCTTCCCAAAAGGCAAAAATAAAAAGAAGCGGTGAAATGGGGCGACCAGGGAAGAGAAAGGTAGAAAGATAAATAGACGGCTATAGAGGAGGGGAGAATAGAAGTTTGAATATAAAGATGTTACACACGCGATTTCTCCTCAATTTTATGTTTTCATGACCCCGAGCAACGCCGGGTAGCCCCGCTAGTATATATATATATCTTAATTTTTCAGTGTGTCTGTGTGTGTATTTCTTTTAATTTCATTGTACTTCAGTCAAAGTTCTCAGGTATCAAGGGGTTCCTTCCTGGGCTAACACTCGATCTCTATATGAGATACATAGATATTCGAATATTCCATTAAAGTTCTCCTTTACCTGTTAAACGTTAAGAACATTCATTCCCTCTCTGCAATTGACCAGTTGACTATGTTATAGTATATCTTTCTTTTGGTCACTTGGTCCTACCGTATTCCAGGACAATAATCTATCTAGTCTGGTGGAGTATCCAGCTAAGTGCGGTTACTTGAGGTAACATTACTTTGAGAAGGAGCACCATTCCTCGTATGAGCCAGTGTATAGCTGTGTAGAAGGGATCATATTTGGGCTTCGAATACTATGTTATTTTTAATATTTCGTCAGGGTTTACTTGTAGGGTGAAGTGTCTTCATGTCAGATTCATGACACACCCTTGTACAGAGAGACCGAAGACACTCGAGGATGGTGTTGAGTAGGTAATTCAAACGGTGTATATATATATATATATATATATATATATATATATATATATATATATATATATATATATATAAAACAATTTAATTTATCCATCCTAATATTTTTCATTATTGTTGTAACACTCGATCTAACAATTTACTGAGCTCTTTATACATGCATATGTCTACGTTTTGATGCGGTTGTGTAATTTAGTCAAAATGACATATATTGGAACCACTTTTTGTAATGTACTTGAATAAAACTAGTCATAGGAAGGGGAACATTCTCCAAACAGAACAGTTTTGCACCACTTTTATGTTCCTTTAAAAGAATTACCAAAGATATAATACTAAACCGCATGTCTAGAATCCTTATTCCAGTTTTAATCACGTCCATTACATGTTGATTCTAGAAAAGGTTTTAAATTTAAGGCTTAAGGTCTTAAAAAGAAATGCAGGTAATCTTGCTCCATTGATGTCTGATGACTAAGGGTTAAATTCAATGCAAATCAAATATATTTTTATTTTAAAATGGGAGGTTGTGCCGATAATCCCTTTAAATTACTCCAAGGAAATTGAAATCTTTGGAATATTTATTAATTGATGTCTAATACTTATTGTTAAAATTTTCACAAAACTTGGAGGTATCAACATTTTCACAAAGGTGTTTCACCCTTGTACCCCCTTTGCATAGATGTAAATGAAACTAAATATACCCCATGTTTAAACCCCTTACATCTGTGTTCCAAAATTCATAATGATAGTTAATAAGGTTAGGAGTAAATCCTATATATACCGAACTTTATAAAAACAGATATATATGAAAGAAAAATCTTTATATTTTGAGCAGGCATATAAATTTTAATAGCAACTATGAAGATCAGTTTGAACACTGAAATAAACCAGACTGAACCACTAAATACAGAAAATGGGGGTTGCAGTGTCATTTGCGGAGAACCGTCAACTATGTTGAGTACACAACGCCACTGTTAACCAAGACCTATTATTGAAACAAAGACAAAAGAGCAAAAGCATCAAGCAGAGGATCTGTTGTCACTCTACAACAATCAAATGACTTCATACAATAGGATCAGTCTTATAATTCACACGAATTCACAGATGCTGCTGCTGCTGCTCTTTGATCTGTCAAAGAGTGGAATAGACTACGGCAGCAGATTCTGCAGAGAACTTGGTCATGAAAGAGTATGTGATCACCAGATTCTGACGTTCCTGTGGATAATCAACATAGGAAGAGAACTTTTATGACCAGATTTCACATTCTTAGATCTCATATTCTAAAGGTCTAACAATATTATATGTGGATAGGTGAAAATGTTTAAAATAACATTCAACACTGGCCAAAAAGCATACATTCAACACTGGCCAAAAAGCAAACATTCAACACTGGTCAAAAAGCATACATTCAACACTGGCCAAAAAGCATACATTCAACACTGGCCAAAAAGCATACATTCAACACTGGCCAAAAAGCATACATCCAACACTGGCCAAAAAGCATACATCCAACAGTGGCCAAAAAGCATACATCCAACACTGGCCAAAAAGCTACATCCAATACTGGCCAAAAAGCATACATCCAACACTGACCAACCGAACCACAAACATTCGAAACCATGAACAATATCCCAAATAAGTAGAGTTTTTTTTATAGATGCATCGGTGCAGTTAAAAAATAAAATCTTCATTATTTCAAATGTAATTGTGACGAACCGACCAACAGGAAATCTAAAAATGTTAGCTTTGTTTTGAACCCCACATCTAATCACACTACTAGTACTAATAGCTGTAACTGCTAACTAGCATTCAAAAGAATAGCTTTAGTTCTTTCTTTTACCAAATATTAATCTTTTGTTCTGATTTCTGTGAATTCGTACCAAAACTCTGAATTCGTAGCAAGTGCTTCCTTTTATTAGTGTTATATGAAGCTAACATTTTTTTGCGAGAGAGCATGAAGAAAGAATTAAATGATTAAAAGAGATAATTTTATTCATTCTTCTTTTGTTTTCTTCTTTTGTAGCAGAATAAAAGTGAGAAACGAGAGAACAGAATTTTATTTTTGTTTAATCCCATCAGTCGTTGGCGGTCATTTTTTTTTTTTTTATAAACTTTTTGCCTGTCACATCTGAAATGATCTGAGAATACATTTCCTATAAGTCCGGAAGATTGTGTATTTAGATGACTTGCCTTTCAGGGGGAAAAAAAATTAAGACTGAGTAAATGAAAACAACAAAATAAAACAAGAAAATCATGGTTGATGTAAATTTTTAAGACTTGCTACAAATAACCAAATCAATTGAAAATATAAAAAATAAGTCCTAATCAAGCAAACAAAAAATCATATTACAAGCTGTGCCAAATGTCTAGAGATTTCACGCTAATATTAAGAATATAATGAAGTCTCACTCAATAATGTAGTCCAGTGGTTGAAGCATAAGATGTGACATTTTCAATTCCACAGAAATGAGAAATACAAAAGAAAAAATTACTTTTGCACACAAACACGTACAGTTCACAGATTTATTATTTATGTCTAGTTTTCAGGTTGGAAACCTTGATAAAGCATTGTTAAGAGCAAGAAATCCGTCATTAAGCTATAAGCCTCTCATATATATATATATATATATATATGTGTGTGTGTGTGAAGATAAAATTCACGATATCATAACATAAAATGCTGTGAAGACAGAATGTATGAGAAAGACAAAAGTAAAAACATTTAAACACATGATTTCTTCCTGTGTTAAATTGTTTTTACTTTTGTCTTTTTCATACATACATACATACATACAGGGAAGTTTGAATAACCTAATAGACACCACCCTCGAGTGTATTCGGTCTCTCTGTACAAGGGTTTGTCAAGACAACCTGACATGAAGATACTTCCCCCTACAAGTAAACTCTGACCAAATATTCAAAATAACATAGTATTCGCTGCACATATAAGATCTTTTCAGTATGGCTATACACTGGCTTATACGAGAAATAGTGCACCTTCTCCTAGTGATGTTACCTGAAGTAACAACATTTAGCTGGATACTCCACCAGACTAAATGAATTATTGTCCTGGAATCCGGTAAAACCAAGAGACCACAACAAGGATATAATGTAACATAGCTAATTGGTCAATTGGGGAGAGAAAATTAATGTTCCTAACTTTTTTACAACTCAACGTTTGAAAAGTAAAGAACTTTAATGGACTATTCGAATATCTATGTTTCTCATATAGAGATCAAGTGTTAGCCCCGAGAAGGGGCTCCTTGATTTCTGAGAACTTCAACTAAAGTAAAATGAAACAAAGAGTGACATATATATATATATATATATATATATATATATATATATATATACATATATATATATATATAGTGTGTGTGTGTTTCGGCAGCATTCTTTCATTTAAGCAAATATTGTTAAACATAACAGAATTCTTGCTTGATTATACCTTTTATCTTTTAAATTTTTCTAATAATCTATGTCAAAATCAAATAATTTAGTGAGGATTCCAAAAGTAACACTAGCGATTTCGATTCTCTGTCAAATCTTCTTCAGATGACAATAGCTAAATTAACAAAAAAAAAGCCCAGAAACGTCATGTGACGTCGTTAGATGTTAAAAGAACAAACAGTTCCAGAAAACGTTTACAATTGGTATCACATGATAAATTGTATTTACGTTAAACATTTTAAAATGTTGTTGCTCGTTTCATACATAATGTTATTTATTGTAGGTTGCTGGATTTAATAAAGATAGCTTCAAGTAGTTTTTTAAAAAATTTTAATCAGTGTCATAATGTAAGATTTTCATGTTAACTAAAATTTGTTTTATGGGGGTTCATGGCTTAATTCTTATTGATTTTCAGGAAACGCCAGTGTACTTAAAGACTTCAAATTTCCAAACATCATTTCAATAAATGTCACTTTCCTTACATTTCCTCGCATTCAATTTATGCTGAGTACATCCTATGACTTCACCCCAAAAAATTGCATATTATAAAATGTAAAATTAATAAAAACAATAAACTGGTATCATGAGCTGAGAATAGAATGCCAGTTTCTCATTCACTCCTTGAGCTGGTTATCATACAAAATACTCATTAATTCACGTGGGCTCCCAATGGAGCAATTAAGTGCAGGAGCGAGGAGTATACTTTCATTCTTACTGGTAACCTGTCGAAAAAAAAAAACAAGAAACTAAATCAAACAGTCAGCTGCTGATTGTTTTTTCTTATTACTCTAAAGTTTCAACATTTGCAAAAATTTCAACATTTGCAAAAGTTTCAACATGAATTAGAGAAGAGGTGTGTTTATTCAATAACATGACAGAAATAGAGAGAAGTTTAAAAAGTAAGACGCTACCTTTGATTTTTTTAAAACTTTTATTTTTTTCCAGGACTCCGGGCAACGCCGGATCGCCCTGCTCGTAAATAAATAATTTCAATCCGCTTTTTTTAAAATAAAAATATAAAGCTATGATATACGCATCCTTTTATCTAGCTTTTCCCTAAAGGAAATCATAAAAGAAAATAATTAGTAAGAGTTAAGAGACATGTCTTCATGTAAATAATCAAGGGGAAGTAATGCTCAAGGACAAACAAAGACTCTCCAGACAGAGGACTAAAAAGAAGCTACATGAAAAAGTTTTGTTGACAGAAAATCTTACTAGGTAAGAACAAATTTCTTGTATATATTTAATCAAGTTTGTTTCAGAATTCTTTTTAAATGAGGATTGATAATTTGTATTATTCGGACTACTATTCTCATCTTAGTTATTTTGTAATCTTCCTCTGAGGTCATCAGAACTAAGCCTGTGTTTAAGACTTACATTACACATCCGTCGTATCATTCTCATATAATTTTCTCCATGCAACACACATCCTCAAACCTCACTGGCCAGGTTTCACTTCCATACACCACACTGCACACAATATGCCTGATAGACTCTTCTCTTGATCGACAGCAGTGACGCTCTGCTGATTAGTAATTGCAGAAATCACATTAACTTACTCCATTCACTCCTAACTCTTGCAATCACACCAGCTTCTGAAATCAATTTTCCTTCCTGTTGGCTGGAGTTCCAGTAACAGAGTGACTTCTTTGCACAGTCTAACTCCGTATTTGATTTTGGCCAATCATTGTCCACAAATCTTAATAACTGGATGAGCTTCAGGCACCAAACTACTTTTTCAGTTGGTCCCATGCCACTTTTTTTTTCTACCAAGGTTTTTGCAAGGATTTATGGATAGAAAAGAGGAAAAATAAATTAAACAGCACTTATGAATAAATATCTACTTGATCTCACCTTTTTGTAAGTATTTTTATCACTGTTATTATACTTGGCATCCACGGGTACGAACATTGGAGCAATTTCAAATAATCAGCTACAATTCTCGGAGGCATTATGTTTCATAAGTGTCTAACTTGGCTAACTTTTCTGGATCAGTTAAAAACCGGAAATACAATGGAATCAATGATATTCAAGTATTTAAACATTATTGGGGGGCGGGGGGGGGGACAGGGGGTTACCTAATTTGAATCCCAAGTAAAAAATACAGACATTTAAAAAATAGTCTTTATATTTTGAAATGTTTTAAATGAGGATTGATAATTTGTATCTTAATTATTTGGACTACTATTCTTATCTTGGTTGTTATTTTCCCGTTTCGGTCGATGTGACCTATGACCTTCCGGTGTATCCTTTTTAACTCTGAATCTTTATATCGAACTCGGGAACCTATACAGAAATTTAAACTGAATGAGGATAGATTGTTCTCTTTCCGTCAGTCATGATCGGGTAGAAGTGTCAATTTTTATTTTTTATTGCTTATAGTGAGGATTGAACCTTCCATCTTTTAAAGGCTAACTTAGAACTGATTGTTACTCAACGCCCTTATCTGTTACACCACAAGTTGACGGACATTAATATTAACACTTCTACCCGGTCATGGTTGACTGAACGAGAACAATTTACTTGTCTCTTAGCTCGTTCCTAAATCAGTGTTCAGAGTTTGTATCTCAGGCTTTTACAAAGTGATAAACTCTGTAATGAACAATTACGAATAATTTCCTTAATCTAAATTATCTCCCCTTTGGGAAACTCTCCTGTTCGTCTTAATATAAATAGCAGCACTAATATTGTACTGACAGTTTATGCCGAATAAAGCTTTCTTAAGTTACGACTGTTCTCGTTTGTCATTACAAACTCCTGCGGGACGACGTCCGCTTCATGGCACATATGTCAAGAAGTCTATACATGCCCCAACTAGAAACAAGAAACCGAAACTGACATCAAAATAGAAAAATAAAGATGTCTATTTTGTGAAAAATCGAACTTCTCTATTTCATGTTTCAGAATTTGAGATGAGGATCGATTATTTGTATTATTAGGATTATTCAGACTAATAACACAACACTTCTACCTGGTCATGCCTGATTGAACGAGAACAATCTCCCTTCTGCAGATTAAAAGAAGGGTTCAGTTCAAAATTCTATATAAGATTTAGAGTTCGACAAATATTCGAAAGTTCTAAAAGATGGACCTAGAATTCGGAGGTTGCATCGGCCAAAACGTTGTAAAAATAATACCGAAGATAAGAATAGTAGTCTGGATAATCTAAATTCTCTATTTCACTGAAGCAATAGGTATGTACAACTTGAACCACACAGAAACATCTAGGACAAATTAGGATGAGGTAACAGGCCATAGTTCTAAAGAAGGGAAGAAAAATAGATTACGTTCACTTACACTGACTCTGCATGCAAGCCTTGCACAAATTTTATCAAAGCATTTTCTCTATAATTAAGTGTGGACCACTAAGCAAGGTAATACTTTGCTTTAAAGATTTAGGCTGAGCTTTTAAGGATGTCTTTCTCGGAAGGAGAAAAAAATCATCTCTTTGATGCTGGTAAAAGCAGTTTTAAGAGAAAATATAAAGAAAACACGACTAAGATGTGCATTTACAAAGCCAGGTACATGCAAATCACTATTCATTATATATAAAATTTGAGAAAAACATGCATAATATATGTATGCTTTTTAAATTTTATATATTATAATGGTTTTATAAACATATGCATGGGTGCATTAAGTGATGCACATATCTTATATACAAAGTAAAGTGATTGTTTTCCCCTATTTCATTGACAGGTATAGCTTTATATCCAAAAACGGCATATTGGAATCCGCTTTGGCATCGATTTAGGCCAATTCCTGATGTATGTTTTTGGAAAATATGAATTTTTTTGTTCGCTTTCAATAATTCTATATCTTATTCTGCTTGACAGCCTCTTCTACCAGCCATCAATAAAGGAAATCGTAGGAATTTTGACTCATGCTTAGATATACTACTACTGTCACTCAGGAAAGTCTTCTTCATTAGATCGTCATTATTTCATATATCTTTTTTATCTTCCTGTTTGTTAGATACTCTACATATTCTAGCTAAATACAGAACGCTTGCTTCAAATACATTTTATTTTTTGGTTCGTTTTGATTGACCATTCAAAATACATTTTACATTCTCAATTAACAGAATAACCGATTAGCAGATTAGCTATTGTTTGTTTACAATCGCTTCCATTCTTACATTTTAATCTTTATTTACTTTAATGCATTTAATATTGCATTTTTCGAATCATAATTTATGTAAAACCAAAGATAAAATATTCAGAGTCACGCGAGGTACATTCAGCTACTTATACAGCTTCTTTTTTTTCCTTTGATAGTACTGATTTTCATAGGCTTATGTGAACGGTTCCACTGTATTCTATTCCAAAGGCATACCTTTTTAATTCTCAGGATAACAGAATCACTTTTCCAAAACAGTAAGCGACCTTTGGAATCACTAACACATGTGCACACCAATTTTTGCTGACATTTTTCAAACAATCATTCATAATTTTTTTTACATTCCAATAAATAATGTTTTCACCTCATACATTATGTAACAAACTTGACTCCATGCCATAGCATGCTATATTTAACTACTCATTTTACTTTTTCTGTCTTCGTAAATTATATATTCTGAAACAAGTTTTAAGTGGTTAGCGACACTGACTGACAACCTGTGTGTGCCAAGTTCGAATCCAGTTCCAATCCACAGAAACACTTCAATCACACCTACACATGACCTTGTGTCTAACCTACTAGAAAGGAGGTAAATAAAATAACAGAATACATCTTCAAATCCCTTAATTCACCTTAATTTTAAAAATGTCAATTTACTATAAGTTGAAGTGTTAGAGAGTAAAAAAGGCTGATAAAAAGGGTTGGTTGAGCAGGATCATTCCAGAGGGATGGGCACATTTGAAATAGTAAGCAGTTAGAGAACATAGTTTGTATTTAACAGTGGTAGTAGACCATAGCAAAGGAAAAAAATCATGGGAATTTCCTAGGATTTTACGTGCAACTAATCACCCAGTCTGAAACATTGAGTTGTAGAATTAAATAAATTAATGTTATAAATATTTAGCATGTCCGTGTGCATGAATTTATCATAAGCTAGCTTCTAGCTATGATAAATAAAATCCATGAGATCATATGTGAGATCCAGATAAAAATCACGATTACGAACGTGTAGCCGATAATACTGATGTGTTAAAGAACAGATAAGCTTAAGCAAAAAAATGATGCAATAATTTATCTTCATATTTTTATATTTGAATCATAAATCTGCCTCTGAGAATGAAAAAGCGAGTATCAGCATGCACATAATGGAACATGTTTTATGGGTTTCATACATCATTGAAATGCATAGCCAGTATAACCAGATTCCCATTAGCACGTGATACTGTCAATTAATATTTCCCAGTTAAGAAATCCCTATATTAGAATGAATTGGATTTGGAAACAAGAGGAAAGAATTCCCTCAACCATGCTTCATCAGAAGCTTGGTTTTGGTAGAATTTTGGATACCTTATGCGCTCAACATCTCGAGTGGTTTGGCCATTATACAGAGTGTCACCTTCTGCATCAACTCCATAAGATACATGGATACCCCCGGCGCTAGGGTGCATGGTAGATCAAGGAAGACCTAACTTGAGTTCGTAAGAAGTGATTTGACCGCATGCAGCATGACCGATATCAGCCCTTTTGATCAGACAGCATAGAGAGCAGGCATGAGATGTTGCCTGGCACTTCTCACCATGGAGTCCGTGACACTTGCAGTACCTTAAATACCAAAACCGGATAATGATTAAGTTGTGTAATAGAAATGGTGAACCGGTCCTAGAGTCCAACAACAGAAGTGTTGAATGTGATTTGCAACGAAAGAGTACATTTTTCTTTGGCATGCAGGACACCAGTGTGAGAAAGCTTATTTATCTGCTGCGAAAAGAATTTTCTATTATTTCCCCTGTGTAGAAAATAAACAGTTTTCGGTGCAATTAGAACCTAGGCCTCGCGTTTACGATCTGAGGTTGATTTAAAAGAGTCGCATAAATGCAAACAACTGAAAGATATCGTGGGTGATGCGATTTGCATATGTGAATCTTATTTTTGAAACATCCAGATCAAGAACTTTGGGGAATATATAAAGAGAAAGATGTTTGGCGGGACTATGAGTAAAAGAAAGCATTACAAAGAAAAAGGATGTCTGTAAATCTCCTGTAAGCGTAATGAGGTTACAAAGACTGCCCAAACTGCAGAAAGAACTCCTTTACAAACAACACTGTAATAAACACTGACAATTTTTTTTAACACCAACGCTTTATCTCAGTTGTCCAAAATTCCACTCATTGTCTGCTTTTAATCCGTGTTTTTTTAAGTCACTTTGTTTCCTCACATGCAAATGAACTAGAGTTCATTTTGCTCTGGAAAATAGCTGTCCTACACGCAAAGCATCTAATACGCTTTGAAGCGTTCGTTTTCATTTCTATTGCTACAGGTGTGTCAGAGCGGTCTGCAATTCATTGCTGTATTTGTAGTAACGATACTGGAAAACTACTTGGAAGAGCACCGTAAAGAGAGGCTTGCCTTTGGAATTCCTTCCCTGCTCCGTTTCCGACTATACCAACATGCAGAATTTTAAATGTAATGTGAACAAACATCTCGCTGCACAACTCTCCACATAGGACGCGCTGTGTTGTTTGCGACTACTTGTCGGAGGAAGTGATGCTGGAAGACTACTTGGAGGAACAGAAGAGAATTCTGAATCCACAGACAATGGATCTGAATCCGATGATACCATCCTTAACCTTACTGACGGAATAATAACCAACAGGGCTCTCTACAGCGGAAGGATATTTTCTTTTTTAACTTTTTAAAATAAGCATCTCTTTTTCAGAATGTTTTGAATTCTTATTTGTTACTTTCATAATCTCATTTTATTTTCGTTTTGAAGATTGTCCTCTTTTTTTTGCTGAAGTGCTTCATCAACTAAATCTTATTTCAGTCACCTAAATTATTCCGAGTGAAATAGTACAGTGTTTTATGTTGCATGAGGTTGTAGTCGGCAAATATGTGGCCCTGTTGACAGGGAAATCCTTTAAAGGAGGAAGTTTACAAGGAATATGAAATTCGCAAGCGGTCCCCAGCCACATGTATATCCCGGTCATGGGAAGAGGACATACAGCACTCAGCATTCCCAAATGGTCACCCATCTGGTACTGGCCAAGCTCCACGTCGCTTAACTTTGGTGATCTAATGAGAACCGGTGTGTGAACGTGATTATGCCATGTTAACTGACACATCAAAATCTTTCCTTTTCGACCAATTATAGGAATTGGCAATATCTTTGAAAGAAAAGTGCAGGCTGTAACAAGCACAGCTGTTTTCAGTGGATACTTATTAAATAAAGAGCGACGTTTATATCAACATTACATTCCTGGCAGTATTTCATGCACAGCAGAGAAATGTTGACGCCGATACATTTCTTGTTGGAATAGAAATCATTAAATAATTAATTTGAATTGAAAATCACTGAGAATATTCACTCTATTTTCTGATGTTTTTCTCGGTCAAGTTTTGATAATCAAAATACGGCATCTGGCAAAGTCGTGAATCTGAAACAGCTATCATTTTAATCCAGAGTTGATGGGACAAAATTGTTTTTGAGTCCAAATATATTCAGGTAAATAAAGCATACTACTGGGAAAACGTTAACAAATCCATTCAAAATAGGGGTATATTTCTTAATTGCAAAGGGTTTTCAAATATTCTAAGATTTGTTTTGATTTTTTTGCTTCAACTTAACTGAATTCTGAAACTTTTCATTATATCATTATTTTCTGTTTCTAAGCTTCTCTTGAGGTTCGTGTCTGTCATAAACAGACTTTCTTTGCATTGATGCCAATAAAATTTACACGATAAATGTAAATACAATAAATCATTTCTCTAGAGAGAAAATGAGAACAATTTGATTTTGCGTTTAGTGTTCTTTTTTTTTAAACAACTTTAAAACTTACAAGGTTTTGTGAATAGTTTTACAAGAAACCTGACACAGTAGTGTTATCTTCATATTTTGTTGTCCCGCGCTGTCTACCAAGCTCCAGCCCCTGTCCCATCGTCGCAATGTTGCATCCTTGCGCTTGTTTTACAACTAATTCAATGGAAAGTGCTCTAACGAGCTTACTGAACTTACACACCCTCAATGTAAATGCTACTAACCAACCGAATATCACCAAAATCCCACCCCTTTACTCTAGAAGTCCTCAGATGCCGAAAAACTTGCTACTCTAATAGCTTCTTTCCTGAAACTGCTTGTCTTTGGAATTCCCTCTCTGCTCCCACAATTATACCAACATGCAGAAATTTAAATGTAATGTGAACAAACATCTTGCTGCACAACTCACCACATAGCATGCCCTCTATAAAGTTGTCCCTTCACGTTTCAGTGGCAATATGCCTTGTTGAGGGTAGATAAAAGTAAACAAAAAAAGGGGTCAATACTGAAAAGAAACCGGTTTAGCAAAGCTTACAGTTATTTTGAGGAGTAAGTTGGATTATTTGGTAAAGAGAAAATTTAAAAACTTAGTTCGAGTCTATCATGTTTTATGAAGGAGATTATATCTAACCCGCATCTGATTAGATGAGCTGCTTTCCAGAAAAATATATGTCAACGCTTCAGTTGGATCAAATGGATTTGAGGCACCTCAAAATGAGCAACAATCGAAAGGACACATTAATTTATCGTAAGCTATAGCTTACGATAAATAAAAATATTTTATGACGAAACATCCAATATTTAAGCAATATATTTTTTAATATAATAATATTTTATTAGATATTTTTAAAAGATTTTTTGTAAAATCATCTCTGCATCACTTTTTATTCAAATGAGTTTTCTTATATTTGTTTGTTTCGTTTTTCATACAAAGTTACAAAACAAAACGTGCTTGTTAATAAAACTATTTTTTAGCCTATTAGCAAAACCTTTGTAAATAAATCCTATTAAAAATGTGCATATACGACGTATTGTTCCGTTCATAATTCAATAGGAATAAATAAATAAAAACCAGTGTTAAGGCAACATGTTTCCTTTTGGTTATTGCTAATTCTAAGGTATCTCAAAATTATTTGATCCCTCCATTTAAATGCTTCACGTTTTTGAAACTAGCCACAGGGTCACATGCTGGCATTCGATTACTATCAACTGGGTCTGATGTTGAGTGACATTACCACCTTAATGATCTGAGACATTGTATCAACTATGAGTTTGTTGAGAAGTTTATGTTAAGTGAATAAGAAAAATAGATTTTTTTTTTCTAAATTTAGACAAATAAAAAGAACTTTTACTAAGTTAGGATGGCTCAGAATGAAAGATAAGAGTAGATGGGTGAGGAATTAAGTATAAGTAATTAGGAAACTTTCTTTTCTCTATGGAAAATGATTTCATTTATCATCGACAACAGTGTCTGCTAACTTCTAAACTATTAGACCTAGTAACAAAATTTGATATTGATTTCTTTCTTAGCTATCCAGATTATCCTAAGGAGAGTCATAAATGTCCACACTTCTGCCATCATGCATATATAAAATATATCATCCACAAACAACTCATCAGCGTGGCTATATATATATATATATATATATATATATAGATAGATAGATAGATAGATAGAAGTAAATCTGATTTTAACAAATATTTCTTCACCTCTAAGAAAAATTATTAATTTAGTATTTTACAATAGGACACAGAAACGAAATTTAAAAACTGACAAAAGTAAAAAAAGATATTCCTTGAAAACTGCAATGAGTATCTTTGCTAGTATTTTTACTATGAATAAAAATGATTAATATTTAGTTCAGTTGAGCAATGTAAAGTAATTAGTGTCATGTTTAAATATAATTTCATGGAAATTACCAACATACTAAGAATCATTTATCTTTCAAGTAAATCTCTCATATTACTTTTACCAGGTCTTCATGTCATGTAATGCATCTTTTTATTGAGACAGAATTGAAGTAAAAGTGAAATCCATCTTATTTAATTGTGCAATCATTGTGGAATATACGAACCCATAAAAGTTGAATGGTTTGTTTAATGCCTGTAAGACAGATTTTATAGATTTTTGTAAATTGCATTTCACCTTTAATTCATAGTCTGGTAGTAGTCGCTAGTCGTGCGTATTGGTTTCTGATATTACGGTAGAACTTATAGCGTGTCTCAGTTTAGACATCACCCATCTACACGTTCATAACTTACGAACCAGACAAGAAAAGTTTGGATTTCCTAAAAGCTGATATGATAATTAAACTGAGCGTTCATTCACTATCTTTAGTTAGAAAATTAAAATTCTCACAATACATGGTCTAAATGTGCGGCTCGGTGCTGGACGCATACTTTATTGACAATCACTGTCTCCAACATCATTCTCAAACCGAAGGTGTCTGATTATGCCAGTTCTCGAGATGGCAACCCATGTAGTGCACTTAAGAGTGCAGCGGTCTCTGAAGAACTTTATCTGGCACTTGAGATCTTCAGAACAGAATACTTGCTTTTGATGAAGCCTGATAGATAGAAATGGGATTCAGCACTGAACCACACCCATTTGAAATTAAATAACTTTGCCAATATTAATGATAATGACAACTCATTGGATGATTCTCTAACTATATTCTATTTTCTATCATCCCTGTAAAGTAGACAATATCATTAATAGTTATGAACCAAGTAGGTGGTTAAGTGGATAACGACACTGACTTGAATCCAGTCGTTCCCAATGTACTACTGTCACTGAGACATGTTGGCAACCTCCACGTGGTCCCTCCTGCCAGAATGCCAACAACAGAATCAACCCAGTAAACAATGTTGTACCATGTTGATTCATACGAATTTACTTTATTAAATAAGTCACATTTATACTGACACCCTGTAAGTCGTTTCCATACCAGAGTCATGATAATTACTTTGGTTTGCTTTGTTTTACAGCATATCAACCCCTTTTTAAATATGCTGAATACAGTCATTTAGTAAACGTTTCTATGCTTTAAGTTCTTAATATCTTCAAATATTTATTATTGAGGCATATCTATGCACATGCAGTTTGGGGTCATAATCAAGACAGATTTTTTTTTATCTCAGAGAGAGAGAGAGAACAATGACAGATACTTCCAAATTGAAGCCTCACTTGCTTCAGGTCTAACTATTTTCCTATTGAGGCATCCAGAAAATTCTTAGCAATTTCGATGATAACGTCTTTATAAGGTTCCTATTTTATTTTATAAGAGCATTTATAATATATGCGTTGGTTTGATATATAATTCTAAAAGATCTTCAGAAATAATAACTTTTGATAAAAATTCACAGAAAATAAGAAAAAAGAATGGTTATAAATATATATTTCAACCCTTAATTATGAATTTATTATTTAAATTTCTAAATGTATCAATGCAAAACTTTTTATTTATTTATCACACTTATATTACTATCAAAACGGCTCAATTATTTAAAATCAATAATGCAGTCTTTCAAGATACTGTATAAAGAGCAAAGAGCTATTCGTATGTCTAATTTGCATAACTATTTTTTTAAACGTTTATAATAAATTAATGTTTGGTGTTAAACATTTGTGATTTTATTGTCCTATTTTCCTATATATATGCACTACTTCTGTCGATAGTAACAGTTATTAAAGTGATTTTATTAAACTAGTATAAATTACAAAATAAACTTTAAAATATTATGCTAATTTTTAAGGGATGTAATTTAAATGAAACTTAGATTTATTATGATGTAAAAAACTAAGTTATACATTTAAAAATAATACTTAGAGCTCGATTAATAGCCGTCGGGTGGCGGGTACTTTTTTTGCTTGTAAAAAATAAAGGCAGGCTGGTAAGCAGGTTATCGGTCTGTAGTTGCTTCGGATTGTTCCATGGATATACATTCTTGGGCTTTGTGTTAGTCTTTCATGTAGGGTCGTGAGTTTTTAAAAACCAGAAGCCAAATATTCTGTCGTTGCTCGATTCTTCTTATTATTATTACTTACACACTTACTTATTCACTAGTCCTCATAAGTGATCAGTTGCTGGTAAAGCCATGTATTTGTCTCTGGAGTATGGGCGTGGATCCTTTTCTGAGCATACATAGTATGATATAAAAAGGAAGTCTGAGCTTATTTTTGTGAAAGTCAGATTATTGCGAACTACATTGAAAGCAAACAATGAATTCTCTCTAACGGCTAATAAAGCACACAATATCTGATTATTCTGCGGTATTGATATCCTTTTTGATTATTTTCAGGAAGCCCAGTATATGATACCCATAGGTCAGGGATCAGAAGAGACACAGAGGTCAGAAATTCTATATGATCTCTGCACTTTGAAAATAGAGTTGTGTAAATTTGCCATATCTAGGAGATATAAATAACTAAGAAACCATCGCCGATAAATGAATACATTGCAATGCTGAATCTCTAATAGTTATCGCGACTCCTGTAAGCTTTGGACAACTGATAATATAAACTGGTACATTTTATAAACACTATATAGCGAATGATAGGGCTTCACACTTTTATGAAATTAAAATTCAAATAAAACAAAAAGTGCTTATTACATGAGAAAGGAAATATCTTACCTTAAAAATAAATCGTCTGTGTGTTGTTTGCTCAAAGCAAAAGAAAAAAAATCAACTTCACAATCTTGTGAGGGGGGATCTATTTTCTCTACAGCTCTTTTAGAGACGTTCTTAGCTTTTCTCTACTCTATCGTTATTTCCATGAAATGTCGTCTACTAGGCTCCAATCTATGGTTCCTCTTTGTAAAACCGTCACAGCAAGAACACATCTGGTTACCACAACTGCAAATAACTTTTATGTCTTGGTATTATCGGTTGGAAAGGCCATCTATAAAGGAACAAACCTAAGATAGATTTCCAGAAGTGAATAAGGTTTCACTGATTCTATCCTTGTAAGCTGTCGAAGGAAGATCTTTCTGGGCAGAAGTAAGAATAGTGTTGGATTATATAACTAAGTCTTTATTTTGGAAAGACTGAAACAGAGTTGAGTCCAATGAAATACTTTTACTAAAAGGTTGATATCAACATTGAATAAGTTCCATCTTGCTTGTGAGTTAGGAGAGCAAGGAGACGTCTATTCTTCGTTGTGTTAAATCTATAACTATCTTTTTGCAGGAACATGGAACAAGTAGTCCAACAAAATTCTATCCCTATGCGAAACGATTTCATTGGTCGACAGGCCAACCAATCAGCATAGGTGTATTTGTTTGCATCACAAGAAAATAGTCACAAAATGTAACTGCTACACAACCTAACATCAAATGGAATTTTCATGGACAAGATTTATTTTCCAACAACTTCTATCTGTTGAACATATTATCATGGGATTGCTTCCCTGCCTAGCTACCTGTACCTGGTACGGCATTAATCCTGGGCTGGTTGAACCAGCTTCCTTCGAAAGCGAAAGTTTCATGGGATTATCAAATTCACAAACGGTCCCCAGTTGCATGTATGTTCCTGTTAGTCGAGATGACGATGTTAGGGTTTTGCAGTTCTTGCAGAGGTGTCGACGACGTTCTACATACAGTATTGGTATTCTCAAATGTTAACCCATCTGGTATTGACCAGGCTCAACGTTGCTTTACTTCGGTGCTCTAATGAGAACCGGTGTGTCAACGTGATTATGCTGTATACTTCCCTGCAAACTACAATATAGTCTTCTTCAAATACAATGTCAACAAAACCTTGTCATGAACAGTTCCTATAGATTAGCAAATTTTCTCCACTTCATCATTTTAATTAATACACAAACAAAATCTTAAAATTAAATCTTAGTATTACATTTCAGATTTTTTTTAGATAAGGATGGATTATTCGAAATACTATTCTCATTTTCGTTATTTTCACAATGTTTCGACTGATGTAACATCTAACGTTCTTCAGGTGCATCTTTCAGAACTAAGGAATCATTATTAATATTTCCATCCAGTTGTGGCTGATGGAATGAGAACAATCTACTGCTGTAAATTGCATATTAAAAATTTCATATAGGTTCCAGAGTTCGACAAAGATTACAAAGTTCCGAAAGATGCACCCTAAGATCAGATCTCATATCGGCCAAAACGTTACAAAAAACCCCCAAGATGAGAACAGTAGTCCGAATAGTCCACTAGATATAAAAGTCTTGGTATCTCAATTTACCCTGGAGTTCCATCTAATAATCTTTTATTTCTCTCTTCCACTGGTTATTGGGCAACTGTTACTTCAATATGAACTCGTTATAGTGCAGACACCCTTTTAAAAGGTAGTGATTATCTCTCGAAACACATGATCCATCAGAAACCAAAAAACGAAACATCTTTTCTTTGAAGGATTATTTTTTTTTATGCATTTCTTGTTGGCTTTTTTATCCGATACACCTTATCCGGGAAAATTTTATTCCTTTTTATC
Source organism: Sepiola atlantica (assembly GCA_963556195.1). Taxonomy (NCBI): domain Eukaryota; kingdom Metazoa; phylum Mollusca; class Cephalopoda; order Sepiida; family Sepiolidae; genus Sepiola; species Sepiola atlantica. The sequence continues at coordinate 218,428,614 of OY744515.1, read as the reverse complement.
CTAAACTGTTTTACTGGCCTTATTTCCATTTTCTTGTGTCATTAAAATCTTACAGAAACTTTTAAAATACCAAAGAATCTCCTGACTTGCTTTATAAGAAATAACAAAGACCATTCCTCAAATAATGGTGAAAGAACTATAAAAGATCGAGGTCAAATGATTTCATTGGATAAACCTGATCCGACAGGAAGAGATGACTGCCAAGAATGTGAAATCTGTCGGTAATAAATTACGTTCATACATCGGACAGCATTCAAATGCAAATTTCCGTTCAGAATGTCCAAGACAGATTCAAAGAACAAGCATCTAACATCCTCACAGTGGATGTATTTCAATACATTATTGTCAACAGAGTTCTGATTAGAGATAAAAAAAAAACTTCCCCTTTCGATAAGCTGATAATACTCTATGGTGGTATTTTATAACCCAAAGCTGTTGGACAGGCTAGATCAAAAATCTTGCACCAAAATTGTAATATTTGCCATCCCCGGAAGAAAGATTAGTTCTTAGTATAATTATTTCATATTCTTAGAAAACATTACTCTTAGAAGGAAACATTACTTCTATAAACATTACTCTTCGGCAGTGGTAATATTTGTTTCCACTCACAATTGACTCTCAGCCCTCTCAGCCACCACCTAGTATCTATTTGGGAAGAAAATAAAAAGTAATATTTTGATTTTCAGAAGAATTAAAATGAACAAGCCGCGCATGCGTGGTCTCCCTCTGTATGTGACTTGATGTGGCGAGTGTAAAATGCAATAAATTTGGGCAATTTTAGGCATTTTTGACCCCCTAGGGGCGCAAACCAGAATTTTTCTGAGGTCAAGGATGCCTATTTTATATCCAGAACAATCGCCTTTACATTTTGACCAAGTTTCAGAAAAATTGAATGGATGGATCAAACGTTATGGGAGAAAAGGGTAATTTTTTTGCCATTCTAGTGGGCTTTTGCCTCCCTGGGGGCGCGAACCAGATTTTTTCCAATGTCAGCGATACTTATTTTCTATTAGGAACAATTGCCTCCACATTTTGGCCAAGTTTCTAAAAAATTGAATGGATGGATCAAACGTTATGGGAGAAAAGGTCATTTTTTGCCATTTCGGGGCCTTTTGACCCCCCATACCAGATTTTTTTTCAAAAATCGGAGAATGTCACTTTATAACCTGACCAAAGTTACAACTTCATGCAAAATTTCAGAGAAATTCAATGGATGGTTGCAGAGAAAAATCCGGACGGACGGATGGAAATGCCTCAAAACATAAGTCCCCCGATTTTATAAATCGGGGGACCAATAAAACGTTTGGGATGAACTTATAGATACTAGGGCACGACATGACCAGGCGATTGATCGGATCAGGCCTCTCTGACCTCGCATCTTGTCGCCACCCACAGCCTACAGGTGGACCTGTTTTCGAGAGAGGGGGTTACCGCTGTGCATGGGGTTGCAGTCGGCGAATTTGTGGCCATGCCGACAGGTGAGATTTTGAAAAACCAGCGCCCTAGAGCAAAACATCCCTGAGCAGTCCCATCGGCATTCCCAGATAGGAGCGCCTCCGGCAATTAGCAATGAACTCCTTCTCAACGAGAAGACAAAGCCTGGGTGCATGGACATACTTGGACTTAACAGAGCCAGATCTAAACCCAACAGCAACAAAGTCAAACTGATTTTCGAGGATGTATCCTCGACTGGTATGAATGGCATTACTGAATGGAGTTTATGTTCTGTTAACAGTTGTGCACTCTTCGGCTCCAACAGTTGCTGGCTCTTCAGTTGTAGGAGAAGAGATTTGCTTGTGACAGCCGTCTGGGAGATTGTGTTGCATAACAATCAACAGTAAACCGACATAAACCGTAGTTGCGAAAATGGAAAAAGAGGCGGGAGCTCTAAGCATTTGATTTAATATGGACTGACTCACATGACCCCTAAGGGAGCAGTGATTGGGTTACTTTTTGGCCAACCCTTAAAGGGACAAAGAAAGATAACCACACTGACTAAGAGTCTTATAAATTTCAATATCATATGCTTTAAACTTAATTGTAGAGGTGGTTAGCTAGGGGTGGCTGTTTATCAAGGATGATTGACTAGGGAATATGAATTTCGAAACCGCTAAAACTCTGTAGATTATATATTAAATAGGTTAGTCTGAAGTTTGAGTTGCTGCCAGAATTTTAACTAAGCTAAACATCATGTAGGGTTCTTGAGAAATAGGGTTACTAAAATCTCAAGCCCTCCCCATGAACATAGTTCAGTAACAACTACTAGTAAAGGAATTCCATCTCCCTAAATAAAGTCAATAAAAAACTAATTTTTTCTTTGTTTTTTTTTCATAGAAATCGCTCCAGGCAAGGCATGAAACCATTGGATATAAGGAGCTAACAATAACAAAAGATGGTTATTGCAAAGACAGGAGATGCCTATTGGCCATAGTCAAGGTTATAGGTAGGAGGAAAACAGTCAGCAGGAAGACAGATTCACAAGCCTGCAGTTGTTGGAAAATGGCTACTGGAATAGGAAGCTGTATTACAATGAGGTATCAAAACAGCGAATTGATGAAGACCACTAGACCAACGAATCAAACGAGCTGGAAAAAAGGAAGCAGGGAATAGATCACACAATTCTGAAGAACACATGCTTTAATAGTATTTAGAGAAAAGACAGACTAGCAACATCATGTATGAGAGAGAGAGGATGCAGAGAAGAAGGGTGTGGCCAATCAAATTACAGATTCGTTTCTGCACTTTATCAAGAACCTTCAAATGGGACAGAGATTCACCAGCCCAAATATGACAACAGTACTCCATATACGGTCTTATAGTAGATTTGTAGTGTTTGGAGCGATAGAGAGAACCGACTTTACGAGAAGCAAAAATTAAAATCATCAGTCATCTTCAGAGAAACCAATGTAGCAATATTTGGATAAGGTTAAAAATGGAAAGTTCCAGAGTAGATTAGTTAGGACAGAAAATGGAGGTTTCAACTTAGAAGTTAGTTGCATCATGGTAGGAAGTATATTGCAGAAAAGCAAGAGCTCCTGGCTCTGAGCAGTTGGCATCAAAGAGAACGGATACCTTTTTTGAGCTTTCCACCAACCTCCAAGAGTTGGTAGGGGGAGATGCAGTTCATCAGGCTATAAATTACTGTAAATATTATTGTGCAATTAATGGAGTTATTTGTTGTTCTTTTTAATTGCTTTTATTATTCTTACCATGAGGAATAACAACTATTACTACTACCACTACTGTCACTACTCCAAAGGGACGAACAGCTGTTTCTGCCAACAAGGATGGAAGACAATTCATGAGGATCAAATAAATCGTTTTCCTCTGGAATGCTACAACATTTTGAAGAAAGCAGCTTCAACCTTGGCCCTTGTAGTAAAAACGTTGTACTCACCATGTACTAATAGTAGACATTTTTATTATTATTAATGGGTCACCACTGGGGTCTACTCGAGGGTAAAGGTTAAAATGATCGTCAGTTGGACGATGGTCGCCTCTATGAGAGGACCAGAAACAATGGGTGGGAAGGGCAGGAGATTACAAAAGGAAGTGATTATCCAAGAGAACGGCTCAACAAGTGTTTGTCCACAGACTTGAAGACGAATATGCTGTAGTCGGTTGGGAAGCAAACTCGTGGTATCTTGTTTCACAGATGGGATGTTATAGGAAATAAACTTTGTTCATGTAAGTTTCGTTTGGTTTTTGATTTGGATAGAGGTCAAGAAAAGTTCTTTGTTGTAGTTAGACAAGTTCTTGCTGTGAATGTTTTACAGGGGTGGGATACAAGATATTGGAGCTCAGGCGATGACCTTCCATTAACATGATGATACAGTAGAGAACAGCGAGCAAGATCTCTTCTGTTTGAAAGAGGCTGTAGGGACGAGAAGAGACCCCCCACTAGATTGCAGAGTCACTTTTCTACTTTGTCACGAAAGGAAAGAGTGATCCGCATGGCACCTCTCCAGATATTACGGCAGTACTCCATCTTAGGATGGATATGGCATCGAAACAGGTAGATAATTATTCTCTCCTCGGTCAGTGAGGGAGAAGTTCCAGATTGAGGCATTTTTAAAAAAAATTTATTCCAATATATAGTGCTCCTTTTTCGGGAGCTGGATTTTCCCCACATTAAAAACCGACCGTGTGTCTAACTTTGTCTTCGTGGGGAAGCAAGTAAATAAGAACACTTAGAGAGTTCTTAGGTTAATAGATGTAGAACAGTTGAGGTAGCAAAGTCAGTTGGCAAGAAATAGTCAAGGAAAACATGAGGAAATGATAAAGATCGATTTCAAGAGAAAGAGATGAAGACCTTGCCAGAGATAGGTTAGTTTGGAAGTCAATTTCTAAAAGCCGTCCAACACATGCCAGCAGTTAAAAGAGCTGTTAAACTGAATATGATGAAGTTATCATTTTAATAGCTAGTAAGAGGGAGCTGTGCTAGATTTGGCATTAAACTTCATCCGGTGATGAGATATCAATTTGCTAGCTCTGAGGAGTTATAATACCAGCCAGAGCTCCATCCATGGGCTAAATAAAATCAGTCTTTGGTAGATTAATCTGCATTTTTCGACAGACATAAATGTACTTAATGGATAACTAGTTCAAGCAACATCATGAATACATAAAAAAAATACAAAAACGATAACATTCTTTCTTGAGAGATTCGCCACATGATTGAGAACAGAACTTTCTCCCATGAGGCTGTTGTTCTGTTGTCAACACATGTGGATTAGCATGTTATACTCAAGTAATTGCTAAAGGGATCTTCAAGGCTGTATTTTTGCTGTTAAGTTTTTCTGTCCTCCCACATACAGTGCCGTGCATTCCCAAATAGTTACCCATCTGGCACTTCATATGGATCCATGGTGCAACGTATTAAGTGCTAAATAATAATCAGTTCTAAGTGATAGTTTTATGAAGGGCAGAGGTTTAATCTTCACTACAAGCGATACTAAGAATATAATTAAGAATAACCTAAGACTTCTATGGCTGACTGAACAAGAACAATCGATCCCCGTTGATTAAATAAAGGATTCAGTTCGAAATTCTGTACAGATTTATCGGATTAACATCCTAATATGTTATTTCTTTCTCTGTTGACTCAGCCCTACTTCGTCTCTAAGGAAGAAGACAAGGCCTATTCTCGCCAAATCACGCTGTCAGAGGGTCCGGCCAATCAAAGACCAACAGGTCATGCTTGACCACGCGAGATTTTGAGTGATATAAAAGAAAGAACGCACTTCCTCCTTCCTCTTTTTCATCCCTTTTCCTTACGACCAGCGACTAAGACGGTCCCGTCAACAGGCTCCTAAAGCGTGGGGCAAGAAGCTGCCTGCCACTGTCTTACACTTACTACACGCCGTCTCCCCCTCCCTCCTCACCGGACACAGGACAAATAGTAAGCTTAAACCCTTTCTTTCTTTTCTCTGTTTTAAGTACCGTTCAACACAAATTCCTACCATTTCGTACACTGCAAAAAAAGGGTAAAGAGACGGCTCATTTTCTCTAATATACGCACACACCAAAACACGTGTGCTTTCCAAGAACAAACTTTAAAAGAGACATTTTATACAAAACAGTAAAAGGGACATTTTCCTGTACACAAAACTTAGACTTTCATTGAGGAATTTATACAATTTAAATGAACCACGTTAAAAAAATTGTTATGTTTATATGAATTTTCAGTGCTGGCTTTCTTACTTTTTGTGTTGGTTACTGGCGTATTTTTACTCGTTCTTTCATGTCAACCCCCACAGATTCGACAATAAATCTGTTGAACCGTGAGGACTGGCGAGTGAACTTGTGAAATATCGAAAACATCTGACCTCTAGACAAAGGAAAAGTGACGTTAAATGAATAGAATTTTAGAGAGATTCCCGAGTTCGACAAGATGCACTTGAAGATCGGAGGTTAGATCGGACTGAAACGGTGTGTGAACAGTAATCTGAATATTCTAACTACAATTTTTTTGAAAGTCATGTTTTTTATATAAAACTCAGATGCCTTAAGACATTGTGAAGCTTGTTGGAAAGATTGATTGAGAATAGTGAAACATTTTTGTTACAGTTATTTTTAATTCTTAAAGACCCATTCATCCAGATGCCTATTCAACAACGTCTCAAAAGCCCCCCCCCCCTCTTACACGACCAAGGAAGCTACGTTAGACTAACTGTTAGTTCTTTTACAGACTGGCTTCCAGCACTTGTATGAGCAGTTGTCTGTCCTCGATTTAAAAAGAAAAAAAAACAGGGCATAGACTATTTTTAGGTGGGAAGTTTTTTAAAAACATAATTCATCAGTTTATGTCTAATGTTGCCATATTTTTATTATCTTCTATCCAGTAACATGATTTGTTGCAATTTATTTTTCAGCAATATTATTTAAGTAAACCCTTTACTTTTATGCAGCGATATGATTTATGTCATATTACATTGTGCATACTAAATTCTTTTTTTCTGTAAAACATTTGTAGTGCATTATAATAAGCTATGTTTATAGTGCCATTGTGCAGTTGACCCCCCTAAAAAAATGCCACCCATGGGCTCGTTAATAAAATTACAATCCTTTCTACAATCTAACCATATGTAGTACAAATAAACTTTAGTCTATGCCTCACTTGTCCATCATGAATATCCAACAGTGTTAATTTTTTCACCGTTCAATGACATACAGGGATATTTTGATTTGATTATCAGTCAAGATTATAGACAAGAAAGGGGGCGAGGACAAGGGGGCGAGGGACAAGAAAGGGGGCGGGGAACAAGAAAGGGGGCGGACACAAGAAAGGGGGTGGGCACAAGAAAGGGGGCGGGGAGAAAAAAGGTTATATAAAAAGTAGAAAAGAGAAAAATAGTAAAAAAGAGAATTAGTTAAAAGCGGCAAAAGAGAAAGGAAAAGACAAAGGAAAATTTATAAAGAGGGGAATGGGGAAAAAAAGGAAAACATAAGTAGAAAGAAAAACAAAGGGAACGGGAAAAACAAAGGGTTTTGGGAAATGAAAGGTAAAGAAAAATAAAAGGAAAAGAAAAATGAAAGGAAAAGAAAAATGAAAGGAAAAGGAAAATGAAAGGAAAAGGAAAATGAAAGGAAAAGGAAAATGAAAGGAAAAGGAAAATGAAAGGAAAAGGAAAATGAAAGGAAAAGGAAAATGAAAGGAAAAGGAAAATGAAAGGAAAAGGAAAATGAAAGGAAAAGGAAAATGAAAGGTTAAAGGAAAATGAAAGGTTAAAGGAAAATGAAAGGAAAAGGAAAATGAAAGGAAAATAAAAGGAAAAGGAAAATAAAAGGAAAAGGAAAATAAAAGGAAAAGGAAAATGAAAGGAAAAGGAAAATGAAAGGAAAAGGAAAATGAAAATGAAACGCAAAATGTGAACATTATTTTAACACAATGTATTTTCATAATATTTTCCAATTTTCTGGTACGAACTGAAACCGAAGTAAAATTATGGAAAACTGTTTGAAAAATCAAAGATAGAAAAAATGTGATAAAAAGAAAAACATTGGTGTGTTGATGTGATAACTTTTTTTTTTTTTTTTTTTTTACTTGAAAAGCTGGCATAGGAACATCCGTATATAAACAAGTTCTTTGGAGTTTATCCAAGCAGATTTCCTTTTTTTTATTTGATTAAAGTAATGAACCAATGTCTCGTTTTCAAGGTGTGTGATTAGTGTAATGGAAACAAATGTTGACTATGGAATTGGCAATGCAGAGTTCAAATCCTAGCAGATTTATTGTTTAATTACACTGATACAGTTAAGGAAGGTATTCACCCACAATCCCCCCGAGCAACTTAATCTTATGAATCGTTTACAACAGGAATTGTATCTTTGTTTTAGATGCATGGAGTGTTGTTGCCACATCTTGGCTGGTGCACCAACCATTAGTTGCTCCCTCTTAGACAGAGTCCATAAAAGAGCCTCTAATATAATAAGTTTCACACTGTCTACAAAACTCCAGCCCCTGGCACATCGCCACATGTTGCATCTCTGCACTTGTTTTACAAGTCAATAGGATATGCTCTGGTGAACTTGATGCACTTGTGCTCGTTCGACGTAAATACTCCCGACTGACTCGAAAATCAGCAAAATCCAACCTCTTCACTGTAGAGGTGCCCCAGATACTGGAAAGCTTTCTAAGCTAATAGCTTCATTCCTCGAACTACTAGCCTTTGAAATTCCCTCCCTGTTTCACAGACATTTTTATTTTAACTTCTCTCTATATACTTCTCTATGACCCTTCTTTCCACCATTTCACACCAAAGGCAGCTCGAAAAAAAAAAAAAAAAAAAATCGCTCTAAATGTCAACCCCTTCCATGATTAATTTTATGTCTGTTGACGCCGAAAAGAATGGATATTACGAAAAGAAATATGTACATATTCTGTTCAAGGCAATATTGAAAAAATATATATCAGATTTGTTGGTGTCTTGTGTAGTTTCTGACTTTTAGGTGGGCACATACACACAAACAGCTGCCTTGGAAACATTGGTCACTCAAAATCTATTTATCTGACCAGGCCAAAGCTTTGTATAGTGGTTACTATTATCAAAGAGCATCAGATCCGTACATCAAATTTGAAAACATTGGCGAGTCTCTACAATGAACAGAACCGACGTTATCGCCAAAAGTGTGACCTTCACCTTTTCTCTGACCTTGACCATGACCTCGATATCCCAAAATTAAATCAGTTCGAAGTTTGAACATGAGCAATATGGACGTTAAGCTGTACACAAACAAACTCGACTCAAAACAACCTTCTTGGCACAAGTAAATATAGTTATTCAATAAAATAAACATTTGCTTTTTTATGATTCAGTCAATATATATTATGACCTTCAAGTGTATGAGTGCAATTATCAGAAGGAAATTAAATGATAGGTATTTTTAGATCTTTCTCCAGAAATATTTTCTAAAGCTAGCCGTAAGCCAATTTAACCAATTTTTCCAAATTGGCCCTAGCATCTAAGGTTGTTCTGCTCGGAGACAATTTACATTACTGATCACAATTTATTTAAGATGGACGACGAAACAGACATTTGAACAGGTCTTAGTTGTGTACATTGAATTTTAAATTATCAACAATTTAAACTCAGACAATATCATAAAAAAAAACTTTAGAGAAAAGATGCAAGGAAGCTTATTTTTTCTGAAATTTGTTGAAATTGACTTTTAACGGTCTTAAACAATCCATTGTATAGTTAATGTTTCTAACCAAACATTAATATAAAAATGTCAATGTTAAGTCATAAAACGCATGCATTTTTTTTTTAGCTCTACCACTAACCCTAAGTCCGTGGGGGGGTCAATGCGAAAAATAAATATAAAATAAATTTTAAAAAGATGGAAAAGGTTTGCAACGTGAGTGTAACGGGACCGTTAAAAGTTAATTTATAGTCTACAGGACCGTTAAAAAGGCTATTTCGCACTGAAAGTTTTTAGAAGTGGCTATAAAGTCATTTTCTCTAATGACCTTATGCAAAGTGAGAATCTAACCCGTAGTTTTAGAAATAGACTCGACTCAAGATTTTACATGGAAACTGATCTAGGAGAAGGAAAACTATTAGACAACAGTTCTTCACTTATCCCATCATTGCTTCATCTTGGATTTCTTTTAGGGCTGAACTTAAACAGACCAGAAGAATTGTGAGTAATGATTCTGCAGCCCTTGCTTCATTATAACACTCCTTATTGGGCAAACACCCTTTCATTGTTTCTAGAAACAAGAGATCAGTCAATGACAATACGAAAATTAATTTAACATTTTGTCTGAAAAACACTAATTGCTTGATTTTAACAAAACATTGCTTAAAATGTGTTGGAATTATTTAAACGTCAGACATTTAGCCTAAACATAAATTCCAGATTCTCTACCTACGAATGGGAAACAAGTATAATTGCATGAAGATAAATCACATTTTCTATAATAATAATGATGAAAAATTGAGTCACTGATCATCTTGAATTTACAGAACGGAATAGTTTTAAAGCAAGCATAGAGTGAAGTTGGAAAGCGAGAGGAGGGCGGGGGAGGGGCGCAGAAAAAGGGGGTGAGAGAGAGAGAGAGGGGGTGAGAGAGAGAGAGGGGGAGAGAGGGGGTGAGAGAGAGAGAGGGGTGAGAGAGAGAGGTGGTGAAGGGAGAGAGGGGGTAAGAGGGAGGGAGAGAGGGAAGAGAGAGGGAGGGAGAGAGGGAAGAGGGAGGGAGGGTGAGAGGGAAGAGGGAGGGAGGGAAGAGGGAGGGAGGGTGAGAGGGAAGAGGGAGGGAAGAGGGAGGGAGGGTGAGAGGGAAGGAGGGAGAGGGTGAGAGAGGGTGAGAGAGAAGGAGGGAGAGGGTGAGAGAAGGAGGGAGAGTGAGAGAGAAGGAGGGAGAGTGAGAGAGAAGGAGGGAGGGAGGGAGGGTGAGAGAGAAGGAGGGAGGGAGGGTGAGAGAGAAGGAGGGAGGGAGGGTGAGAGGGTGAGAGAGAAGGAGGGAGGGAGGGAGAGAAGGAGGGAGGGTGAGAGAGAAGGAGGGAGGGTGAGAGAGAAGGAGGGAGGGAGATCTAGAGGGAAGGAGGGAGGGAGATCTACAGGGAAGGAGGGAGTGAGATCTAGAGGGAAGGAGGGAGTGAGATCTAGAGGGAAGGAGGGAGTGAGATCTAGAGGGAATGATGGAGACAGATCTAGAGGGAGGGAAGAGGGGAGATTTAGAGGGAGGGAAGAGGGGAGATTTAGAGGGAGGGAAGAGGGGAGATTTAGAGGGAGGGAAGAGGGGAGATTTAGAGGGAGGGAAGAGGGGAGATTTAGAGGGAGGGAAGAGGGGAGATTTAGAGGGAGGGAAGAGGGGAGATTTAGAGGGAGGGGAGAGGGGAGATTTAGAGGGAGGGAAGGGGGAGAGATTTAGAGGGAGGGAAGGGGGAGAGATTTAGAGGGAGGGAAGGGGGAGAGATTTAGAGGGAGGGAAGGGGGAGAGATTTAGAGGGAGGGAAGGGGGAGAGATTTAGAGGGAGGGAAGGGGGAGAGATTTAGAGGGAGGGAAGGGGAAGAGATTTAGAGGGAGGGGAGGGGATAGGGGTGAGAGAGGGAGTGAGAGCGAGGAGAGAGAATAAGGCGTGTGGTTGGGGTGGGCTGACAGAGAACAAGAGAGACAAACAGAATTCATTTCAAATGAAAGTTAGCTTCAAGTAATATGAGTCGGTCCACAAATATTAATTGAATTTCAAAGATGAAAGTTTGTATGAAAGAATAATAAAAAAATCTTCAGATTCAATTAAGCACAGCTTATTGAATATGGGATTCATTATTTAATCAGTTTCAGCTTCCAGCTTTATGGAAAAGAAAATGTGGAGTAGCATCAAGCATTACGGTTAAGTGCTTAAGAAAAAATGAAGAGATGCAGCTTTTTACAGTTTATTTTTTAATTCGGTCTATGGAAAGACTCACTAGTTTTCAGATTTATAAATAAGCTCTTCTTTGCTTATATGTTTTGATTAGTAGGAGAAACTTCTTAACATATTTATAAGATATGAGCGGGGCCTGCGGAAATTCCACGGTTAAGTGTATTCATTTATTAAATAATAAATAAATATTTAATATACCCCCCCTTTTTTTTTAAATACACAACACGAAAAATAGAATCTTCTGTGTTTATCAAAACGTATTGTAAAAAAGAAGACGCACCCTATAAGATTTAAAAAATGTTATTATGCATTCTGCCCTCGTGGGGAGGCAAACATTTTAGAACGAGAATTCTGCAATGTTTTGTTTGATTATTAAAAAGTTACAAAATAAAAAAGCGCAATCTACATTAAAAATAAATATTTTATAAATATTTCTTAAAATAAATCTTTCCCTGTATTAAAAAGCGAGTTTTTGAGGAAAACCCTCAAAACACAGCGTTATTATTTGTTTTGTTTTTTGTAAAAAAAACAGTAAGGTCAACCGGTGTAGACCGAATTTCGTCTCTTTTCATCTTTTCAATTTCCGGGGTTTTATTCTTTATATGGTCCAAATATTCTTATTAATTTTAATTAAATATAGCAATGCTACCATGTATAAATATACATATAACATTAATTAATAATTAAATAGAGCTTATATTATTGCTGTAAAGGTCTATCTGAAAGGATAACAAGGTATTTGTGTATGAAAGATATGCGTTCTGACTCCGAGAAGTTGATTTACTGTATTATATATATATATATATATATATATATATATATATGGTAAAATTAATACTTCAACGTAATGAAAAATGAAAAAAGGAAAACCGAAAATTCTATGTGTTATTTAGGTTGTTCGGACGATTGTTCTCATCTTGGGTGTTATTCTCACACCGAAGATGAGAACAGTAGTCCGAACAATCCAAATAAAACATTGTCAATCCTCATCTAAAAAATTCAGGAACGAATATTCTATGAATACGACATATTCAAAGATTTTTTACTATATTTTTTTAAAAATCAGTTATCTTGAGAAATTGTTTAAAGACGAAACGTCGATGAACAAACAATTTTCAATTTTCCTTTTTCGTCTATACAAACATTGTTAAACATAACATAATTCTTTGCTTGATTATACCTTTCTTATTTTTGAAATTTTCTATCACTAACACTTTCGATTCTTCGTTGAAGAATCGGAAGTGCTAATGATACATATGTAGCATTCATTGATTTTTTGGATTTTGACACGATTAGAAAAATTCAAACAAAAAAAGTATTAACAAGCAGATAAATTGTTATGCTAAAGGATGTTGCTCAAATGAAAGAATGCTGCCTAAATACACATACACACACATATATGTGTGTGTGTGTGTATGTGACATTGTTCTTTAGGTTTGATTTTAAAGTCCGACAGACATAATTTTATATATATTATATAGATAGATAGATAGATAGATAGATAGATAGATAGATAGATAGATAGACGTACAGCCACACTGCATGCTGGCCCCAATTGGGGACAGAACTATGGGCACACCTTTCTCCTTGAAATCTCACCAGCTAAAAAACAAATATCCCAGCCAGGAGTCATGTTGTTTAGCTGATTTCCACTCTGAGGATCCTTGACCTTTAAAGTGTCACTCAAAACATTTCAAGTTTCTGAAGATTGATGGGTTTCTTTTTTTTCCAGCCACACATCCACCTTATAGTGGCATAATCATTATGACGAAGCCATTCCAGATCAGAACTGTAGACTAGACTATCAAGCTTTGGTAGAACAACTAGTATAGGATGAGAAAATGTCAGATATAAAAGCAGTTGTTATAAGGCTAGAATGCCTACCATTCCTACAAGCTGTTCTGGATCAGAATGTTTGGAGCTCATTTATCACTGCTGTGTAAGATGGCAAAGCGAACAGTCTAGTCTACTCTTGAGTCTATCAAGTACTGGTAAGGCAACTAGTCTAAAAGAAAATATTATATAAAACTAGTTGTGGTAATTCTGAAATGCCTACCATTCCTCCAAGCTGTTAATGAAAATAAAAATAATTGCCTGGAGAGACATAGTTGCCAACCTTCAATCGTGAAGAGAGAACTAACAAGTGAAGAGGAATTAATAAAGGTCAAGTCTCTATTAACATGGCCTTTCTCATCTGCAGGCATAAAAAGGAAGCATTCTTTTCATTCATTGGCTGAATTATCGTTCAGATAATGAATTAACTGTGAGGATTTGCTTGATAAACTCCTGGTGTTACTGGATAATTTTCAAGCACCAAGAAATAATAGACATATTTCTCTAGTATTTGTTTTTGTTATTACCATTGCATAATTGCACATGAGAAATTTTACGGTTATATTCTGGACTATTATGTTCTCATTTATTGCTGATATATGTTCAAGTTGACATTAAATAAATAAATAAAAAACGCAGTAAATCGTTAGCAATATCCACAAAAATCCAATGCTCTCCGCGATTATAGATAAAAAAAATTATGAAATAAAAATCCAGCTTTTTATTTAAAAAAAATTTATAAATACATGTTATAGCACATAATGTGCCGCCAAAATATGTTGAAACAGGCAGTGCAGTCAATAATTTTATTTACGTATTGACTCTTGATTGGACCAAATCTCCAACCAGCAGTTTTTTTTAAGCCAATCAGAGAAGCGAAAATAATCAGTGCCGAACATAGGCGTGTAGAATAAAAAAAATCAAAATACAGTGGGTTTCTCTTTCTGGGACAAACGTGTGTATGCTACACTCTAGTCAGGTCCCCTGAGTCGAACGTTCCGTGACAAGCAGCAACACACGAGTAGAATTTTCATGAACTTTTGTAGCCCACAAACGACGCACATGTACGCTAGTTCACAGATACTAAGCACACCTGCTCAACGAATGCATGTATACGAATCGCTAGATACACTCTCTCACTAACAAAACAAAGACATGCTTATACACACATATGTTCTGCCTATCGAATTGACACGAAGACACCTCGACAGTTGCAGGAAATATCTGTACTCAATTTCTCCTTCAGTGATAGCCAAAACAAACACGTGTACTTAATTCCCTCTCACGTTAAAAAAAACAACCCTTTCACCCAGAAACCTTTTTTGGGACTCTCTGAATATTCGTATTCTACGAACTCTTTCTTGGACACTTTGAACCCTCATTCTTCATTGATAATGTATTATCCTCTTCGTCAAATTAAATGAACCACAATGGAAACGAAAACAAATAGATTACAAGTAATCTTTCTGAAAAGGCAACGAACGTTGCAGAAAGAATGCTAGAAACACAATAGTCATAACATAACCGGATTAGAGAAAAAAAAGTAAGAACAAGATGTTATTGTTATTATTCCAGAGAGACGACATTTTACGAAGACAAATAGGCTTTTGACTGATTGAACGGTTAGAAAGATGAACAATGTAATATTTCTTTATAGTCTGTGAATTCTTTGTTTCGTGTTGGAATTTGACACTTGGACTTATCTCCGGATATTTGACTCAAAATTTGCGACTTTTTTTTTGTTTGCTTACAACCCAAAATTTTCGACTCAGGACTGGTGCCCTCTTTATTTCATATTTTCACACTGAATACTTATTAAATAGCAGCAATAAACAATCATATTTTTATTGACTTAATTGTCAGATGCACCGAAGCATCTTATAAATAACTGGTTGTTTATCAGTCTGTCATGCTTAAGTTTGAAATAGCATTTTCATCACTAAACGTGAGCTTTGAACAGATACATTTTAAAGGCATCAGTTATTGTTTTTTTTTCTTTTAGTAAGCAAAAATACAGCTGATAATTGCAAAGAAATCGTTTGGTTTGATCAAAAGATATTGTCCTCATCTGCATCATTTCTTTTTAGACTATTTTGAGAGGGGGAAGATAAGAAACTCGGCGTTGCCCGGAAGCAATAAGTTTAAAACAGTAAGATTAGATGAATTTCTTACATGTTTATCATATGAAAGACACGTCTTCTTTCAAGCTTTACCTTTGTATAAGAGCAAGTAGATAAGAATTATTATTTTTTAAAATTATTTTTAATACATTAAAACAAAATTCTGTTTCATTATAGTGTGGAAGAGGAGGCGGAAGACTGAGTAATAACTTAAAAACTGAAAGCTCGGTTGAATTTCACATATCTTTATTATATTTAATATATTGAAACAAGGGAATGGACAGGGGTGGAAGAAATGAGGATAGAGAGGCGGAGATGAACAAGTGTGCTAGGGGGAGATATTATTGTACAGTATAGAGAGATGTGTGCAGAACAGTAAGCTTGGATAGTATGGCTACGTTGAAAGAATGGAAGAGAGTACTTTGGTTAGGAGATGTATAACAGCTGAGGTCGCATGTTCAATTCACAGAAAAAAATGGGAGGAAGTGATAAAAATAGAACTGAAGGTAAGAGGAATAAATAAAGATCTAGTCAGAGATAGATAATTTAGCAGTCAATTTTTTAAAGCCGTCCAAGTCATGCCACCATGTAAAACGGATGTTAAACCGAATATGATCATGACCATCGCTAAACGCACAGATTGAATGAACACCTCTTAAAACTATCCGTCTTTGTTGATCTTTCGTTGGCGGAAAATGTCAGCAAATAGTAACAACATTAATGGAACAATTTAGTTGGAGTGGACAGCTCCTCGAGAAATCATTAACGATAGTAATGAAAATTGAAAATTTAGAATTGCATTTGGAGGTGAACAGATTGAAATAGTTTGAAAAGGAGAAGAGGAAAACATGAAGAACAGAATCAGCTTTCCCCAAATTGTATGTGATAAAAATATATTTAAATAAATTAAGAAAACAAACCCTCAAAACACGGTCTCGGTAATTGAACATGATTGAATAAAGAATTTCTTAACTAAACAGACTCATTTGCTTCAAATTGGCATCTAATAACATGCTCCATCAGATAAATATGCCTCAAGTTCTCAACAGATAACAGAACTGCTTCTAAAAATTCATAGACTGAAATTGAAAACAAAATTAATTTTTTTTTTTTTAGTATTTCTACAATTCTGAGGTTTAATTTTCTGGACCCAATTTGAAAATTCTTCAACTCATGAATTATTATAATAAAAAAAAACAAGGAAATATAAAATAAAAATAAAAACATAAAAATCGAACATAACTAAACTAGACAAATGCAGAAGGGGGCAAAAAAGTTATTTTGCATAACTGAAGAGTCGGAATTTCTGAATCATGCCAAAGGATATTAAGGTTTAGAAGTTTCAGAAGACACAGCTTTACAAATTCAAGCATTGTTTTATGTTCCAATATTACCTGGCTTCTATTATACTTGTTGAGTACGATGAGAAAGGGAAGCTATTTTAAAACAAATTAACTTCATGAATGCATACAGTTCGTAAAAAAAAATAAAACAAGTATCCTGTCACATAATTTTAAAAAAAACAGTTGAACAAATACAATATTTGGTGCTGTTTAGGAATAGACATCCAAGAAAATCTCAGTACTTACGTCATCAATGATGAGTTTTACCGAACACTTACGAGACTGGCAAACGTTAGCAAATTTTTCAGAACGAACTGAATGTACTTTTGATGATTGTTTTTGTTTTGTTTTTTTAATTTTTTGCAAGCAGTCACTTAATGAAATGAGCTGTTGTATTTAGCATGTTCTGTTATGTTTTATTTTTGTTGTTGAAATTTCGGTCATTTTGAATAAAAGAAAGTTAGTTTGTATTTTTTCCAATGTGTTTAACGCAAATTGTTTAAAAACGTTTGCTTTTTGCGTGTTTCTTTTTATGCAAACTGTCATGTCAATTGTTTTTCCATCTTTTTTATGACCGCATTTTAGTCTGTTTTTTCCATAAGTGCACAGAAGAGGCTAAATTTGTACGTTTTCCTAACCCTATCACGACAGTTTGTGGAAAAAAGCAAATCAAACAGCCGAGCAGAAAACAAAACAAGCAAAACAAACGTTTGTAACAGTTTGGTGTAAATAAATTGGATAAACAAAGTTAAACTGTTTCGGGGGTGGGGGGTCAGACCAAAAGCAGTCGGAAATTCTATAAAAGTTTTTTTGGTGAGGGGGGGGGGAGAAGTAAAAAGGGAATATTTAATTGGGAGTACAAGCAGAAGTATATAAAAAAGGAATACAAGCCAAAGTATCCCCAAAATTATGTGCAAAGGGTATAAAAAAAGATTTTTCTAATTGATTAAAAAGGTCGTCTGAGAATCTTTTACAATAGTCCTCAAACGAAAACGCTAAAAAAACAAATATGCAACAAATAAAAGTTACCGTAGCCGATAAAACTGAATTTTCAACATACCTGTGACATTTATTAATTATAATTCGTTAAAAGTGCTATTTTTTATGAATCGATATTTTTATCGCACGGAGATTGAGAAAAAAAAATGGCGTCGCTTCTTCTCCAGATTTTGCAGCCTCGTTTTGGTTGAATTCTTTCGGGGTTGTTTTTTTTACTGGGACTCATATTCAAAGCGCAATTTTCCATTTTCAGCCAAGCAAAAGAACAAAACAAAACTACATTTTAGGAATACAATCATTTTCTTTTTATTTATAGTCTGTCGTCCATGCCACGAACCCGTTGTGACCACATAAATTCAGCCGTGTAGTCGGCACGCATTTCGGAGATTTTCCTAGTTAGCTATTCCATTTGTTAGGGTTTTAGGGTTAGCGTTTAGAGTTAGCGTTTAGAGTTAGCGTTTAGAGTTAGCGTTATGTCGCCCCACCCCACCTCCAAGGAAATGACGTAACGAAAAGCACGCTCATTCGGTGACCAAAATGATCGTTAAAATTTTCGTTTCACAAATTAAATTTCAAAAATGCAAACCAAAAAGAAACAAAAAACGCCGCTTTGATTATGAGTCCCGGTAAAAACACAGACGCCATAACCCTTCACAACGAGAACCCGAAACGAGGCTGGCAAAAACAAGACCGTCGACGCCATGTTTTGACAGTAAAAATCCGTGCCCAGTAAAAAAAATAAAATTTTTCATGTCTAATAAAAACCCATTTATCGTACGTAAAAATACAAACAAATGGAATAGCTAACTAGAAAAATCTCCAGTCTCGACGTACGTCGCATTTATTTGTTGCATATTCATTTTTTTTTACCACGTTCTACATTTTTTGAACCAGACTCGTGAGTATGAGGGCTATTGTAAAAGATACCCGGTCGTCTGGTATCGAAAATTTCAAAATGAAAAGTGTTAGAAGTATTAAAGTCGGAAATTGATTATTTTATTTGATTAAAGTCGTCTGGTAAGAAAAAAGTAAGCGCCTTTGTGGCAGAAGTGATGATCTTGAGCCAGAATCGAGTGATGGAGGTGGCCCCGACTTACTTCATCCCCGCAGTAAAAAGGTCCGCTTTTGCCTGGTTTGCAGATGGAAAAGGAAATAAGTTTTGGCTTCATAGTTTTCTACTGAGGATTGAACTCGCGACCTAAAAATAACAAATCCACTGGTTGCTGCACAATAATAAGTGGATTCACCTTGATGACAAATAGTGAGCCAGCGAATTATGTTTTTTAGATTGGTTAAACAGAATTAACTGAGATGGGAAATCTAATAAAAAGGAAAGAAAAAGGGGGAGAAGGGAGAGAGAATCTGAAGCGTTTGTACTGAATATTTCTCATTTTTTAATTGTTACCTGTTGTTGTTGATATTTTACCGTTATTGCTGCTGAACTTTTTGAACTTGGATTTTTGCCACGTTTTTTTTGTTGGATTTTTTAATTAAAATTTTTTTTATCCTCTCTTTCCTGTTATGAATTATTTGATAACTGATGGCAACGGCTACAAATAGCCCAATGCCGACTGACATAATGGATGTTGTTGAAGAACAAAAGAAGGGGCCTGAAGGTACTGAATGGAGCAAGCCCCCTAAAATCATTATCAATGTGACAGAATTCATTGAGAAGGCAAAGAAATGCGCACACCTGGTTACCGAAAATTGTCGACATTCCAAAACTGGAAGAGATTACAAAAAGAAGTATAGTAATGTTCGTTGTTGATAAAAAGTTGTTTTTTTAAAAACCATAAGAGCCTCAGCAGACCTAATTTGCAAACTTTTAATGACAGTCGGATATAGGCCACAACGAATTATTAGTTGTAAAGGATTCAACACCTGGAATACTTTATTCCCAAATGAAGAAATATGTCAAAACTGTCTCAAACCGAGATAATTATCCAGGACTATATCCTGAGAATGGAGTATATGAAATAAAGACGAACGGCAGTCTCCATTTTTAATGTACCTTTTCATGTCGACGGTGAACATCTTAGTGCTTTTCTACTAAAATATGGGGAAATAACTTCGGTAAACTGGAACGAATACCCAGGAACATGGAACTTTGAGATCCTCCTTGATAAGTCTGCTTTTGACAACATGCTTTACTATATGCAGGTTGGTGAAGAGAAATTGCCAATAATTGTAGCTGGGACAAGACCCGTTTGTTGGACATGCGAACAAATAGGGCATCTCACTATTAAGATTGCCCTCAAAGAAAACCCGCAATTTCGCTCTTGGATTCGCCTCTTATATGCGAACCCCGGTGTGCTGGTTCAAGTGAATGGTCTGAGGTCTGAGCCCTTCAGGTTATCGAGATTTCTTCGTCAGGGATGGCTGCTTTTACCGATGCTCTTTGTGCTTATGTTGGAGCACTTTTTTCACAGGCTAAGGGTGAATCCGGTCCTGCATGGGATTACTTTGGCAGGTGCTTGCACCACGTTGAAGTACTCTGCCTTTGCCGACGACGTAACTGTGCTTGTAACGAGCAATGTCGAGATTAGTGTTGTTGACAGAGAAATCAAAATGTATGAAACGATAACAGAGGCGAAAATTAACTGCGACAATTCTGTGGGCTTGCGGATTGGTGCCTGGAAGGGTGCATCCCTGCAGGGACCCTTTAGCTGGACTGATGGGCCTTGCAAGCAACTCGGCATCTGGTTTGGTCCTGATCTGCAGCTGGATAAAAATTGGTCGGAAGTATTGAAAGCGATTCGGACCGCAGCTGGTCTGTGGATCCGTAGAAATCTTTCATTAAAGGGGAGAGCGGAGGTGTGTTGTTCTCACATTTATCCGATCATCCTATATCGTCTATCAGTACTTCCTCTTCCGTTGGATACGCTGCTTGAGATGCAGCTGGCTCTTTTCAAGTTTTTGTGGCTTAGTAAAGCCCCTATGGTCCGTTGCGAGATTTGTTTTCTACATCCTTCTGAAGGCGGTTTGGGTATGCCAAGCGTCGAGATTCGGCGTCATACACTTCGGCTGTTTTACCTAGATCGAATGAGTTCACAAACTGAGGTAAACGGTGGGTTCTTGAAGGAAGACACTAAGAAAGCCTTTCCGGCTTTAAAAAGTGTGCACTTGGATGAGGGGGAGGCACACAGGTTGCTATGAGGCGAGTGCCCCTTTTATCACGAATGTAGACATTCTTTGAAGTTCTTCTTGAGGGTGAAAGAAAGCCTCTCTAACACCCTGCTGTTGTCCCGAAAGGCGTTATATCGGGTGATGGTTAGGGGGACTGTTCGAGATGACAGGATTGAGGGTCTCGCTTTGGCGAAGGCGATGCTACACTCAATGGGTCCGTAAGAGGCTTCATTCAGCTGGCTTGGCGGGTTCGCCGACTTGTATTAGATTCAGTGACGAAGACAATACCTTGAGTCACGCCTTCTTTTATTGCCGCATAGTTGGTCCGCTGATTAAGCTTGTTCCGGGTTTCATGGTTTGTATACTTAATGTATCATCTTTTGATCTGGATTCTATTGGTGTATGTAGCAACTGGGCTAGCCGTTATGAGAGAAACAATATGGAAGACTCGTATGAAGGTAGGCTACGGAGCTGAGACCTACACTCCTCTCGACCTTATTGCGATTTTCAAATATTACTTGAAAGCTCGCATTAGGGCCGGGAGAGTGAGATTCTTCGGCATATTTTGGTGAAAGGTGGGTGACAGGTGCACGACTGTGTAGAGTGACTGGAGCTGGATTAGAGTGGTATTTAGACGTACCTTAGGTATAGGATATTGAGCTGCAGAAAAGCACATTGATTTTTGTCTCGTTTTAAGTTAGTCTGAAGACACGTTCTTTGTTGGTTTTTGTTAAGTTTAGTTCATAATTCAGCTAGTGTATGAATGGTTTCATTACTGCCCTTTTCTTTTGGACCCTTTCATTTTTTTTTTGATAACTCCCCTTCCTGCCCCAATTAGGTGACAGCGCGCTTGATTTGCCAGAAATGCAGGAGACCCTTCGATATTTTCGAAGGAGGTGTGTCTGAATAAAACGTTGGGGCCTGCATCAACCCCTTTTTTATCTTTCGATTTCGACTGGCAAATCTGCATCTCTGCCACAGTTTAGTAATGGGGGGGGGGGGTCTTTTTACAAACTTCCGTTTTTCATTGTAAATATCATTCTCTTTTTACATAAAATTTTATTATCACTCCCAACCCCCCATTGCATATTTCTTTTATATGGGTTTTAAGTAGGTTTTGGTGATTGGAGATGGATGTATAGTATAAATGTGGTATTTTGGTGAATGATGGCCACGAATGAAACTAGCTAAGTTAGAAGAGTTAATATCAATTAGTGAAGACCTTCCCCTCTTTTTCGGCCTTGTGCCACATTTTACAAATATTTTATATTTATTAATAAATACTGAGAGAATCTTAAAAAGGTCGAAGTGAGATTTTGCTGTGAGTCAGAATTATTTTCGTTTATTGGAGCTCGAAGTTATACAGAGGTGTTTGCTGCTTCTACAGGATTTGAACCACACTGCATTTTCTTTTCTTTAACGTTTGGTGTCTAATAATAGACTTCCAAATTCCCGTTTTCAGCCTTTTATATTTGAATATTTCGGTAAAATTCGAAACGGCGGAACATTATTCGGCTTTCTGTTTGTCGCCGGAACTGATTACGTCACACCTGCAAATCCCTGGATGCCTATTCCTAAAAAGCACCTAATACTTTCAGAAACCTTAAAGTTATTCGATGCAAGAAGATTATGGATGTATTTTTCACTAGCAGAAAGGCTCAACGTTGCTAGGGATTGAATGATGATCACTATTAGGTACCTGTTCACTATGCTCGTAGCACCATATTACTTTCTTTGGTTTTACTGCCTCTCCCCCAGTTTAGCCAGCAATGTAGCCTGAAGAAGCTGAAAAACTCTGAATTAGGGTTTTTATACATATGGTTTAAATTTCATTAAAATCGGATATACGTATTGGAAGTTTCATGGCGGTTCTGTCCCACTTGGTCACTTAGAAGTGGAGGCATGTAAATATTCAGCACATAGAGGGAAACGTAGAGATTTGGGACCACTTTGATCAGTTTCCCTGGAGAATTGTATATATATATATGTATATATATATATATATATATATATATATATATATATATATATATATATATATATATGAAGCAATCTAACGAAAGATATAAGCGTCAACTAATATCTTATAATTAGTGAAACATCCGGATAAAAACTGAAGCTCAATATACTGGATAGAGCATTAATATTATAATATAAAATAAGGTGTCAATCAAATTTTATTAGAATTCAAAGTTCAAGCAAAGTATCTTAAAGTCCTTAGCTCATGAGTTTTCAAAGATAATTCTTCTCTTCAGAGGACCATTACCGCAGTTATACCACTACAGGTAATAAAATATATAAAAATATATACACAAATACATAATACATAACATCAAATATATCAACCCAAAAACATACTTTTTTGTTGAATCTATACAATCCATCCAGGTCATACAATTTGTAAAACATAATCAGGAAAGACATCCAGAGGGTTGACTGAAGATTAATCCAGGTTATAAATAGCAGTCCAAAAACGAGAAATTGAAGGAGCTGACAAAGTTATCCAGTCGCGAAATGTGTCAATTTTATATTATAATATTATATATATATATATATATATAATTTTATCAAAATAGGATATATTTGAAGTTTTAAGGGGGTTATGCTCTCATATCCCCCTTAGGGGTGCACCTAGAGACTCGGGAACACTTGTATTGCCTTCCCGGTAAATTTTACATCATACACTTTGAGATTGTATGTACATTCCCTAACCTTTCTTTCTATAGGGAACATACACACGGACATTGCGTTTATAAATATATATATATTATTCGGTACAGAAAATCAGTACAATGTCAGTACCATTGGTTTCAAGCTCAGAAGGTGTTACCCCCCCCCCCCTTCCGGCTATCTTCAGCTTGTTGACACTTGGTAGAGAAAATAGAAGGTCTCGTATAAGCCACGATCGGATACGTTATTTGTTTCGAAGTGTTAATTTAGTATCGTCTAAATTTTGTGTTGGAGAAAGATATGTGAAATTAAAAAGCTTAATAAAGTCGAAAAAAGGGGGATAAAATTTAAAAATTAAAATATTTTTTGAATCCCGTGTCTGTTTTTGCTAACTGCTATTTTTATCTGAGCGTTATTTGTTTTGAAGGGTTGAATTAGTTTCGTCTAAATTATGTTAAAGAAATATGTGAGGTTACAAATTAAATTAATAAAAAAAAAAATTAAAATTTCCAAAGGTTTTATTATTTAAAAAAAATAATTTAAAAATCTCGTAAGTCAGTTATCACTAACGGTAAAAAACGGTTTAAGGGGAGCAACTCTACAAATCGTTATTAAATTTAATATAACGCCTCAGATAAAAATACAAATTTAACACTTCAAAGCAAATAACGTATCTGATTGTCGCTCATACGAGACCCTCCATTATCTCTATCAAGTGACAACAAAGCTGAAGAGAGCCGGGAGGTTTACACCTGAGCTTGAAACCAATGGTACTGACGTTGTACTGATTTTCTGTACCGAATAATAAATAAATATTACGCTCTTTATTTTGATTTTCTCAAGCACTCTGCTGGGATTTTTCCTACCATCTTACAAAAGTTTATCTCTATCTCATAATATATATATATATATATATATATATATATATATATATATATTATGGAAACCAGTAAATAGGAGATAATACCTGAAAGGATGGTATTATGACGAACGAAGATATACTACACTACCTCCAAATTAGGACGTAATGCCTAGGAGGATGATCTTATGAGAACAAAACAGATACTATAGTACACCTCAAAAAATAAAATTAAAAAGGTAATTCCTGAGAGGAAGGTATCATGACAATATAACAGATACAATATCCCTTTCCTGAGCAGTAAGAAATAATAAGTTAGTCTGGAATAGTATAGTAAACTGAACTGAGCATTAAAAGATAAAATAGTACATTAATAAAAGTAATAGTATAGTTTGAGCTTTAGACAGATACCAAATCTCCATTAGTAATAAAGATACAATGTATATATACTATATACAAGGTGACTGGAAAGTAACTCCTTATTGAGTGTTCGTAATTTTTTACTAAAAAATAATTCTTACATAAATAAATATAAGAAAGTGTATAGCATAAGTTGTATTTAGAATTCCATATGGGCACCAGCATTGGGCACCCAGCATTGGGCACCCAGCATTGGGCAACCAGCACTGGGCAACCAGCACTGGGCAACCAGCACTGGGCAACCAGCACTGGGCAACCAGCACTGGGCAACCAGCACTGGGCAACCAGCACTGGGCAACCAGCACTGGGCAACCAACACTGGGCAACCAGCACTGGGCACCAGCATATCAACCGAATTAACTGATTTAGCATGGAATTATTTTACTTACGAGTCACCATTTATCAAAGGTAAAACAGCGGTGCAAATGAAAAACAACATTTTTTTAAAGACAGCTTTCGGTAGAAAGTAATACTCAAAAACTGGAAATATAAAAAAAAATAAATGGTTTGAGAGCATTAAATACTAGATGCTTTTAAATATTGTTTTTATTTTTATGCGTTATCTTTTTGTAAAGATAGTCACTGAGTATCGTCTATGGGCATAAGTCGTATTTCGTCCTTGAAATAAGGGTGAAGTAATTGAAGTGCCCTAAAATATCTAAATTTCTTTTTAATAAAATACTTCCCAGCGACATTCGTTTATTTGTACTGAAATGTCATTAAGATCAGATTATTTTGATTTTCGAATTTGTTTCAGTGGTTTTTCATTTTTTGGGGGTTAAAAACATACTTTCATTGTCATTGTCTGTCCTCTCATAGTATTGTTCGTCATCCAATTGACAATCCCCTTATCCCGAAGTTGCTTTTAGGCTGGTAAGTGGTTTATATATATATATATATATATATATATATATATATATATATATATATATATATCAAGGCGATCCTTGATACAGGCCTGGCAAATATACAACTGGGATCCACGACTGGGGGTAGACATGTGAAGACCAAAATTACTACTAAATATTAATTACCAAGAAAAGTTTGAGTAAAAAAAAATTCTTAGTAATGTCCAGTAATTAACAACTATACATATTAGGAAGCAGCTTACAAAAATTGATTTATTTCCAAATAAAATGTAAAATTATACTTTTTATTTAAACTATTTTGTAATAATCTTTTGTGTTAAAATTAAAAAAAAACTATGTTCCATATGTATCACGAACGTTTTCGAATCAGGTAAAAAAAGCAAACGAACAAAAAAGCTTTAGAAAAGAGAATTTCAAAAAGTTAGCCGAGAAACTGGCAGTCAGTTTGACACAAAAAGAACGTTCTCACACTTAAATAAATGCTTACTAAATACACACACACAATATATATATATATATATATATATATATATATATATATATATAATTACACACACATGACATTTCTTCCTTTACTAAAATTTATATAGGTAAACGACACAAATGACAAATTCTAAATATTTGAGCAAATTTTGATCCTTCTTAGGGTTTTAATTTTACAAGATAAAAAACATTTCGCTTTCAGACTAGCTCTACTTTCCCACTATCACTATGTTTGCTCTGGTGCTTTACCATTCCACGGATGAACCTTTCTTATGCTAGTATAGTTTTAGTGTAATTATTTTTTGTCTATAATAAAAATTAAATTATAATTTTTGTGATGGTTACTGACCTCCTAACAAAATGGATGACATGACATTTTCTTCTAGCATATCCAATTATTTGTATTATTTTAAATTCTTCATGGAAAACCTAACGCGATTCCTTGATCTTGTTTTAACTTAACCTGGATAAAATTTAATTGACAAATAAAATAACGATGTTCTTGATAAAAATCTCCGTAATTATGAAGAATTCCTATCTCTTCCAAAATTTTCAATTTTCTGAAACCTTAATTTTACAGAAGACAGTTTTAAATCTTGAAAGTGCCAAGGGATAAGAGGCATATTCTGAAGATAAACAGTAAGAGAAAAAAATTGTAAACATTTAAAACATTTCCTTTGGGGTGTGGCAGTCAAATAAGTCTGAAATTAAAAGTGGGAGAAAATTCGCATAATACAAAAGCGAAAGATATAAAGAACAAAGGTTCCAAACAGAAGCGTGGAAGCTGAATTAATGCCTTCAAACAGAATTTGAATTTCTTTCCTTGAAAAATTTAAGGCTAAAATTCTTTATCTTCGAAAACGGTGAGAAAAATCTAAAATTCAAAAAGCAATAAGCTAAAACGAAAATTTACGTTAGAAACAATTTCTCTCAATCATTTTTATAATTATCAGTATTTTCCCTCTTCTTTATAATGATTAACAATGTTTTCAGCTTCATTTACTGCCTTTTGATCGAATTAGCCATTCCTTGATTGTTGCAGAAAATTCTCTACAGTAAGGAGGACACTTCCCAAAACTAACAAATGCCATATGCCAATTTCAATTTTATCCATTCTCTATTCTGATGAAATATCCAAACAGTGATTCAGACAAACCCAAGAGTTGGGATACACCTCGATCAGCTAGAACCAATTTTTAATCGAATTAGCAATTAAAACGATTCTCTACAGTAAAAAATGGTGTTGGTCTTTTCAACCCTTCTATATACTGTGGTTCTCTATGTTTATTTGCATCGCTGTATGTATTCTTTATATGCATTTTTAGTTCTTCTCTTGGGCATTCCAACTTCCCACTCTTATCTTCTGTAA
This sequence comes from Sepiola atlantica, assembly GCA_963556195.1. Lineage (NCBI taxonomy): Eukaryota > Metazoa > Mollusca > Cephalopoda > Sepiida > Sepiolidae > Sepiola > Sepiola atlantica. Next base: position 218,401,148 of record OY744515.1, on the reverse strand, counting down.
AGAGTCCTTTTGCAAATTTATATGGGGTTTTCAGAAAATTCTTCATATAACTTTCCCTCTTCTTCCAGTCTAATTTTCTTTCTATCCTCATTTCATCTCGTAACCTTTTCTTAATATTTTCAGAGAGCTGTTTTAATCCAGCTTTCTCTTATCAAAACTGTCCAATGTCATGACATTTTTAATTTGACCTTACAGAAAAATTATAGTACTTACCTACAACGGTTTCTCATTAGGAAGATAGATGTAAACGCACCTTCTCCCTTATGATTGGTTTATACTAATATGGACTAATCATGTGACTCCCCATGAAGGTCACATGTCATTGATTGTATTATAAAAAGCGGCTTGCTTTCTTTGTTTTTGATTTGGGTACTTTTTAGGAATAGGTTTCCAAGAAAACTTTCGTACTTACGTCATCAATTTCAAGTTTCGACGAACACTTTCGAGACTGGCGAACGTTAATGAACTTCACCGAACCAATCTAAACAATACAAACCGAACTGTTTTTTAAAAATATTTTTACTCTAACCCTGTACTAATCATAACCTAACCCTAAACAAAGTTTTAGTTATCGTTTGCAAAGTCGATTTACTTTGTAGAAGCTCCAGAACTTGATCGGCTTTCTCCATTCGTAGTCGAAACTGCTTACGTTATGCTTGCAAATTTCTGGATGCCTATTCCTAAAAGCTACCCTGCTTTTTTTAACACTCGATTCCTACGGTAACAATAGTTACCCAATATTCATTTATTAGACTTCAGTGCAGGGGACTCCTATCCTAGGTCGCAACCGAATGGCGATCTGTTGCAAGAGATCACAGTACAAGATAGATAAGGTGCTTTCTCTTTCTCTTTGCTGGTTGCCATTGTTGAGTCAAGAGTAAATTCAGTGTGTTCCTTCTAAAGACGATAACTATGGACTTCTTTCCACTCTTTTCGTAGCGCTACCCCATCAATACACATAGATCCATTCCCCATTCTAATGAAACATCAAAACAGTGACTCAGACAATAAATCTTGGCTAAACTTTTACCACCTAGAAACCGAACACAAACTAAATGTATGGTACTTCTATAGAATTTAAACTTACCTGTTTCTTTTAACATAACCCTAAACTAACCCTAACCTAAGTTGTAGATTCAGTTCAGCAGAAGTCGGTTTTATTCGGTTAAAATTCTGTACAAGCACCAAATGTAAAAAGACAAACACTAAAGCATACGACTGAAACACCAAAATGAATTTAACTGCGGTGACAGCAGCTGTTCAGTCTCCCGAAAAACTAATCGCCTAATTTTAGTCCCTAAATATATATATATATATATATATATATATATATATATATATACATAGTCTAAAGCTTTGAGTCATTTTAAACAAAAGGAAAAAAAAAAGGAAAATGCAGTTTAAATTCCCAGAGAAACCAACTAAATCCAAGATATTGCAGACTTAACATTCGTTGGAAAATTAATAAATAAAAAAATAAAATAAGTAAATAAAATAAAAATGGGGGTTTAGTATCTAACAGTGAAACAAAAACAGGAGACCTTAACTTAAGCGTCTAATATTAACACGGTGATCATCAGCTGTTTACCATGTAACTGTTTCGGAGATTTAAAAACACACATATATATATATATATATATATATATATATATATAAAATAAATAAAGTTTATTCAATTAATGATTTGAATAAAATCGTTAAGCCTATTCTTAACACGCTCAAAAAACAAATATACAACAAATAAAAGTAACTGTAGGTGATAAAAGTTATTTTCAAACTTACCTGTGGCATTTGTTTGTATTTTTAATCCGTTCGAAGTGCTATTTATTAGAAATTAAATTATTCGTCACACCAACATCGCAGAAATCCAAGAGGGCGATCGTAGGGGGGTATGTAACGAGAACGAGGATTGGCGGCCATTTTCTTTTTGTGCAAAAAAAAAAAGAATTTTTTTTTTACATCTAATAAAAACATGTATACTACGTAAAAATACAAACAAATGTCATAGCTACGTAGGAAAATATCTATTCTCGACGTAGGTCGCCTTTACTTGTTGCATATTTATGTTTTTAAACACTTTCTCGTTCGTTTTTTTGACCCCGTTCACGACTCTGCGGAGTAAAGTAAAAGATACCCAATTAACTAAAAAAAAATCACTAATTAAATTAGTTAATTAATTTTTACGGTTTTCAATTTTTTACTAGAAGTAATTTTTTTTTTTGGTACTGATATCGATCCTGACCCAGTTTTCGTGAGGTTCGACTCGAAAGCGTTCGGCTGTCCTACGCAAACGCCCGAGAGTTGACGAGCCGATTTGTACCAGACGACAATTTTGATATGGTGCTGCGTCCTATGGTAATAATGTTTATCTTTTTTTGTTTTTTGTTGTTGGGTTTAGGGTATAAAATATTTATTTGATAACAGTAACTTCGCTATGTTTTGCTTGTTTTTTGTTGTTGTTTCTTTTAGAAAATTTCTGTAAAATATAATATACAATCACAGGACGCAGCACCGTATCAAAATTGTCGTCTGGTACCATTCGGCTCGTCAACACTCGGGCGTTTTTGTAGGACAGCCGAACGCTTCCGAGTCGAACCTCACGAAAACTGGGTCAGGATCGATATCAGTACCTTTTTTTTACATTCAGTTTTCTCTTTATTTTTCAGGTCTTAACTGTTTACTGATTCTACATCATTTGAACCAAACAGACTTTAGCGAACTAAACCTAAAATTTAGTTTAGGGTTAGGCTAAAAAAAAGCAGTTCGGTTCAAATTCTGTAGGAGTACCAACTTTTTGTATCACATCTTTACATTGTTCTTTTTTTAATATGTCATTTAATTGATTGTAGATTGTAATTTTATTTTGTATTGTTGGGAAAAATATAAAATATATCTAACAAAGTATCTTTTCCTGGCTATATCCTGAAGGGGGAGAGGTTGCTAAAAAGAAATGCTCTTTAGCGACCCACCCCCAACAGGGTCCGGTAATAATATGTTCTATGCTGAGAACGGAATTCTCAGCTGGAGCAAAGGTCCATAGTCCGCTCTCCACTGAGCCGAAAGACCTCTGCAAGAGAATGGCAGAACCTAAATTTATAAAGTAGTAACAACCTGTCCCACCCTATTTCTGACTCGTCCACTTCGCTCTTGGTGGTAACATTCCCTCTCTCCATCATTCACTTTTAAAAAAAAATTTTTTTTTTTTTTTAATTTCTATTTTCTTCAATAAAATATTTTTCGATTACTAAAAATTAGCACACATGATAACATTTCACAATATCGATATAATATTTTCCTGATAAAGAAAAGTATGTATTCTATGAAAATAGTATTTAATGCTGTCAATACATTTAAATTTTTTTTCATTTGAATTTCCGATTTTGAGTATAATTTTTAACATTTACCAAACGCTTCCTTTTAAAAAGACTTATTTTGGTGAAGGTACAGACTTCTCAACAAAGGCCCCGACCCATATTAAGAATGGCTTTCTAAATAACATTATTTAAGAACCCGTTCTTAACATGAGGGAGCGCTTTGTTAACTATTCTGTACCTTCACCCTTATTTTATTCATTCGCATCTTCAGAGGGTTTATTTCTATATAAGAAGGTGGCCACTGAGTATAATAGGTTTACAATAGATAAAGGAGGCGTAAAGTTATGTGTAAAAAAAAAAGAGATTTTTTTGTTTAAATACATACTGTATCTTTCATTAAGAAAGACTAAAAATTTTTGCTCAAAAGCAGTACGTTAACTTTTACTTACGCTACTTATTAGAAAAAAAAAAATTTTGAATAAAATAAAAATTTTCATTTCTTAAATTTGTCGATGAGCTTCTGGTCGGCCCCCGATTCATCTTTGAATTTGGACCAATTATTAAAATTTTTTTTAAATTTTATGTTAGACTGATGCCTTAATCACTAGTCTCTTCCTCTAGGACAGGGCCCAACAAAAAGAGTCTTCGGCCCCATCGCTGCAATGTTGAACACCCGTGTTTCTTTTACAAGTACTTCAACAGAATGTACTCCGACGAACATGCTGCACTTGTGCCCCTTTAACATAAGTACCCCCAACAAATCCAGCACGCAGCAAAATTACACCTCTTCACTGTAGAGGTCCCCAAATATAAGGATTTCTACTCAAATAGTTTCTTTCCTCGAACCGTTTGTCTTTGGAATCTCCTCACTGCTCTCCTGACTGTACCAACATTAAGAAATTTGAATGTAATGCGAACAAGCATCTCACTGCACAACCCCCACTTAGAATCCCCTAATTCACAGAATCCCTTTACGTCTGAAGTGAATTGAATTTAGAAAAAAAAAAGAAAGATTGCTGCCATATTTTCTACTCCCAAATCCATTGCTCTTCTCCTTTCCCATAAATTTCCCTGAACCCATTCAATTCCCCCGCTCACACCAACACAAGTAAAAGTTCTATTCATAGATTCAAACCACAAGCAAAAATACCTCTTCTCAGAAATATCGTGAAATGCAATTTATTTTCATTCGTAAAGATGATGATAGAAGAGGATTACCTTGGTGGCGGCAAACAAACCAGAAAATATCAACTTGTATGAATTAGTAATGCTACCCGTGTTCGTTCTGTTTATCTGTGGAAATGACACAAATAGAAATCCCAGTTTTCACCAGCAAAGATTCCCCCGGCAAGGGCAAAACATATAATGAAACCAAAAATTTAAATCTAATTATAGTGCTTAGAGGAAGAGTCCATTATTTCCGTAGGGCAATTCATTATACAAAAAGAAGGAATGGTCCATTTAAACTTTAACAATTTCTACCGACTTTTAAAAAAATTACTGATTAACTCAACTTAAATGTATCAATCGAAAAAAAAGTGTGTAAATCAAATCATTTCTATCTTAGTATTGATTTACTCCTCTCCAGGAGTTAGGCACAAGGCCAGTTTTTATCTTACTCCCACAAGTAAGATGTGACCCAAGGTCGGGTCGGGAAAGTGGGGTTTAAAAATTGCCTGGGCAGCCTCGTCGGCATTCCCCGGTAGGGGCGCCTCAGGCAGTAAGCAATAAACTTACTCCTCCTCAAAGAGGGGAGGCAAAGCCTGGGAGGGTGGACCTCCTAGAACTGCACAGGACAGACCCATAGACCGGCGTAAATCAAGACCCGAAGGCCAAGACAATACCAGTCTATGGGGTGCAGTATCCATCGGAACAGATACTACACTTTGATCTTAGCCAAAAGGCCAAGCTTAGTAGGCAAGACAATGGCCAAGTTATTTACCTACAGAAGGTTAGACACAAGATCAAAGTATTTTTTATTTACTTTTTCTCCAGGAGGCTAGATACAAGGTCAGGTGTGGTTAGCCAGATCACTAGGCCTACAAAATGCATGAGCAGCCCCGTCGGCATTCCCCGGTAAGAGCCCTCAGGCAATTCGCAATAAACTAACACCTTCTTAAAGGTGATTGTCGAGTTGGTCGAGTATATTTACGCCGAGGGGGTACCAGAGCAGCAAGTTCATCGGAGCACATTCCATTGAAGTACTTGTAAAACAAACACCAAGATGCAACATTGCGGCAATGGGACAGAGGCTGGTGTTTGGTGGATAGTGAGGAACCTATTAGATTAGATACTCTTTTTTGGACCTCGCCTAAGAGGGAGAGACTAGTGGATGGTGCACCAGCCCAGATATGACAATAATACTCCATGCATGGGCGGATGGTAGCTTTGTAGAGATATAGGTTAATGTGTGATGTATTTCGAGACAAAGTTTTAAAAAAAAATTGATCATCGTTAATCAGTAACTATGTAAACAAGACGCAGCCATGTATAAAAATGGTCTGTCATGGTCAGTAAAACAGCGATTGTCATTACTTTTATTAAATTATAATACACATATTTTTTGTTAAAAAATAATTAAACATACTGGTTTTATACAATAATAATATATTTTTAAATAAGGCAGAACGCTATTTTTTTAGGACTATCCTAAAGTAATTTTTTTTACTAATGGGATACCACTCAGCAAGGTTAGATGGCTACTCGAGGATAAGGGTTAAAGAGATCGTAGCATTGTCAGTTAAATATTCTTTAAATAAATTTATTAAAAATTGTAACAATTTATATCTTTTTAAAACAATAAATATTCTTTCTTCTAACTGCAAAAAATAATTGTTAGTTAAATATTTTCTTTTAAATAAATAAAACGAAAGTTTAAACCGTTTTATTTCCTTTACTAATTTCTTGTTACAATTTGAATGTTGCGAAATAAATACTCTCTTCCTGCTGTAAAAATAATTGTCAGCTAAATATTCTTTAAATAAAAAAATCTAATAAATTTCATTATAACATGTATTTTGAATGTGACTCTGCAAATTTAACATAGTTCCCTTTGGTGTAGCTAGATGTAAACCTAGTTCTGTGAGGTACGTGTTCCACTAATTAAAACTGATATAACTTGGTAAGTAGTTATAAATAACAAAATAACCCAGAGTGTAAAGGTCTTAAAATGGTACGATGTATTCCATCGTACATATCTTGTACAAACAATAGTAATTACAGGTAATCCAATTGGATTTAACAGAATACAATCGAACCCCCCATGTAGTCGTATTTATTGTCCAGACTAGTTGACTTATGTAGTGACTGAGTGGAGTCCGGTATCCCATCACAACAAAAACAAAAATAATCTGAGACATTAGTGAATATTTCTATTAGCATTTGAATTTTGTGGCAACATTTAACAACTTTTGGCTAAGATCAAAGTATAGTATCTGTTCCGATTGATACTGCACCCCATAGAATGATATTGTCTTGGTTTTCGGGGCTTGATTTACGCCGGTCTATGGGTCTGTCCTGTGCAGTTCTAGGAGGTCCACCCTTCCAGGCTTCGCCTCCCCTCTTTGGGGAGGAGTAAGTTTATTGCTTACTGCCTGAGGCGCCCCTACCGGGGAATGCCGACGGGGCTGCCCAGGTAATTTCTAAAACCCCACTTTCCCGACTCGACCTTGGGTCACAGCTTACTTGTGGGAGTAAGATAAAAACTGGCCTTGTGCCTAACTCTTGGAGAGGAGTAAATCAATACAGAAGGACATAAGAAAAAGTGAAGCAATGCCATTGTTATTTTGCAGCTATACAAAATAATTTATTCATAGTTTATAATGGTTGCCTGTTTTCAAGAGCTCAGACTACATCATCTGGAAGAATAAAATGTAAGGTTGTATTTTAACTACTGGTTTCTGAATGGGAGAATAGTTATTAAAAACGATTAGAGTTGGAGCCGGTATGTGGTCCCGAAAGAAGCCCTTCATTAAAGGAGAAGGTGGAAGTATGTAATTCGCACATCCACTCGATCATCCTACATCCATTTTCATTTGCACTCTATTTATGAGACAACTGTCCGAGCTATCCTCCTGGCTGATTTTTATTTTTAGATGATTTTAATATGTGTCAGTACCAGTCGTCTGGGTTGGACTAAGTAATTTTTTAAAATAAATTTCACCCATGGATGTTATTATATTGCCAATAACACCTTACAACAATAGCAAATTTAAATTTGCTAATCAGAAACGAAGTTTGATTAGTCAGCTTAAATGCTATTTAGGTCTGACATAGAAAATCCGACAAGATAGCTTTTATATGTTAGGATATTTACGAAATCACCCAAGGCTTCTTTTATCACGTTCTATCACTCATTCTGGCTTTTTGTCAACTCAAAAAAGGGTATTTTTCCATGTTCCGATTTTTAGATCTCACTTTGTGCTGCCTGTTGTTATTATGGCGACCGCTGTCCAATTATGCCTTATTTCTGTGGTTACAAACCGCTTAAAAGTAGAATTGAGGGTACTTTTTTTAAACTAGGACCTGCACTAACTTTGACCATGACCTAGGTCTAAACCCTAACCCTATCCCCCACTTTGACCCTGACCCTAACGACGGGGTCAAAGTTAGCGCGGGTCCTAATGCAAAAAACATTGAATTGAGTAAACTGGCATTTGTTCTCTAATCACCATGATTGTACGAGAGTTGGAGAACATACTTACACCCGTTACGGCAACATCGTGTGCTGAATACTCGTGTGCCGCGCTCACTGTGGCGAAAATAGAAATTAAAAGAAACGAAGTTTTATGAATCCAATGGCCATTTTCTTATCGCTATCTTTTGAAGCCGGATGTCTACAGCTACGTCCACACACTGCTTTTAAGTAGCTGGGCCAAGCAGCGACAGAAGGCACACCGGGACTCTATCAATGGAGACAGTCACACTCAGTATCACTCACCAGAAGCCAGTCAGTAAGAGGTCATCTTGTGTCGACCCGAATCCATTACACTAACACAACCTATTTTTTTTACCCTGACAACCGGTCTTTTGAACAACAAACGTGTCCTTTCAACTACTACCTTCAATCCCTGTTGATCACATTCCAGTCACAACTGATACTGGACCGACAAGCAGTCCAGAGCCAACATCAACACCATGCTGACGCTGAGGGATCATGTATCCTGATGAACCCACATCACAGATCAAGACCCACACATCCTTATATCTTGTATGTGTTTAGAATTAATATACATTGTTTTAATCTAAATTCCTGTGTCTGTTTACCATACATTTTATATAACAACCAGTTGCCTCTGAAAGCGGTCTAAGCATGCCGGACATTGAGATTCGTCAACATAGGCTTGACATCTATTATTTGGACTGTGTGTACACTATGTGAGGAAAACGGAGTATTCTGAATGGAAGACACTAAGAAATCCTATCTAGTTTTTAAAAATGTGCACTGAAATGAGTGCTCCTTTTATCCCGATTTATAGCGACCGAGGAGGAAGGTATTAGAAAGAATACGAATCAGTCATACTTACTGAACTCATTTATGTCTCATGAAGGGAGAAGAACCTCCAACATGCATACAATGCCAGTCACCTTTCACCATTGAACACATACTCAGTGCTTATAAAGATTTCCAACAGACCAGACAAAATACTATCAAATAGAAAATTTGAAGGAACTGTTTAACAAAGTTCATGTAGAGAATATATTCAATTTCCTGAAAACTACGAGAGTTTACAAGAAAATTGAAAAACACAAAAATCTTTTACCTATTTCCAAAATATTCCTACCACTATACGTTTAATAAATAAAACCCATACGACCCAATTATATAGCACATAACCTACACATAAGAAAATACGATAAATAACATTTCATGGCATTAAATGACCTTACAGGATCGATATGCCGTTAACAACAACCGATCAACCAACCTTTTATTGCTAACGTGCCTTAAAGTTCCTCTTGTGGGTAGCATAGCCTCTTTGACACCTAAGTGTTGTCACAGAAGTCATTATATCGGGAGTTAGTGTTAGAGTGTCCATTTAGTGATATCTGAGGGACTCAGTCTGATGATGGGCTTCGCTTAATTTGTCTAGAATGAAAGGTCTCAATAATAATGAGACATCCCTCACCTAGCTGATGATTCAGAATTCTCTCTAGGGTTGGTAAAACACTTTACACAGCGAGCCTGGTGATTTCAGCAAATTGTGTGCGCGGCAGTGACTGAGAGAAGTTAATTGATCACACATTCTTTCACTGCAGCGTCATACGTCCATTATGTGAGTTAGTTGAAGTTTACATGGTCGGTATGCTGAACGGACAGTTTCTTGTCCTGGGAGCCATGTCTGTTAATGGCAATTGATTACGGGTGTTGGCTAACATTAAACATTATATTTTTCTGTGCTTACTTGGCATTCTCGGAGTAGTGATTTGGGAGATATGTCAGAAGGAATATCACAGGGATGAATCCTTCTCTTCTTTCCAGCTTTCATGAGCATGGGAATTAAAATAGAGAGAGACAGAAACTTTTCCTGTTGATGTTTCACGAAAAGTGGATAAAAGCTTTGCGCCTGTTTCGAGCAATCGGCGCTGATTATGAGTTGTTTCTAGACGGCTGCTAGGCATGAGGATTTTTGTCTACTAAAAGGAACATGACAATATTCCAGTCCTATTAAGGATAGTTCATATTTATTTATTTTTTTACTTTTGTTCGCCCCAAATAAGGCAAATTGCCACTGTAGCATAAGAGGCTACTGTGATAGGGGTCAGATTTAGAGGGGACAAGCTAGGTTGGGAGTTGGGCAACAAGATGTTTGTTCACATTACATTTAAATTTCTGGATGTTGGTGCGATCTGGAAAACAAGGATCATGGAGGGAATTACAAAAACAAGGGGTCTGAGGAAATAAGCTGTAAGAGTAGAAAATCTTCTGCCATCTAGGGACTTCGACAGTGTAGGGGGTAGGATTTTGCTACTAGTCAAGTAGATCGGAGGTATTTACATTTAGGGGATACCAGTGGAAGTACTTGTAAAACAAGCACAGGGATGCAACACTGCAGCGATATGACAGAGGCTGGAGCTTGGCAGACAGTGCAGGACTTATTAGGTTGGAAACTCTATTTTACACCTTGTCCAAGCGGGAGAGGCTAGTGGTTGGTGCACCAGTCCAGATGTGACAACACTACTCCATTCATGAGCAATGGTGGCTTTATAAAAATATTCAATTTTATAACTTAGCTAAGGTATTTTATTATTCAGGTTAGACACAAGGTGTTTTTGCAGGTCCTCAGTCCATGTCGTTAACCACTTAGCCACAATACCACCCCCCTAACTTAGTTAAGCTATGTATGTTACAAATGAGGCTGCCTTTTCTTTTTGCCCTCTTTTTGTTTTATAAGGCTCCCTACCCATCGCTATTTAGGTGACAGAAAGTTAGCTTTTCCTGAGATACAATTTGGAGAGGTGAAAGTCTTCCAATAAAGTTTTCAAACCTGTATCCTATTTTGCATGGCAAATCGATTATTCTGCTTGAATTACAGCATGAATGGTTTTATTTATTGAATGTAAATTTTCATTCATGTTTTATATATTTCTCAATAGGGACGTTTTCTTATTCCTCATTCCCTACATCATATTACTCATATGGGTTTTAAGTAGATATTTCACTAAGCGACCGTTTTGTTTTATGTGACTATCGAGTGATTTGGTCGTTTTGTTTTATGGAATATCAACCCTGTTCAGGTTACTTAATGCCACATCCGGTCATTCTGGTAAGAGTTTTTATGCTTCAAGTTCTTTATATCTTCAAATATTTATTCATGTTGTTCAGTTTGGTTGTTTTGTAGAGGAAAATTGTTTTTGTTTTTGTCTTTGCAGAACATGATTGAGTTTTGCAAAGGGAAAGGAAAAAAACAATAACATCAATGTTTGGTGCATTTTAGGTCAGAAAGCCAGTATTTTCAGACAGCATGATCTGGTAGAACCTTTCACCTAAAACCAAAGTGTAGTATATGTTCTTTGTTTAGTCAGAAGAGGAGAAATCTTTCGAGATTGAAGCAATGTTATTTTTTTCCTGAATCCAGAGTGCCCCTTTTGGGATAACTGGATTTTTCCTACATTATATATAGACCTTGTGTCTAACTTTGTCCTAGTAGGAATGAAAGTACATAAACAGGGATTAGTATACATGACTTGTTTTTATGACTGATTTTAGGGTCTACAAATGCAACTAGCTAAGTTAGTTACAACAGATGACTAGCCCTTCCCTATGGCCCATGTTTAGCTTAATGACACATTTTGTTTGGATTTCTTTTATGAAAATATATTCACAGCAATACAAATAGAACCTGTATTTGCAGTTTGTCTTTGTCATTTTAAAGGCCAAACTACATCATTTGGAAGAATAAGATATAAGGATTTATTGTTTCATTAATAATTTTTTAAATAATTTATTATTAAATAATTGATTTATTTTTATAAGATACGAGTAACTAAGAGTTACAAGTAGCTTTTTTATGGTAAAAACTAGAATGTTGCAAATATAAAAAAAAATATTAATTTCCTTATCCTTGAATATTGCAACGAATATTTTGTTTTGTAATTAAAGTAAATTAATTATCGCTTTATGACACGTTTAAAAATAATTACAATAAAAATGTGATTTTAATATTTTAATTTTTTAAACTTTTTAAACATTTACTTCTGTGTTTGGTTAGAATTTTTTAATTACAAACTTAATTATACGATACTATTTGCCAGAAATGTTTAATTTAAGATAAATGATCGTTTTTAATAATTATTTGAACACAAATTTTAATAATTATTTGAACACAAATTTTAATAATTATTTGAACACAAATTTTAATAATTATTTGAACACAAATTTCTTTTCAAATCACAAACAAACATTTTCTATGATAACTGTGGCTATACATGTCTCTAAAATCTATATTTGATATTTATTTTTAATTTATTTTTATTACTGTAGTTTAATCACTGAATCAAGAAATTAATTTCAATTAAAACATATAAAACAATGAACGAAAAATAAATGTTAAACTTGTAAAAGTATTTAAAAACCATCTGTTCTACACAAGGTTAAAAAATAATTAAATATTGTGCTTTCACTTATTAAAGCAGACATTTTACATACTTAAAAAAGTAAATAATTTTTCAATTTTTAACACATATTACAAAACTATCTGCTTTATATAAGGTTAAAAATAATAAAATGAGAAATTATTGCAGGTTTGGTCTTCTATACTTAGCAATTTTAGGAAGGCATTTTTAAAACTTTTCAAACATTTCTTATTTGGATAAATGATTAAAAAGTAAGTATTTCTCATAAATCCAGTTTATTATGACTTTAATATATTAATTATATTTAAAATGGTTCTAGCAAACTGATAATAGTTATCTTTTATGAAATTTAAAAAGAAAGGTTTTATTTTTTTTTTAATTTCAATAATTTTTTTTCATCTTTCAAACAAAGTAACATTTTAAGTGAACACTATAAACTGACATTATTATAAATTCGTTTCAATCTGTACAAAATATTGATAAGAAAACGTTTTCATTTTTCCCATCGTTGACAAAAACTTATATTTTCCATTTATTGTCTTATGATTATTTATTTGCTTAGTAAAAAAAACAAAAACAAAAAAATCAAATAGAACACGTGATGTCAGATAAGATAGTTGCTGTTTAATTTTTTTTATTGATATAATTTAAATTAATGATTTTGTATTTAATTGAAATATAGATTTAAATCAATAGAATATTATCTTTTGAGAGTATTTTTGTTGTTTTATTCCCCCATATTGACATTTTTTCAATTTATTTAACTCCTTAATTTATTTTGATTTAATTAAAGCCTTAAATTTATGAGTAAAATATTTATAATGTTGAAAGTAATATTCTGCATTTACTTTTTACCCATAAGCAAATGTTACAGTAAAAGCTTCAGATAAAAATTGAACTGATAAGAATGATTGATTCACTTGTTTACATATATATTATACTAGCAGGAAAACTCGACGTTGCTCGGTATTGAATGAGAAACACTATTATGTCAATTTTCAGTATGCTCATAACACTATATTACTTTTTTTTTAATTAGCTACCCTCGTTTAACACTCTAATACATTCAGAAGAGGCTGACATTTTAGAAAACTCCTTGAATTAGTGTCTTATACATATGGTTTAAATTTCATTAAAATAGGATATACGTATTTGAAACTTACAATGGGGTTTTACCCGATAGCTAATTTTTTTTGGGGGGGAGGGGCACGTAGAAATTCGGCAATCAACTGGAACGTAGATATTCAGAATCATTTTCATTGTCTTCTCCAGCAAAATTATACATATATTTGAAGTTTTCAAGCGTGGTTCTTCCCTCATGGCCCCCTTGGGATGAACCCAGAGATTCGGGAACACTTCCCAGTAAATTTTACATAAGAATACACTTTTAGATTTTATGTAGATTATCTAATGTTTCTTTCTGTAGGGAACACACACATAGCACACACAGTGTGTAAATATCACAACGGGACCATCTGAAAAAATATCCAGTGTAGCAGCAATTCGTGGGAAGATATATCAGAAAGAACAGTTGGAAATAAGTCATACACCATCCACTATATAGTTATGCAATTCCTACATCTATATATCTTGAAAACGGAGCTGTTAAACCTGACATAGTTAGATGGGACAATGAGTCATTTGAACCCCACACTCTATCCTTCAGTAACCACCGGTGTTATTCTCCCTTGTTCCCTTACATCCCTAATGGTGCTGCCTTTAACAGAGTATATCAACCCTTTTTAACATTATTTAATGTTGAAACAATATCGATTGCAAACGATTGATTGTATGCACTTAATTGAAACCCAAGTTGCTATTACATCCATAGAAAATAGTGGGTTCATATTTTCCCCACTGGTTTTAGTGCATCAATGAGCACAATAGATCGAATAGGATTTGAACTCCTCATGGCTTAGTTCATAGCCAATTAAACACATCTTTTTAATGTATTTTACTTAAGCTTGTTCTCAGAAATCCAGAGGCTAACAATTGATGTCCTTGTGACATACCTATATATATATATTTTATATTTTTTTAAACTTAGTTCACCACAAACAAAACAAGTTTTCACTGTAGACGTAAGGGTTAGTGAGAATTAGGGTGAAAGTTTAGGGGGTCATCTTAAATTGGTAGCTGTGCAGCAAGATGTTTTGCACATTAGTTTTAAACTTCTTCATGTCGATATAGTCGGAGAAACAGAGAGCAGAGAGGGAGTTCCAAAGGCCGCCAGCTCGAGGAAAAAAGCTATTGGAGTAGAAGGCCCTCTGGAATCTGGAGACCTCCACAGTGGATGGATGGGATTTAGCTGATTGTCGGGTTTGTCTAGTGTACTTAGGTCGCGGGGGAACCAGAGCAGCAAGTTCATCGGAGCACATTCCATTGAAGTCTTGTAAAAAAAGAACAAGGATACAACATTGTGGCGATGGGACAGAGGCTGGAGCGTCGTGGATAGTGAGAGATCTATTAGATTAGATACTTTTTTTTTGGACCTTGTCTAAGAGGGGAGACTAGTTGATGGTGCACCAGCCCAGATATGACAATAATACTCCATGCATGGCGGATAGTGGCTTTATAGCGATATAGGATAATGTCAGGTGTGAGAAGGTTTTTAGCACGATAGAGGGAGCCACTTTCTTTGCAGCAGCCTTGCCAATGTCTTCTATGTATTTGTTCCAATTCATGTTACCTGTGAATGTTAGGCCAAGGAGTTTGAACGTTGGACTCTCAGGTAGGGTGTTATTTGCCATGGCAATCGGTGGTTGAAATAAAGGAGCTTTGTCTTAGCAGATTTAAATGTTACCATTCATTTTTGAGCTCATTCCACTCCAAACTGGAGGTTACTTTCTAAGGATTCAGCCATTGCCTTGGATATGTGTGCGCCCATTTTACCCACATGACATATATATCCGAGTGTTCATTTTAAAATCTGCTTTACATCTCAAACTTGAGTAAGTAAAGCGGTGAATAATAATAATTTTCTTTTTTAGTTCACTTAGCTCTCACAAATCAAGGAATCTCTTCCCCAGGCTAACACTTGATCTTTTTATGTGTCACACATATATCCGACTGTTTATTTAAGAATCGTTCTTATTTCTCAAACCGTGAGTAAGTCAAGCAGTGAAGGATAATAATTTTTTGTCAGGGTTTACTTGTAGGGGAAAATATCCTCATGTCCGGTTGGCCTGGCATACCCTTGTACAGAGAGACCGAAGACACTCGAAGACGGTGTCTAGTTATTTCTTTCAGGGACCATGTGTGGATGTCAATGTGCATATGTAAGTTTCTTATATATCAAAGGTACATTGAAACGCAGTTATACATGCAATGCACATTTTTTCCTTATGGCCTTTGATCTTTGTTTTTTACAGTAAAAAGTATCTATTTCTATGTCTTGCTTGTTCCCTATGTTAAATAGTTGCTCTTCCTACTGTTCACCTGTCATCTGGAACAGATTCTTATAACCTCCTATCAATTTCATTGGATCATTCCCGTTTCCGCTTCTGAATATAATATACGCTAGTTAAAGACAACAATAACCGAAGACAGCAGATTAGCTTGGAGTATCCGATATCTTATGGAAGTAGTTATGCCTGGATAATATTCCTGGCCCCACAACGTAAGATTTGAAATATCATCTTTCAAATGCAGGCACCGCTTGAAACCAAGTAAAAGAAAACGAAAAACGAAAGAATATTATTAAAAGATGTATCAGCTTTCTTTCATGAGAACCCATTATGTATTCAGGTCTTTTATACGACAGGAGCGTGTGAGAAAATTATTTTTTCTTTTTATTCAAGAGCATGTGAACCATTTTAACTTTTGCCCTTAAATTTAAATTCATAGAAGACACTACTTTCTAAAAAGCAGTATTAAGCTCTTCAAAATTACCCTGTCGTATTATGGATGAGAAAGAGTTTCGATTGGTTCCAGTTTATCTCATGCAGCATGTCAACCCCTTGTTTTAACAGACACCTTACATTTCACTGTTATGGACCATGAATGATTCTATGACCAGTCATAAAGACGGAGGAGTGCAAAGAAGGCATAATGCAAAAAACTTGTCATGAAGAATCAAGAATACAATAAACTCCTTTTTGGAGACAGTCACAATTCCACATCCTTATCTAGGTAATAATCTTCACGTCATTTCAACCACAGTTCAACTGAACCTTTTGAAAATTTTAACTGAACTCTTTATTTAATGTGTTTTTTTTATGATATATCGATGCCAGTTTCAAACCCTATCAAATCTATTGTTTTCAGTTTTGTACTAAGTCTATTAAAAAAGATATAAACACACAATTTCCTCCCAATAACATGTAAAATAGCAAAAGAAAAAAAAATGAGCAATTACTGGTAACAACTCGTGTGAGAACTTTTAGTCAGAAACAATAATAACAATAATAAAACACTAATACCACACAAAATAATAATAATATTAATAACAATCATAATAACAATAATAATAATAATAATAAAACACTGATACCACACAAAGTGATGATGATGATGATGATGATGATGATGATAATAATAATAATAATAATAATAATAATAATAATAATAATAATAATAATAATAATAATAATAATAATAATAATAATAATAATAATAATAATAATAATAATAATAATAATAATAATAATAATAATAATAATAATAATAATAATAATAATAATAATAATAATAATAATAATAATAATAATAATAATAATAATAATAATAATAATAATAATAATAATAATAATAATAATAATAATAATAATAATAATAATAATAATAATAATAATAATAATAATAATAATAATAATAATAATAATAATAATAATAATAATAATAATAATAATAATAATAATAATAATAATAATAATAATAATAATAATAATAATAATAATAATAATAATAATAATAATAATAATAATAATAATAATAATAATAATAATAATAATAATAATAATAATAATAATAATAATAATAATAATAATAATAATAATAATAATAATAATAATAATAATAATAATAATAATAATAATAATAATAATAATAATAATAATAATAATAATAATAATAATAATAATAATAATAATAATAATAATAATAATAATAATAATAATAATAATAATAATAATAATAATAATAATAATAATAATAATAATAATAATAATAATAATAATAATAATAATAATAATAATAATAATAATAATAATAATAATAATAATAATAATAATAATAATAATAATAATAATAATAATAATAATAATAATAATAATAATAATAATAATAATAATAATAATAATAATAATAATAATAATAATAATAATAATAATAATAATAATAATAATAATAATAATAATAATAATAATAATAATAATAATAATAATAATAATAATAATAATAATAATAATAATAATAATAATAATAATAATAATAATAATAATAATAATAATAATAATAATAATAATAATAATAATAATAATAATAATAATAATAATAATAATAATAATAATAATAATAATAATAATAATAATAATAATAATAATAATAATGAGGAGGGAAAGCGCAAACCAGACCTCCACTAGAAGAGCGCGGACAGCTCTGGGACCTTGAGAAGGCTTGTTGCCACTCGGGCCCTAGAGGGGACCGATGGCCCTTATCAGCGGGAAATCGTTGGTAGGTGGCTGTTGCGATTACCGCAAGGTCATCAGCGGTGATGAACGAAAAGAGGTGGAGCATACTGGAGGCCTGAGGAGACTTGTTGTCACTCGGACTCCAGGGAATACCACAGGTTGTCGGCAGTGGGCGACCACTGACGATGACCAGTGTGATAACTCCTAGTGAGTAAATAATAATAATAATAATAATTATAATAACAATAATAATAAAACACTGATAGCACACAACATGCTTGCGAACGTTCAAAGAAGATGGAAAACCCGATGAGGGAGAGCACTAATCAGACCTTCATTGGAAGCGTGCTGAGAGGACTGAGACCTTGGGGAGGCATATTACCACCCAAATACTAAAGAAGACCAATGTGGTTGGCAGTGAGAAATTAATGGTAAGCGACTGTTTTGGTCACGCAAAATCATTTTCAATGGTTATCAAAAGAGGTGGAGAGACCTGAAAGGTATATCACCGGTTATTGCCAGTGAGCATTGATGTGGGTTTGTTTTGATGATGACTTGTGTGAAAACTCCTGATAATAATACAAAAACATAGAAAAAACATCACACGAGCCGAAGGCAATTGAAACTGTCAAACATTTCATAAACTATACCTCCCTCAAAAGCCCAAACACACATGCATATGTCTGTACAAGCCTCAGTAGGTAGCACACAAAATGGTCATGACAGGTAAAGGAAGATGGAAAGGCCAAGGAGGGAAAACAATAACCAAACTTTCACTGGAAGCGTGTGGAGAACACTGGGATATTAGAGAAGCTTATTGCAATTTAAATTACACAGAAGACCAATCGTCGTTGCCAGCGAGAAATCAATGGTAAAAGGCTGTTGTGATAACGCAAAATGATTTGCAACGGTTAGCGAAAAGAGGTAGAGACTACTGGAAATCTGGGGAGACTTGTTGTCACTCAGACACAAAGGTAACACCATTGGTTATTGGCAGTAAACAATAATAGAAAATGACTTGTGTGAAAACTCCTAGTAGGTAATTAATAATAATAAAAAATAATTGCAACAAATAAATTGTGATAGTTAGACATCTTTAATTGTGTTTAGCAGTTTGGCAGATTTTATTGATGCCTTTGGCAATCTCCTATCTGAAATAGATTTTTATTTTTAGATTATTCTTTGTTATTAATTGTCATATTTTGAAGCTTGTGTAAGAGATAAACAGAATAAATAGAAGTATTTCTTATAATAATTATCTTGCTTTATTTTAGAATTTAAACAAACATTTTATGGAACGGTTCATTGAAAGACAGTGCATAAACGAATATAAAAAAAATATATTTCACATATCTATATTTATAGATACATTAATACACTCACTGTCAACGCAGCTCCAGTCCCTGTCCTACCGCCGCAATGTAGCTTCCTTGTGCTTGTTTTACAAATACTTCAATGGATTATGCTCCGATGAATTGGCTACTCTGGTGCCCCCTCGACGTAAATTCACTAGACCAACTCGACAATCAACTAAATCCCATCCATTCACTGTTGAGGTCCCCAGATGCCGGAAAGCTTTCTACTCAAATAACCTCTTTCCTCGTGCTTCTGGAACTCCCTCCCTGCCCCCTGTTTCCCCGACAGTACTGACATGCAGAAATTTAAAATTAATGTAAACAAACATCTCACTGCGCAGATGCCAGTTTAGCTTGACCCCCCCCCCAACCTTCTCCCCTTACGTCTACAGTGACGGCCTGCCTTGTTTGAGGTGAACTACGTTAAAAAAAAATTATATATAAATACATAATACATATGCACACACATAGGAGAGTTTGAATTACACCATCCTCGAGTGCCTTCGGTTTCTCTGTACAATGGTTTGTCAGGACAACCTGGTATGAGGATACTTTCCCCTACAAGTAAACCCTGACCAAATATTCAAAATAACATAGTATTCGAAGCCAAAATAAGATCCTCTTGACATGGCTATACACTAGATAATACGAGGAATGGTGCACCTTCTCCAAGTAATGTTACCTCAAGTAACAGCACTTAGCTGCATACTCCACCAGACAAGATGAATTGTTCTCCTGGAATCCGGTAAAACCAAGATACCACAAGAAAGATATACTATAACATAGTTAACTGAACAATTGGGGAAATGAAAATTAATGTTTTTAACTTTATTTACTAACTCAACATTTGACAGGTGAAAGAGAACTTTAATGGAATATTCGAATATCTATGTATCTCATGTAGACATTAAGTGTTAGCTTCTGAGAACTTCAACTGAATTAAAATAAAACAAAGGGAGAAAAATATAAATTAACACATTGTTCTCATACACATGCACACACACACACGCATGTAGATCTATTTATATAAAGTTAGGTATGTTTATATATTTGTATGTACAGGATTAACTCCTATATTAATTAACCGATTATTATGAATTTTGGAACACAACTGCTAGGCGTAAAGGGTCAAAATGTGGGCTATATTTAGTTTAATTTTGTTTTATACAAAGGGGGGAAGGAAGAGATTGAAGCCCTTTGTGAAAACCCAGATACCTCAGATATTTGTGAAATTTTAACAATAGGTATAAGACATCAATATTCCCCAAATGTCAGTTTCTTTGGAGTGTTTAAAAGGGTTTTTGGGGAGAATAACATGAGAATGACTTTACATTCAAAAATTAGAAGATTTCATATTTGCATTGAATTTGATCCTTAGTTATTACTCATCAATGAAGCAAGATTCCCTGAATTTCAATTTTTTCTCAAGACCCGTTAAGTTTAAGCCTTACATAATAGACATTTTCTAGAATCAACATCATGTAATAGAGTTCGATCAAAATGGGAATAACGATTCTAGACATGATGTTTAGTAACATTATGTCTTGATTTTATTAGTCATAAGGGGACATAAAAGTGGTGCAAAACTGTTCTGTTTGGGGAATTAATTTTCTAGTATATATATATATATATATATATATATATATATATATATATATATATATATAAGAGAGCATTATGTTTCCTGACTTGTGCAGCCCACCTCTGATTATATGGGTACCTGTGCAGACACAGAAGTGTTCAAAGTGCTTCCACTCTGGGGGGAACAATCATATCATTGCGAACCAATGGCAGATGAGATTCTATGAGAACGAAATTGCTGACAATAGATGGTTGAATGCATTCGGTTGAAACAGCCTGCTCCACCCCTCCACCAATATAAATGAAAAAAAAAAGCCGAGCAAAAGAAATTGGTTGAGCTGTTAACATGGCTTCTTCACTGAACTCTTTAAAGATGGAGGTTGGAAACTTTTGATATGAAGCGAAGAGGAAGCTTGGAGAAAAAAGAAAAAGGAAAGATGCTTGCTTTAAAACCACGCTCGAGCACAAACATATGCTCGTGTAAATCAATGTGGCGAGATGATTTTTTTTCTTTTCTTCATACATTAATGTATGTTACATGCATATAGACACGTTTGTAGGGAGGACTTTTCTCTTTTTGACAGAAGTAGGCGCACATATTCGCAGTGATTTTCTTTTTGTACTTTTATTGAATTGCTATATGCATACAGATACAAACAGACATGAATAATATACTCGTTCACACATAACTGTCTGTCTATTTCTCATGTATATATATATATATATATATATATATATATATATATATATATATATAGAGAGAGAGAGAGAGAGAGAGAATGGGTGTAACTATACTGAAAGAAATATCAAGATGGGAATAGGTATGTACTCAGAATCTTATGGATATGAATATGCAGACACACTAATCTCTCTCTTCCTCTCTCTCACACATATATATATATATATATATATATATATATATACATATATATATATATATATATTATAGATACATTCCAATAACGAAAAGAACAATCAATCTATAACCATACGTATCATATGTTCTTTCAATTTCTAAATCTTCATATATCTTCACTTGAATTCAACTGTAACGGACAAGTACACGTATCGTTTCAAGCTTTGGAAATAAGTTTTTTCTTTAGAGGGGGGGACTTGATTTTGTCCCTATTTCATGTATTTGTTCATGTATTTTGAATTGGGATTGCCTTTGTCGCCAGTACATTTTAACCCTGTTATCTTCTTTTCCTCTGTCTTTGGATCGAGGTTTTCTTCTTATTACTACTGAATGAACAATTTCTCTGATGAGCAACAAAATTAAGATAAATACTATGTATCTCTTTTGATTATACTGCGAAACGTGCATAAGATGTAGAAAAAGCTTTAAATTTGGAAAAAAATAAACATAAATAAATAAAAAATACAATACAAACAATACATAATATTACAAAATTATTGTTTGTCTGTGAGAAAAAAATAATTACAAGAATTCGCTGATATATGGACGAACAGAAGAAAAGTTTGGTTGTTGCCGTTCGACAATGTATAAAAATGGCAGCTACAATCTCTTAATCTAATCGACTTGAGACATTTCCCTTAGCAATCTTCGATTGCTTCAGGTATGATTTCATTTTTTAAATTCAACACTTAGATATTTTAATACATAACATCTTTAAGGCTTTAAAATCTTTTTCAAAATACTTAAAGCATAAAACGAACTGCAGTGTTAATTTCGACACCATTCAATTTTTATACCAATTCCATGAACTCACGTAATATCAGTTTCTCTACGAACATTCCACTAACAATTAACAATCAACACAAGTTCATTGTTTCACTTTTGTCCATCCATACATATCTAACATTAATCCAACATCCGTGTTTTAATTTTCATGTGAGCCATTCTTTTTTATTGGAGGGGGGTCTTTTACGTAGGACCTTTTCTGTTCTTATTTAGATTTTCCTATTATAACCGTTCATTCTATCTCTCTGTCTCTCTTTCTTCCTCCTCTCTCTCTATTTATTCGCAACAATTTATATAAAAACCTGTTTACATTTTTGCTGACTTAAATAATCGCAGCATGCAACAGTACCTTTGTAGCAATACACATTAAACACATACGTACAATATTCCTGCTCAAATTTGATTTAAATTAGCATTCGTCGATTTATTTAAGTATATTTATATTATCACGATTATACACTAATTAGGAATAACGTTCCTTTGTTTAATTCACGACAGTTAAAACGACGCGAAACCAATTTTGAACACAGACCGGCGTAACATTTAAACTCATTATTTTCATCTATATTTTCCTATTCATCGAACATTATTCGATATTAATTCATACCGAACATTATTCAAATGTATTTTATAACTTTTTGTCATACTTTCTTCGACGCTAAAACTGTTACTGATATTTCAAAAAAAAAATAATTTCTACTCTTCTAAATATACTTCAACTTAAAGTGCAGTATCCGTTACTTTGTCTTTTCTCTTCTCGGTCAGTGAAGGAGACATCTTTCTAGACTGCAGCAATTTTTTTTTATTCAATAAAATAACTTTAAATCTTTATATTAAGTTACTTAACTACTTCCAATAACGAACAAACACAAAATCCGAATAAAACAATAAAACATCAGTGTTTGGTGCATTTTGAGTCAGACAGTCAATAACTTCAGATAGCTTGATCTGGTAACGCCAGTAGGTTCTATTTGACTCATAGATAGGGGCCCTTAACGGTACTACCACTCCGGGTCAGTGTGGACCTGGGAGCAATGGCAACTTAGGAGTATTGATTTACTCCTCTCCAGGAGTTAGGCACAAGGCCAGTTTTTATCTTACTCCCACAAGTAAAATATGACCCAAGGTCGGGTCGGGAAAGTGGGGTTTAAAAATTGCCTGGGCAACCCCGTCGGCATTCCCCGGTAGGGGCGCCTCAGGCAGTAAGCAATAAACCTACTCCTCCCCAAAGAGGGGAGGCAAAGCCTGGGAAGGTGGACCTCCCAGAACTGCACAGGACAGACCCATTGACTGGCGTAAATCAAGACATGAAGGTCAAGACAACACCAGTATGGGGTGCAGTATCCATCGGAACAGATACTACACTTTGATCTTAGCCAAAAGGAGTAACTCCACATTCATCACAGCTATCAAGTACTCACCACTGGATTTATTTTTCAAGGTCATACCCAGGACCACATGGATAGAGAGAGAAAAAGAAGAGTAGGAGTTGGTTGGAAGTTTCTGAGGCAAACACCACTTGTAGAAAATGTCTTAACATCGACGATGAATTAGGGGGTCAAGGACCCCAAAGATCCGTATCCAGAATGCACCTCTACCGGTAGCAGAAGAGAAAGCATTGGCAACAGCGCAATAAAAGGTCCTTTATTCGAAGTCTTTTTTTCCAACTTTAATTCCAGCGAAGATTCACCCCAGGAGACGATCGTGGAATTACTGCTTCAGTTTCGGAGGATTGCTGCAGTTGAACATGAGAGAGAAAAGTTATGTTTATTAGCGCCCACTTTTATTTGGTTGTGACTTGTAAATCATTAGACCTCCCCTACGAGGGGAGGTATACGTAACAATACGTTACTCTTCACTCTCTCTTTTCCTTGTTTTTTTTTCTTAGCTCTACGTATTGTATATGCCTTTCTCCTCTCTCTGTTAACTCTCCTTCCACCCACCCACTCCTGCTTATGACAAGAATAGTTATCAACCCATTGTATAATTGAAGTGAAACTGATGTGGAGCCATTTTGGAATCGGTTGAACCACTCCTAAATTTGTGTTACACATCACATCTTCTCCAAACACCTGCTGAATCTAACGTGATGGTGAAGATGAACACCATTAAAAAAGACGTCCAGAGGTGTTTCCGGCAGTGGATGGATCGGTGGGCTAAGTGTGTGCAAGCACAAGGGGTCTACTTTGAAGGGGATTAGGGTCCCAACCCCGTCATGTATTTGAAATATTTTTCTGGTCTAAGGTCGGATACTTTTTAGACAGGCCTCGTATACAAATGCATTTATTTACACTGTCACACACACACACACACACATATATATATATATATATATATATATATATTATATATAGCCACACTGATTAGTGTAGGACGAAGAAACACGAAATCGTTCATAAATATATACATATATGATTTTATACTTTGTAGATATAATTTTAAGTATGTATACTGGGTCATACATTGGTATGGATATCGTCTCTCTCCAAGAGATTCCCCCATGCATTGTAAAATAATCTTGTTCAAAGACATAGATCTGATTTATAAGTAGATCAAATATAGAAGACTTGGAGGTGTTGAGATACTTTCAAAGTTTCCAGGAGGGGGAGAGAAATGGTGATTTTGTTTTAGCTATATTTGTTTGACCTAATGTTGTAAAAAAAAGATGAAATAAACAGAATCGAACAATTGTAATAACAACAGAACTTGAGTCTCCAACAAACGAAATACATTTGCTTTTTTTTAGTTTCAAAACGGCCGCATCTCATCTCAAAAGTTCTCTGAGTATTTTTCGCTCGTGTTTCAAATGAAATTCATCTTGTAACATTTACTTTTTTTTATTTTTTGAAAAAAGGTATTTTTTCCTCCAAAAGATAGCAGCACAGGCAGATCGTTCTTATTTCTTGAAATGATCGTAAATGAAAAAAAACTATAAAAGAAGTAAAAATATTTTGCACAAAGTTCGAAGGCGGAATAGATTTTTTCTTTTTTCTTTCAAACGCTTTGAGGTCATTCTTTTGTGTTCATATACTTCAAACTGCAATAAAAAAATATTACATGTCAAAAAGAAAATATAGAGAGGTTCAAACTGAACTGTATCTGTAGCGAATGATTTTCAGCGTGAGACAGGCAGCTTACAACAAGGATTGCCTGATCGATAGACGGGAATAACATATATTTCAATCAAATAAACAAAATACTACATTTGATTCATATTGATATATCATCCTCTATGCTCTCTATCGCTATTATATCATTGGATACACTCCCTATTCTTATTATACCATCGTATACATTCCATATTCTTCTTATTATACAATCGTATACACTCATCAATTTTCTTATTGTACCATTCTATGAATTCTCTATTTTTCTTATTGTACCATACTATGATTCCTCTATTCTTCTTATTATGACATTCGATACACTCTTTAGTTTATTATTATACTATTATATAGACTGTCTATTCTTCTTATTATACCATTCTATACATTGTCTATTCTTCTCATACAATTCTATGATTTACCTATTATTATTATAATACTATTCTATACATTCTCTATTCTTCTTATTATACCATTCTATAAATTCTTATTCTCATAACATTCTATGATTTTCTGTTCTTATTATATACCATTCTATGAGTTCTTTATTCTTCTTATTATACCGTTCTATACACTCTCTATTCCAATTACCCTTCTTTCGTTACATGTACGTTCTGCACAACAACTTCATGTTTTCCTACATTAAGAAATATAGACATATATAGACATAAGAAATATAGACATATATAGACATAAGAAATATAGACATATATAGACATTAAGAAATATAGACATATATAGACATAAGAAATATAGACATCATAGAGGATAACTTCTATTTGCGGTTGTCAGCCCGCAATTTATTGACAGCAGTAGTTTTTCAGCAGGCGGGAGGGGACTCGTCAATGTTTTACAAGGAGGGGTCAGAGTTTGAAGCTCAGTCGAGCATATACCATGGAAATACCGATTCTACTAAAGAGAAAAAATGAAGAAACCAACTCAGTCTATCTTGTAAAGTTCTTAATTTCTTTCAACTCACAAAGAAGTTCCTAGACAATCTTCATCGCCATCCCAATAACCCTACCCTAAAAAGATCTCTGCCGCAAAACATTCATTATTTTGCTCAATTCATCTGATTCGTATATACAACACACTTCTATTTTCACCTTACACAAAATCGCTTTTTAACAAACCCATCCTAATTTCTTTTCAAGAATCATTGTCTGATTTCCACTCTATGACTTTTCATTACAACAATAATAAAACGAAGAAGAACATATTTTTCTATATAATTAGAGCTCCGGTTCATTTATTTTACAGCATATCAGCCGTTTTTCAGTTATTTAATGACAAATCAGTATAACTATTGTATACAATTCATTGAAGACAAGTTTATAGTTGAAAGGAAGAGATGGAAATTATGGATTCAGATCTTTTCTGTTTGTCATAATAGTTAAAGAGTTCGCTAATAGGTTAGGATATAAAGGTTCAATCCTCTGTTGAGTCATACCAAAAGCTAAAAATGGTATTGATGTCTCCTTTTTAAACACTCAGCATTATAAGGTGAGGGTTAAGTGTAAGTGGAGTAATCCATTACTTCCTATATATCTTGGTGTATGACCCGATGAAAAAAGGAGCCTTCAGGTCGCCGCTGACTATGGTGGATGCATTTATTTTTGATTTTATCATTTCGGATAGTATTAGTGTGTGAATTACGAGAAGGTTTCTTTTAGGCCAATCATTCCTCCTAAAAATAATTAGAAAACTAAAACAATGTTTTAGATGAGAACAAAAGAATGTTCTCGATGACATGCAGCAGGACTGACTTCAATGGCGAGTTGGTTGTTTTCATAGAAAATTGAAATTTCATTCGCAAGTCAATTCTAAAATCATCACCTTTATTAGATTATCTCAAAATGATTTTGAATAAGAATATGCTGCTCAGTCCTCTGTCTGTAGGAAGCACACGTAGTTCAACAGATACCGATGCAGACAATTCAATTGATATGCATATTTCAAATCACAATGAATCTACAGAGGGAGGCCCAACTAGGTGCACATTTATGAAAACAGTAAACACACACAATACTCATCGCCTTTATTTAACAAACCGACGAATGTTAGAAGTACATGTAATTAAATAATTTTCATAAAAATATTTCTTGAGATTATGATCTCTCAAATCCAATTTTTTTTCCTTTCTTTTTACAAATGGGTCACCACTTATCAAGGCCTGGGAGCCACGCAAGGATAAGAGTTAAAGAGATTGTCAGTTGGACGAGTATTACCATCACTAGAGGATTGGAAACAATGAGTGGAATGGGAAGAATGTCACTTAAGAGGAATTGATTATTCAAGAGGACGGCTCAACAAGTATTTGTTTACATTAGACTTGAAGACGATCATATTGTAGTTGGTTGTGAAGTAGCCTCGTGGTATTTTGTTCCACAGATGGGATGTTCTAAAAATGGAACTTTGTTCATGGAAGTTTCGTTTGGTTTTTGGTACAGAAAGTTATTTGCTGTAGTTGTAAGTAGGCGAGTTATTGCTGTGAATGTTTTACCGAGGAACCAGTGATTGGAGCTCAGTCGAGCACCTACCGTGAATATAATGATACAGTAGAGAGGCTAGCAACATGTATTCTGTGTTAACAGGGCTGTAGGAAAGAGAAGTGATCATCCCCATTAGATTGCAAAGTCAGTGTTGTACTCTATCAAGGCATAAAAGAATGCTCCGTGCGGCACCTCCCCAGATAGGATAGCAGTACTATATCCTAGTACACATCTGATTATTATACAGGTAGAGTGTGTCAGGAGAGAAGTCCTTTCCTTGGTTGTAGAATGGTCAAACCATTTTTCCAGCAACCTTAGCAACAGATTTGATGTACTTCCATTTCTGGTCTTGAGTGAAACTCAGTCCTAGGAGCTTATAAAAGAAGTAGGATTCCTTAAGGAGAGAGCCATTCCATCCTAACAATGTGAAACTTAGTAGTTTATTCAAAATATAGGTATGTGTTGGGTAAGATTTGATCACATATGGAATTCAAGGATGACTTTTTTTGCAGGTTGTTATTTAGGAAATTATTAAACTAAACATTTGTGTTTGTTGTTAAGAAAAAAGTGTGTAAATAAAAACAGATTTTAATAAATATGGTGAGCTGATAAAAAACCAGGAGAAGCTTACTTGATTCTAACAAGTGTGGACGTCCTGTGCTTTGTTCACACAGTGGGCTCCATTAGAGAACATAGAGTAATGATTGTTAGAGTAAGTAAGAGATGCGTCGATTTTCAGTCTGTCGATATGTGGCATCTTGAGGAGTTACAACAAATCTCCTCAATTAAGACAATGCCAATATGACACATATTCATAAGGAGCAACGTCATTCATAACGATTGTAAAATTCATTAAAGACATTCATATTTGAAACTCGCATAAGAAGATAATAGTCATGTCACACAAAGATTTGAATCAATATTACTACTAAGAGTTGAATGTATGGTATGTTATAAACATATGTAGAACCTAATTAAGGTAAGAAACGTTACATATCTCTATTCGGTGATCTTAAAAAAGAAATAAGAAGCGGCTACACTACACACTTACGATTAAATATGTGGTTACTCTTCAATATATAATATAAGCATTTAGGCAGTTGGTTTTCAAAAAAACTGATAGACCAAAAATATTTTAAGTATCGGGTTACAATTCCTACCAAAATCAGACCGGCAGAGTCTCTGCTATTTTTTAAAGAATGGGTTGCTCTCTGTTGGTCTAAAGTATAGTCCTGGTCAGTCCTAGGAGGTTCACCTTCTCAGGCTTTACATTCTCACCCTTTGAGAGGGGTTTAGTTTATTGATAATCGCCTGACGCATTCGTACTAGAGAATGCCGATGGGGCTGCCCAGGCAATTTTTATTAGGCCAGAGTGCTGTTCATCTAAGGTGCCGGTTTCAAAATCCCACCTTCAGACTTTGTGTCACATCTTGCTGCCGTGTGAGGGAGATAAATAACTTCTAGTATCGAAGATAATTTGGTATTTTTTTTTTACTACCGCATCCATCGTATTTTAGCAACAGATAAAAATGAGATTCTGTGACGACAAACCCTTTTTTTAATGCTCTAAAAATTTCAGTGAAGGTACAGAATAGCTAACTAGCCCCCCCCCCTCTTCCCCCGCTTTCTCTATGTTGAGAATAGATTTGTAAAAACCCGATTAGTCCGATAGTAAAAATATACCGATAATTTTTCCAAGTGCATTTACACTTCTTTGCCTTTATTCATTGCCTGAACGCAATTTAGGGTGTTTGTTTTTAGAAACTAAAATGCCTAAACCCCTCTTGAACATTGAGGATACGTTTACTAAAGATTTCATAGATTTTTTTATCAATCCATTTTCAGCGATTTTTGAGATGTTTTATTTACTGTGGAATTTCTCTAAATTGTATCAGTGTCTTAATATTACATTTCGGTAAAAAAAATAAATAATTCTATGAAAAAGACAAGAAACAATAAATCGTATTTATATTTTTTGTAGCTATTTTAGACTTCGAAACAAAAGTTTTGTTAGGAATAAACGAGGTAAACAGATCTCGCGGTAAACGAACGAGAATGTAAATTATTCTAACATTATCTTCGCTATTACTCTCAAATTTCCATCGCGTTTAATTTATTATTTTCACATGACCATTAATAGAAAAATACTACCTTCATTATGTCTTTCACCTCAAAACAACCTATATATAAAACGAAATATAATAGTCTGATATATAGAGATGTATTATATATTTATATATCGTTATAAAGATAGGTATGTTTATATATTTGTATGTGCAGTATTAACTACTAAATTAATAAGCCGATCATTATGAATTTTGGGACATAACTGTGACATGTAATGCGTCTAAATGTGGGTTATATTTAGTATAATTTCGTTTCATGAAAAGGGGGTAAAAAAAGAGGTGGACGTCCTTTGTGAAAATTCAGATGCCTCCGATTTTTGTGAAATTTTAGCAATAGGTCTTAGACATCAATTAATAAATATTCCCCAAAATTTCAGTTTCTTTAGATTTTAAAATTCAAATATTTCAGATTTGTATTGGATTTAATCCATAGTCATTAGATATCAATTAATAGAGATTGCCTGACTATTTCCTTTAAGACTCTTTAAGCTTAAGCCTGTTGTTTTAGACATTTTCTAAAATCATGGAATGGGTTTGAATCAAAATTAGAATAAGGATTCTAGACATTAGGTTTATCACCATTGTATCTAGATGTTAATCTTTGTAAGGGGACATAACAGTTCAAAACTGTTCTGTTTCGGTAATTTTATCCGTACTGGATGGGTATTCTATATATAATATATATATATATATATATATATATATATATATATATATATATATATCGTTGTATTATCTTTTGTTGTATGCATATATCTTTAATATTAGAGGTGATTTATCACTTACTAGGGTTGTATTTTGAGACTCAGTTTGGGAAGGAATTATTCATTTTTGCAAAGTAACAAATATAGAAGCAAGATATTAAAGTAGAAGAAGAATACAAATAGAAAAATGGATGAAAAGTCATACATCAAATTTGGTATTATAGGAAATAATCTAAATCTGTCAAACTACAGAATGGAATTTGCCTGCTATTTCGCCATATTGCAGGACAACAAAAAAAAAGAAATCTCTAAAAATGATGTCATCTTGTAATTTATAGGATTGGTGTTGCCTGCTTTTTCAACAGAAATAAGGATTTGTGCAGTTCAGAGTTCACAGAAGTTGTGAAGTTCATAGTTCACGAAAATTGTGAACAAAATACATTTTTAAATAATTTTATAACGTATCAAGTTCATAATTTATTCTATAATTACACACACATATCCAACACCTTAGTCATCACTGACCATAAAAATCCTACGTTCTTACCATCTCGGGCAACATGCCTGCTACTAGAAAAAACATATTTTCAGTTTTCATTTACAATATCGGTAACCTTAGAGGATTCAATTCTTTTTAGAGAAGAATCTTGTTTATGACCTTAAGTGAAAAATCACCATTTCCTACATCAGAGGGTTACACCTATAGAGGAAGATATATTTACTTTTATTCACTCCAAACAAGGCATAATGCCACTGAAGCATAAAGAACTACTATGGTAGGAGCTAGATTTATACAGTGGGCAACCTGGATGAGACGGGGGTCAGGCCGAAATATATTTATTCACATGACATTAAAATTTCTGCATGTTGGTATTGTAGGGGAAACAGGGAGCAAGAAGGGAATTCCAAAGGTAAGCAGTCCAAGGAAAGAAGCTATTAGAGTGGAAAATCTTCCGGCAGCTACTGACCTCTACAGTGAAGGGGTAGAATTTTGTAGCTAATCAAGTATGTCGCTTGAGAAGGAATCAGAGAGAGAGAGAAAGATAGAGAGAAAAGGGATTATAGCGAGCAAAAAGGGGCTATATATGTAATTGTATCAGCATCGCATTCAAGAGGGGTAGTAATTTAAAAAAACATTGTTAACTTAACTCATTAACATTTTACACCATTTTTTTGTCTTTACTGGCAGTTTAACCAACTGAATCGTCAAGAGGCGAATTCTCAAGTGTTGCTAGAACAAAGAAACCGAATTATTTTGAGGCTTTGACAGGATGTGAAGCAATTGTGAGAATGTCAGTAATAGCATATTCCAAAGAATTGGAAAATATATTGTCTAGAATAAAGACCGAGATAAGTTTATCCAAGCTTTATTCAGCAGGGCGAGAATTGCATGTACGATAAGTATCTGCGAATATGGCTGACTGAAAGGTCGTAAATGAATACGGATGTCATAAAGGAGTGTCATAGTACATGTTATATTTACAAAACATATATTAACTAATTTCGTTGAAGGTTAACTTCAAATGAAATTGGTGAATATCTGTGTGTATAATTATGACAAGATAACGTATCTTGCCTACCAAATTTAAAAAGATTATATCGTAGTAAAGTATCATCATATGTTTCGTACCTTATTGGAGCTAATCTTCTATGAATAATAACTTTCCAGTCTATAGATAACTATAAGTAATAATTTAAGTTTATACAAAATTATTCCAAGCTAAATTATTTCGAGTAGCTCATAAAAAGCTACTCGAAAAAAAGTGATGCATTGAGTTCAGATAAAATTGTTTAAAGCAGGAAAAGATAAGTTTGGAAAGCCAGTTAAATTTTCTTCAATAAAGACAAAATTTGGAAAGGCAATTAAATTTTCTTCAATAAAGACAAAATTTGGAAAGGCAATTAAATTTTCTTCAATAAAGACAAAATTTAGAAAGCCAGTTAAATTTTCTTCAATAAAGACAACATTTGGAAAGCCAGTTAAATGTTCTTCAATAAAGACAAAATTTGGAAAGGCAGTTAAATTTTCTTCAATAAAGACAAAATTTGGAAAGCCAGTTAAATTTTCTTCAATAAAGACAAAATTTGGAAAGCCAGTTAAATTTTCTTCAATAAAGACAAAATTTGGAAAGCCAGTTAAATTTTCTTCAATAAAGACAAAATTCGAAATTAGTCTATCTCTGCTCCTTATGTCTTTCTTGCACTCTCTCTTTCTCTCTAGCCACGGTTTAAATAGTATTCCTCTGGTAACATTTCCTGTAGTTTTTAATGGACTATACCAATCTATTTTATTTCCTTTGGCTATTAACAAACAGAAAAATAGAGAGAGTGATTGAAGCGAGAGTTATACACACCATATAAAATAAGAGCGGAGCGGAGGGTTAACCAACATACAGTGAGAATATATCTGTTTATGGGAGTCTATTCCCAAAACTCTTGTAGGAGTTTGTCACATATTTCCATTCTATGGACGTCCACAGCAAGTGCAAACCCCACAGTATTATTGTACCATCTTTGGATAGAAGAAATACTACACTTTGATCCTAGCCTGAAGGCCAGTAAAGTGTATGTTAGTTTGAGGTTCACGTTTGACACAACAGCATAATTAGATGAAAATTTAAAAATGACTTTTTGCATTGTATCTTTGACGATAAGGCACTTTTACCTTTTTTTCAAATAGAGTGGAGAGTGATAACGTACGTACGAACATTAAAATTCCTTAGCATATTATTATACAGCTAAATACATTTACCCTTTTTTTCAAAATGTATACTAGTTGTCCACTAAATTTCAAATTATACATTTAGTGGTTCATACAGTTTAAAAAGTTAGCAACTGCTCCTCTGGAAGATTGGAAACTACAGAAGATAAGAATGAAAATAAAAAACGGCCTTAGCGATCGTTTGGAACGTGAATAGAAAACAATTATTGCAGAAATTCCATCACAAGCTTTTATAATTTATTTTCAATCTGAGGAAAGAATTACCAAAGATTAAATCTTATAGAATTTTAAGATGTCCCATAAAACTGATGGCCTTTGATTTTGATATTGAATATGCAAAAGGAAATTCTATTTCTCGCGTTGACGCATTATCACGTTTAATCGTTAGAGTCGGACAAAGAGAGAACATATTAGAGAACAGAGAATACAAATTTCTACATTGGATTGGAACAGACGTTCTACTTCTAAATCGCTCTGCTTTGGAAACGTTACATGATCCAATACTAAGTAAAAGTGTCCCATGAAGAAAAAAGAACACATGGTGTAACTGGTCGCAAGAAAAAAAGACCTTATAAAGAAATAGCCATCATTTTATTTACTTTACCATCTCTTTTACATGATGGTATTGCTTTTAGAAATTAACTTCTAAACTAACCTATCTCTAACCAGGTTTTTATTTATCCCTCTTTCTTTCGAATCCATCCTTATCAGTTCCTGTCACGTTTTCCTTGGCTTATGAATACTTATCACCCAGCCACTCAAAGATAATGGTTGATAAGATTGACAGTTGGATGATGAACGACACTATAAGAGGATTGCAAACGATGGGTGGAATGGGCAAAATTTGATTACTTAAGAGGGCGGCTTGACAACTATTTGTTGACATTAGACTTGAAGATGACCATACTGTAGTCATAAGGGAAGCAGTCTCATGGTATGTGTTCTAGAGATGCGAAGTTCTGGGAACGACAGTTCAGTTTGGTTTTAAGTAATTAGAGGAAGAAAGGAAATCACTTTGCAGTGGTGGTAGCAGGGCCGGCCTTAGGTATAGGCAAACTAGGCAGCCGTCTAGTGTCTCTGATTGATAGGCGCCTCTCAGGAATCAATAAAAAAATTATATACAGTATTATAACGTAATGCTAATTATGCATAAAACAAAATGCATAATTTATAATTACTGAGCAAATGACTATGATTTTGCGAATATGCAACATTGTGAGTGCACAAGTAGAAATCAATGAATATTTTGTTTGATTCATAACTTTCGATGACAGCACTGGTTATAAGTCTCGCGGAAGCATGAAGTCTCGCGGAAGCATGCTTATAAAAGCTTGAATATATGAATTTATGTTTTCAGAACTGCAGAGGCTAAAGAGATGATAACGGAGCGAATATAACAGGCTGTAATGGTAGTGTACAAAAACGTCTACTTGAACTCAATTCGAAATCATTGTATGGGCTATGTGGATGTTACAGTCTCAATCTAATTCTTGGAGACATGGGCAAATCTCATGTTGTTTTAACGACACTCTTTGGAGTTTTGTATCCAATTTATCTTTTGTTTGCCGCTTCAACACAGCGATGGAAGATCTTGAAAAGTCATGTAAAAAATCTGACAGTAAAGTCTATTTCCGATACACGCTGGGAAAGTAGGATCGATAGTGTGAAAGCTGCTCGTTATCAAACAGTAGCAGTGTACGATGCATTGGTGGAAGCGTCTGAAAATGACAACGATATAAAAGCAAGGACCGAAACAGCTGGATTGGCAAAACAGCTAAAACATTTTCAATTTTTGGTTACTTCAGCCATCTGGTACGATATATTGTTTCAAATGAATGTGATCATCAAATTGATGCAATCGAAAGACATGCAATTTGATATTGCACTAGAATGTATTAAAATTGCAACCGAGTTCATAAAAAAATATCCAGAAAATGCTTTTGTATCTGCTCAAATTTCAGCCAGAGAATTGGCTCAAGAATTAAAGATGGAACCAGATGAAATGATATTTCCAGCTGCTACAAGCTTGAGACGATGCAAATAGTTCGACTATGAAAGCATAGATGAATCATTGACAGATCCAAAAGAAAAATATCGAGTGGAATTTTTTAATGCTTTGTTACATCAAGCAGTTATGTCGTTGAGTGCACGTTTTGAGCAAATGCAACGTCACTTTGGTCATTTTGGATTTCTGCACAACATCAAAAAAATTGCAGAATTCGATCATGAATTTGATGAAATGTTGCATGGATTTGAATATTGCGCTCACCGATGAATCTTGTTCAGATATTGATCTGAAGGATTTATGCAGTGAATTTCAAATATTTTTTACAATTGTTCTAGATACTATTTCGTCTTCTCTTGATGCTTTGCGTTTTATTTATGATCATGGTTTAAATACTGCGGTTCCAAATGTCGTTATAGCCCTTCGTATGGCATTGAACAATTTCAATCACTATTGCATCGGGGGGGAAGAAGTTTTTTCAAGTTGAAATTAATAAAAAAAAACTATTTGAGAACGACTATGATGCAAGAACTTCTGAACAGTCTGGCAATGATATCTATCGAACGACATATCGTCCAGTCTCTGGATTGTTCACTATTTTTCAAGACTTTGCTGCCATCAAAGCACGAAAAGTTGATTTTTGTTGAATTTATATGACATCTTTATAAATAAAATTCCAGTTATTTGTTGATTTAGATATAAATACAGGTAGTTTTTAATAAATTGCAAAATTTTATTTTCTCAGTATTTATTTTTTATTTTTATTTCTCATTTGGGGTCACCAAATTCACTTCGCCTAGGGCATCCGATTAAATAATTGGATGCCCTAAGCCGTGTTCTTACTATGAATATTTATTCATTCTGTAATGTGATTGCAAAAAAACTATCCTCGTAGTGCACTGATTCTGGGTACCGTCAAGTTGTTTCCTTTTTAATTGTATCCGAAATGGGCCAGAGAGTATTAAGAATTCACCGGCGCTGGACCGCAACATAGAGAATATGTGAGATCCCCGGTAATTGATGTTCCTATCTTAAAGGAAGAGTAAAAATTAATGTTTCTTTTTTAATTTTCTTGTATAATGTACGTTGCTGTTTTTCATACATGTCAACTGTAATAAATGTGTTAACCGTATTTAGTCTCAGCTTTTCATCTTATGAAATATGATTTAGGGGTGTTAAAAATTTGGGGGATCTGCTTTTATGCCGAGCATCGATAAACAGCAAAACTTTTATTTTTAACTTGATAATATATATTTACCCAAATAAAAATTAAAAAGAAAAATATTTATATAAGATTCAGGGAGGGAGGTAGGACATAGTAAGCCTAAAAGTTTGTGTTTTACTTTTCTATTTGCTGTTTTACATTAACATTGTGAGGTTTGTGTTCGTGCCAGACAATCATAAGCAGCAAATAATTCAATAGTTCAAGATTGGCCATGAAATTTCTTGAGTTAATCTACTTTACCGGGCAACGCCAGGACACGGGTCAGCTAGTAATTTATATTTTAACATGACCATGTATCTGGTTATAAAGAGGACAGAAAAAGAGCAATCTACAAAGCCAAGGTGGATATACATTAACCGTAGCTAATAGCATTATACGAAATGTCTCCATTACATATAATACTATTTGCTGGGTAGTCACATTATGTAAAAAGTGTGTTGAAATAAAGAATTTTGACAGAATAAATTGCACATATTGCCTAAATGAATATAATGTTTAGTTCATGTTCGGATTGGTCATGTATATATAGGGTGTGCCCCTAAAATGCTAATAATGGAATAATTAATAAAATTCACAATTCCTTCTGCAATCTAACCATATTTGGTACAAATAAACTTTAGTCTGCGCCTGACTTGCTCATCCAGTTTATGTCATGAATGTTCAACAGTTTTGTTTTATTGCTGTTCAATGATATACGGGGACACTTTGGAAATCGTATGATGTGTGATCCTGAATTGGCTTCACATTGATAGGGTCATAATCTCCCCACCCAGATATTTATCTGTGAGGTTATCTTAAAGATAATGTCTCTCAAAACAATGTCCAGTTAGTTCAATGGTAAAAGCATGGGTGCAAATAGTTGATATGAAGAGCCATATAAGGAGGAATATGATAACATTCACTAGAGAGACAAACAAAGCTGAATGAAGAGATATGTGTTTATATCATATATAAATGTGTTGACGTCACAGACTAATGCAATGTTGTCATAGACGAATGCGCTAACATCACAGATAAATGTGCTGATGTCACAAATATGCCAAACCCATCAAAAGTTTTGAACTGTAATGAAAAAAAAATTATTTTAGTTGAATAAAGTAACTGAAAGAACATGGAGATTCCAATGACCAGTTCAATTAAAAGGAGAAAGACTGAGATTTGTACTTTTAGAAAGAGGATGGAGAAAGACTTACTAACCCTGCATTTGGTTGTATTTTGTTGCATTTTTTTTTCTTTTTTCCTTTTCTCTTTTATTCCTGAAGTGAAGAGGGCCATTATAGTCATAATCAGAGCTGTACGAAAAAAGGAGTGTGGTGGCGTTATTGACTGTAGAATATTCATAACTGAAAATTAGTGTTAAGCATAGACTGAAGTTTATTTGTTTAGACTGCAGAAAAGGTTGTGAATTTCATTACCAATTCTAAAGGTAGCATTTTGGGGGGAAGGGGGTCATTCTGTACCAATGCTGCATATCTGTTCAGCATAATAGATTTTAAGGAGTCGACTTTCTGTTTTACTTGTACCATATATTCCAATTAATAGAATATATCACATGGTTAATGATGACCTGATTTGTCTTCCCATTAATGCAAATGGACACTGTAATTTCCCAGCATCTTGTACGGTTCCATAACTCAAAAATAGTCCGGGCATAAAACTTTCAACGTTATCTTTGTGATGAGGAAAATGCCTTTAATCCCATTTTATGGTCTGTAACATTTTCTCTGCAATTCAATTTGATTGAGGATGATATGTTGAAGTTTTACATGGGATGCAGCCAATATTCTTAGCCAAGAACACAGTCATTCATCAGAAAAATTCTGGGCAATTATCTGATATTAATATTTCTGGCATGCCTCTTTTGGAAAATGCTACTCATAATAGTTGCCTTACTGTATCAGTCTTTCTATGGAAACGAATGACAACTTACGGCCACCCATATAAAGAATCCATTAAAAAGATATAGTCAATATTATAAATACAGGGTGACCCATCATAAATGCCACTCATGGAATCGTTAATAACATTGAAAATCCTTTTAGTAATCCAACCATATTTAGTAGAAATACACTTCAAAAGATGCCGGACTTGTCCTCCAAGTTTCAGTCATGAAAGTCTAATGGTCTTTGTTTTATAACCGTTTAATGATAAAGACATCCTGATACAACGTGCAAAATTGTCAATAACCCATATACATACTTCTCTTGAGACTGCCCTGATTTTGGTTATGATAGCCCTCTTCAATTCAGTGTCCACCGCATATTATTGCACGGCGATAAAACAAAGACTTTTGTACATTCATAACTGATGATTGTAAGTGAACAGATATATATATATATATATAAATAAATTTAAAAAAAAAAATATTAGAACAACCTATGCAGACTAACCTGCGTTTCGATGTCAGTACATATCTACGGGACTGTAAAATAAATCGAGTTTATTTTACAGTCCCGAAGCAGGGTACTAAGATCGAACTGCAAGTTAGCATTCATAGGCTGTTCTAATGTTTATATAATTTTATTTATTTATTTATAAAGCTCTACATTGTATTGAGCACTTTTGAAAAAATATTGGTTTTAAGCTGAGTTTATCAATGTATTTGAACTTAATTAGTAAGTTATGAAAATATATTTATGGCCCTTAAGCTACACAGAGGCTTCCGCGTTTCAGCCTGATGATTCCCTCCGGAGATGAAATGCGGAAACCTCTGTGTAGCTTAAGGGCAATAAACATATTTTTATAACTTACTACCTAGCTCTACTTAAGTATCGAGCACTGTTGAAGTAAATACTGAAAATTGATACATAAAAAATTATATCTCCTTATAACATTTTATGTGGATACATGAAATAATAATAATAATATATATATATATATATATGTAATATATATATAGAGAGAGATAGAGAGATAGGAGAAAAAAGAGTGATAAAAATGCGACGATTGTCCAAATTTATTTCAAATTTCAATTGTTCAATGCAAGGTGTATTCAGTAATAAACTAGTGTTTATTATTCTTTCCTTAAGCCAAGGCTTTTCAAAGATCAAGATCTTATCATCAGAGGAGAAATACAGATAGATAAGTTGGCTTTCGAAAAAAACAAAGTTCAAATATTTGAAAAATATGAAAATTATTTTTTTTTTTAAATTATTATTAAAAAAATGCAGTGAATGAAAAGAGAAGTTCCGTAAAAAAGATATGCGGTTTGTCCGGGTGGTAAATTTCCGTTGAAATGAAGTTCGATGAATTGTAGAACGTGAAAAAAAACCAAAAAAACTCTTTGAAATAAATTTGGACAATCGTCGCATTTTTATCACTCTTTTTTCTCCTATCTCTACAATTGCTCTATCTCGTATATTGAGCTAATCCTCTTCACAATAGGTTCCATCTACTAAAAATTTTACTTTGGTTTATATTTGATCCTATATATATATATATATATATATATATATATATATATTACAAGTGTTCTAATCTACAATTTATAATGATTAGTTCCCATATTGTATTAAATTCTATACTAGGTTTACTTAGAAGGCATTAGTGCCCGACATATGCGCTGCTTCTTTGAGATGTTTTACTTTTCACCATTTTTCTCTGCATATAATTTTTACTTCATTCCATAAAGGTTAGATGGTTTCCCTTTTCTCTTCGTGTGTGCTTAACCATATCTGACTTTTCAATATCTTCAAGTATTATGGTTTTACGAGGTTCTTTTAGCCTTAATTATTGTGGACGGCATGTCTTACCTTTGTAAATGATTCCACATTTACATTACACAGTTCTTGCTCGTGGTGTTAGTTAGTCAGCTCTAGAGTCTTGGAGGGCCTCTTTCAAAACTTTGATGTGGAGCACTTTCTACTACATGTCAATTTTAACGTTTCCCAACATAGAGGCCACGGACTCTGAAAGGTTAATAATAGTTGGTGAGTGACAATATGACTTATGAAGGAAAACAAGCCAAAATAGGCTGCTGAAACTAGCCATTTTGGCGGTTCTTGTGTAGCATGGATCGAAAAGACCACCCACATACACAATCTATATTATGTGTTGATGATTTAAAATGTAACACCAGTTTAAAAATAATTTTAAAATGATTGATTGCCATAGAACAGCAATAGTCGTAATCGCCTAAAAAAGTAGACCCCCCCAAAAAAAACGCATAGAATTAATCTCTCGTATAAAAAAAAATCGTTAACTGCCTTAAAGCGCTAGAATAGCCAGAAATTGGGGATCATTTTAAGTTAAATTCATATACAAAACTAATTTCCCACTCTAGATTCTAAAATAATTGTTTTTTTTGGTTTTTTTAAGGGTGCTTATACGTAATCGCCTAAAAAAAGTAGAATCTCATCTTTTTTGGGAGGAGGGGAGGTAATTTAGCAGAGGGTGTTAATTTCAATATATTAAAGGCAAAAATCTGTGTGTATGTATTTCTCGCTAAAACTTGAAAAATACACAACAAACACCCACAAAGTAGGTATTATTTCAACCGGCATAACCCTGGGAATATCATCGAAAAAAATTTTTTAAAATCATTTTTGGGGGCTCAAATGGCCATATTTTCGTTTAATGTTATCACAATTTTGAATGTTATCCTGCGCACATGATGTCATATTAACTAGTATATGACATCATAGTAATATGTTTGGCTACTATTTTAAGCCATCGTCACATTATTATTTATTTTAATTACGTTTCTCTTCAGATTATTGTCCTTATCAAAAAGAGGGGGGAAGAAGAAAGAGTGATTTTAGTAGAGCCCTGGAGGCCTCCTTGATTTTATATTTATAGAAACAAGTACTTGGCATTGTCCAGGAATAAGACAATGGAATTCAATTTTTTTTCATTCACTTTTTCATTCTTTTTTTTTTTTTTTTTTTTCACTAATTTTTTATATTCATTTTTCATTCATTTTTTTCATTCATTGATTTTCCTTCATTTTTTCCTTCATTTCTTTTTCCCATTCACTATTTTTTATTCATTTTTGGGCGGGGAAGCAAGAAACAAGTACTTGGCATGATTTTAATAAACTAATCACCCCATGCAAGGGTGAAGGTACATGTCTGGAAGTGTGCACCTCCTAGGACGGCAACCCATCGGCATTCCCTGTAGGGGCGCCTAAATCTCCAGCCGCACCTCTTCTGCACAAGACTGTGTTGTGAAGCAAGAGTTGCTCAATATCACCAGCACCACTTTTGATCATAAGTGTGTCGTGAGACAAGGGTTTCTTAATATCTAGCTGCACCTCTTCTCAACAAAAGTATGTAGACAAGAGTTGCTCAATCTCCAGCTGCACTTCTTCTGAACAGAGTGTGTAGTGAGGCTAGGGTTGCTCAATCTTCAGCAGCACCTCTTCTCAACTAAAGTATGTAGTGAGGCAAGAGTTACTCAATCACTAGCCGTACATAAGTGTGTGTAATGAAGCAAGGGTTGCTCAATTCTCAGCACCATCTCTTCTCAACAAGAGTGTGTAGTCCAACTCTCACATTGTCTTTCTTCTTTTCCTCATCTCCTGCGGTTTCTTTGTTTCTTCTTTTCCTTCTACTACCCCGTTTTCTTTTTTCTTTCTTATTTTCTTCTTACTCCCACGTTTTCTTTCTTTCTTTCTTTCTTCATTTCCTCCTACTACCCTGTTTTCGTTCTTTCTTTTTTTCTTTCTTCATTTCCTTCTACTCCCCCGTTTTCTTTCTTTGTTCTTTTCCTCTTACTCCCTCGTTTTCTTTCTTTTCTCTTTTCCTCCTACTCCCCCGTTTTCTTTCTTTCTTTCTTTGCCCTTTTCTGCCTACGCACACGTTTTGTTTTTTTTGTTTCTTCTTTATCTCCTACTCTCACGTTTTCTTTCTTTATTTATTTCCTTCTACTACTCCGTTTTCTTTTTCTTCATTTCCTCCTACTACTCCGTTTTCTTTCTTTCTTTCTTTCTTCTTTTCCTCGTACTTCAACGTTTTCTTTCTTTCTTTTTTCCTCCTAGTCCCACGTTTTCTTTCCTTCTTTCTTTTCCTCCTACTCTTACGTTTTCTTCATTTATTTCTTCTTTTTCTTCTACTTCCCAGTTTTCTTTCTTTCATTTTTATTTTCCTCCTACTCCCACTACCTGCTAATATCCACCATTATTCGCCAAGTAAAGAAATCGCCAACTCATAATTCACAAAAGGAAATGAGTCAGAAACTTTACATTTTAGTAGACGATTCCTGCAACTACCAGCTACTAGTTACTACCTGCTATATAAACAATATCTGCCACTATCTGTGACTGTCTGCTATATAAACAAATCGCCAACTCATAATTGATATGAGTTCTTTTATATAATAGGGGTGCTACATAAATAAACATGATTTTAGTCCAGGGGCACAAAGGAACCATATTGGTTCTTTGATGCGACAGAGATGGATTAATATGAGTTCTTTTATATAATAGGGCCGTTACATAAATGAACATGCTTCATGAGTTCTTTCATATGACAGAGGCAATACATAAATGAACCATATAGATTCTTTAATACAACAGGGATGCGTTAATATGAGTTTATATAATAGGGGCGCTACATAAATGAACATGCTTTTGGTCCAGGGGCACAAATAAACAATATGAGGTCTTTGATACAACAGAAAAGTAGGAGCTGTGGAGGAAAAAGAGAAGGTTGAAAGAGTGAGGGGGAAATAATAGAGAAGAGGGAAAGCGAGAAAGATAGAGAGACGGATTGAGAGCGGTAGAGGATAGAAGTTTTAATATAAAGATGTTGCACACACTTTTTAACCTCTTTGATTTTGTTGTTTATGGTCCCGGGCAACGCCAGGTAGACCTGCTAGTCTATAATCATACCGAAAAT
Organism: Sepiola atlantica; assembly: GCA_963556195.1. Lineage (NCBI taxonomy): Eukaryota > Metazoa > Mollusca > Cephalopoda > Sepiida > Sepiolidae > Sepiola > Sepiola atlantica. The sequence continues at coordinate 218,357,277 of OY744515.1, read as the reverse complement.
CAGTCATCCCACCTCCAAGTTTTCAGGTCAGATATGGAGTTCAGCCGGTGACAGTATAGTGATAAAACGTGTTAGTTTTGTTGGCTTATCATTTATGTTTATATTTGATGAAATTAATTGAATCGAGCAAGAGCGATGATTTTTGTGTATAATTAATAAACAGAAGGCAAAACATAATTTGCATTTCTTAACAATTATTCGTGAATAGACATCAGATGTCACAATGTGACCCTGAAAAATGTGGGGCCCTCTCTGCCCTGGGTTTTCGGCGGTAAGACATGCCGGTTTTGTTGCTAGTGCATAGTAAATGCATCACTCAATTTGTTTTCTAGATACTGGGATCTGGTGAGACGAACACGTGGGGGCCATTAATGCATTCGAAGTATTACTTAGCAGATAGCACCCAACTGTTAAACAACAGGATCTAAGAGAAAAAAAACGTACATGCCAGATAAGTATTCTTTGGTATGCTGTGGAGCTGGCATCCTGCATATCTACCTTACTTACACGAACTCTGACTTCATAGGCCTTTGTCTTCTTAAAACTGACAAAGTGAGGAACTCATTTGAATTATCAAAAGACAAAGAAAGAAGAACAAAAACAACAACGAGTTTTTTCTTTGAGATAAGATATTTGATTTATTAAACATGACATGTCTTGGAAAAAAAATCTCTTTCATATATTTATATAAAGTCGCGGATGAATACCAATGTGATTCTGCTATGTAAATATTCAGTTCTTGAGAGAGTAATTTGGTAACTTACTATGTTATCATTACAATGTAGTGAGTCAAAAATATATTTACACTAATTTCATAGCTCGTCTGTGGATACAAAACCACTCAGACGCCGATGTTGATTTACAGAAAGGTTTATTTAAAAAGAGAAGAACAGTAACAGAAAACATCAGAGAGACAGGTTACTTTCGTGGAAGAGACAGAGAGACACCCAGCCGCACTGTGCATGCTGCCCACCATTGGGGACTGCACTTTAGACATAATCTTTCCTGCTTGAAGTATCGCCAGACAAAGAAGTAGAACATCTCTACCATGAAATCACATAGTTTCGTGACTTTCGTCTGGGGTCACCTCTGACCCGTAAGTGTAGCTCAAACATTCAAACATGGACCCCAGTTATGTAACAAGTGCAATGAAAGTGAAAGTAATTTTTTTAACCAAAAAAATCAATTTCCCAGATTAAAAAGATTCTCACCACAAAATCAGAAAATTATCCGATCTTAATATTGTTTTAAATATTTATCTAAAGGAATAAATGCGAAAGTTGTTTTTTATCCATCACTCCTATACTACCATTAAAACGGTTACTGTTATTTGAATAAATCATACAACGCAGATATTTGAAATACTCTATATATGGTTGAGACGAACGATCTAAGGACAGTCCTTGGATAGCCTAATTTTAATATCTATTTTTAAGCACTTCATTATTAAAATGTGATGTTATTTATTTCTAATTTTATTGTACTATTTTATTTACATATGTGCAATAGTTTCGTCAATATTAACAATAATTAATTAAAATGATAAAGTTATATTTTGGAATTCTCGCCAAATCAATACCAATCAATATTTGATTTTTACCTAACGATGTTGTCCTTTTTACCCTTGCGACATGTTATTCACACTAAAATACTATCATTCGCTTAAATTTATCGTCTTACTTCATAAACATTGCCGTCTGCTTAGGATTGTGTTAAAAATAAATTTCTACAGTGCTCTTCCTGTGTACGCTTTTGCATAAACACTTACATTTTTTGCAAATAAATGTTACTCTGTTTATTTTTTAGCTTTTCTTAATATAACACCTACTAACACTGTTGCTTCCATTACATGATACAAGCGCACTAATGCAGCTCAATATAACAAATTCCGGGTAAAACAGAGCTATTGTAGAGTAAATTTAACTAAAGAAATTTATAACATATTATTTATGTTAGTTCCATGAATTAAACATCAATAAAATCTTCTTGCGTACGATCGTTTCTAAGACGAATATTTTTTTATTAAGCACCGATTCTATAACATCACAAATAGAAGTCCAATAAAACATCAACATTATTCATCATTAAGAAAATGCAGTTATCAAAGAAAAAAACACTTACACGAATATTAATAATAAAAAAATATCAATTATACGATGTATATAAATCAAAACAGTAAATATAATAATTAAAATTTTAAAAATACACATATACATATCGACAATTCACTAAATATACATATATAGATGCAAAAATGTGTGTTTATAAAACATGAATAATGTTGATGTTCTGTTGGACTTAAATTTGGGATGTTACGGAATCGGTCACGAGGAAGAGACTTATTGGAATTAATTAAACATTTTTTGTCTTAGAAACGATCGTACACCAAGAAATTTAGTTCATGTTGCATCATGGAACTGATAGAAATAATATGTTATGAATTCATTTACTTTAATTTACTCTACCCCTTTATCTTTCTCTCTTTCTTTATATATATATATATATATATATATATATATATATATATATATATATATATATATATAGGCATTTTAGCTTGAAGATTCCCCCCGGAGATAAAATGCGGAAACCTCTGTGTAGCTTAAGAGCCATAAATATATTTTCATAGCTTACTATCTAGCTCTACTTACGTATCGAGCACTGTTGAAGTAAATACTGAAAATTGATACATAAAAAATTATATGTGGATACATGAAATACTAATTATATATATATATATATATATATATATATATATATATATATATATATATATATATATATATATATATATATGGAAAATACAATTTCCATTACATTCTATAAATATATATGTGTGTAT
>OY744515.1:218311935-218349435 GCA_963556195.1 Sepiola atlantica | reverse complement strand
TTCTGAGTATATGATTTTGCTGGTAATTCAAAGAGCTTAATTTATAGATTTATATCCTCATTTTTCTCTCTTAAGTTTGTATATTTCGTCCTTCTTAAAACTAAATGGAAAAGAAAATACGATTTATTTTAATTTGCTTCCTTTTTCCAACAAAAAAAGTAAACAGAGATTTACAGATGATAAGTTTTCAGATAGTAATCAAAAGAAATTTAGTCAAAATATTTCAAATGGCTTTCGGCTTACATTTTTTAATTCTTTTACAGGAAAACTGCAGACGAATAAATAAATAATAAACACCACTTTTTTAAAAACCCAGAAAACACAATATTTAAAAACACGTATGATATTTTTTAGTTACAATTAGGTAATTCGCAGGAAGTAAACATCGTTTTTCTTTCACACAGATTCATTCTTACATTAAAAAAGGAAATTACAGACATTAAATCCATTCACACACATACATTATATGTATATATATATATATATATATAGAGAGAGAGAGAGAGGGAGAGAGAGAGAGAGAGGAAGAGAGAGAAAGAGAGAAAAGGGGGGAGGGGAGATAGATAAATAGATAGATAGATTGATAGATAGATAGATATGCGTATATATGTTTATAATTTATGATAATATCGATATATATATATATATATACATATATATATATATATATTTATAAACATGTGTATATATACAAAAAATGATATGTCCATTAAATACACAAATTAAAAATATACACACATATATATACATACATGTCTATAATTTATGAATATGCATATATTATACAAATTCAGGAATATATATATATGTATATATAATTGGTGAAATAAATCAGTAGGTATGTTATGTATATCATCATCATGTCCGTTTTACATATTGGCATGTGTTAACGTCTTTTCGAAATTGACTTTCAACCTATCGCTAGGCACGTCTTTATTCACCCCTCTTTCTTTTAAATCCATCCTTATCACTTCCTCCCAACTGACCATGCTACCTCAACTGTTCTACATCCAATAACCCCAAAACTCTCATCCATTCTTTTTTCGTGTTCATACTAACAAAGTCTCCGGTTGGGCACACATCTTCCTATATTGTCTAGATGTAATATTTTTCTGAGGTCATCAGATCTAAGCCGGCCTCTAAAACTCACATTACACATCAATCGTATCATTCTCATATCATTTCCCTCCATGCAACGCATGTCTTTAACCCTCACTTGCCAGAGCGAAAGTATTATGAGGGAGAAATTTAAGGGGCCACTTTTGGGAGTTGTCAAATGAAATATTTGACAGAATTTTATTGGATATCGATACTGTTCTAGGAGTTTAATTTTTATTTTAAGTTGAATTGTTAAGATAGTTAAAGGGGAGATGTCCAAGGAGGCATAACTAAATAATAATAATAATAATAATAATAATAATAATAATAATAATAATATATCATTACACTGCATACATATGCCTGATTGACTTATCCCTTTGTTGACATCCGTAACACCTCGCTGGTTAGTAATAGAAGTTCCTTAAACTTACTCTGTCTACTCCTAACTCTTGCAATCACACTAACACCAGCACCTCCCTGTGCTCCAATGGTATCACCAAAATAAGAATTTTTTTTTAAAAACCTATATATATGAATATAATTAATCTAAAAATGTATAAACAGATATAAATATATATATATATATATATATATATATATATATATATATATATATATATATACTACAGTATATAAATAACATGTATTTTCAATTTTAAAGGTGTTAGGGTGTTACAATTTTGGGTTTAAGCTCTTCCACAATGTATCTTAAAATTATCTCGAAAAAATTTAAATTAAAGTAATCTTGATGAATTGTTGTCTAATATATATGGTTCCGATTTCATGTCACTCAAAAGTATTTCAGTTTTCAAATGAGTGTCATGCCCGTTTTTTGCACCCTGACAACTTTTTAAAATACTCCTAAGTAACTGAAATTTTTGGAATAATTATTAATTGATATAACATAGCCATGGTTCAAATTTCATGAAAGTCGAAAAAATATTTGAATTTTCAAAGAGTGATGTGTTCAAATTAGAGGCTTAATTTTCTGCTCACTTAGTGTGACTTAGAATACTTTACAGAAATTGAAATTTTTAGAATCTTGCTTAATTTGTGTCAAATATCTATTGTTTTAATTTTATACAAATAAGAGATATTTACATTTTCAGATCGGGTCTTGTGCACCTTCTATGCTTTCTCACACCCCTTTAAAATTGATACATCTTGTTGAAGATATAATGATAAATAACCCGAGTGGAAAGTCTTTAAAATAATAGGGTTATTTCCATATATATATATATATATATATATATATATATATATATATATATATATATATCTTGTACATACAAGATACGTTAACAGAATACAGAATATGTAATAGGGCAGACCGACTAGAGAATATGTAAGACAGAATGTTAAGACCGCATGTGTCTTAACTCGAATGTCTTGGCTGCTCGCTGTAGTTGTACTTATAGTCCAACGAATCCATCTATTTCGTGAATGGGAAAGTCAGGTTATCCCATCACAACACCTCCCCCCAAAAGCTGCAATTCTTCCTTCGAAATTTCTGCTTCTAATATTTTTTCCTTTTAGGATCCGGGCTGAAGCGCTCTACTGATTTTCTTTCCCGTGTGCTCTTTCTTTTAGTTCTAACAATTGGATCCTCTCCAATTTGAGGCGAAGATAAATTTTGTTCAGCTCGTAAGACTGGCCCAGTAGATGTATGTATAGGTTCGAGTACACTATTGGGTTGTGGCATGTCAAAAGCATCACATGGAATCTCCATTGGAACTTCTTCCTAGCTTTTTTCATTATCTTCAGAATACTGTGGTCTAATTTGGTTGATGTGTCTGTTACACATAATTTTTGGACTTTTGATGGTGTAGACAACTTTGCCAATCATTTTCTGAATTATACCATCCATCCAATAACTTTTTCCACCTTGGAAATTTTAAAAATATACTTTATCTCCTGGAGAGTATCTTCTTATGTTGACATTTTCTACCTTTTTAGCAACTTTTTTCTTTGGATAGGGTATCAATCTATCGAAAATTGATCGTATTTTCCTTGTGAACATAAGTTCTGCAGGTAACAACTTCGAATAACAAATTATCTGCCCTTGTCTTCTGTCGAACTGTAGCCAATGGAGGCAGAGTCATCGAAGTTACTCGTACGTTACGAAAAATGTAAAAATATTTGTAATTAAAGTTCTACTGGATAATTTTTCCTACTTTTTTCAACATTGAACAATAAAATACCAGTGAGTATGTACATGATATTGTTTCTAAACATAAATAATTTTTTGTTTGGCTGAAACCGGGAACAAGCACCAAAAAAATGTCTTTTTTTAAAACCCACACAACGACAAACAATTTTTAAAAAATTAAAATATTTTTTTTTTTTTTAGAAAAAAAACAAAACAGCCGTAATATAATTACTTACTAAAAGTACTTTTAACTTGAATAGATTGTAATGTGACTAGACCGCGTTCGTATTTAAGTCACGGCTTAATATACATTTTATTTTACAATTTAAACAGTAAAAGTTTCTTACTTAAAAAAAAGTTTCCTCTTTGAACGACTTTTTTTCAAGTTGTAAAAAAAAAATCCACCACGTGCGTTTCACTTTGTTCTTTGAAGTGTGGTTTGTTTTACGTGGTAACTCCCTTGAAGTGTGGTTTGTTTTACGTGGTAACTCCTTTGAAGTGTGAATTTGTTTTCGAAATCCGTCGAAGCTAGCTGATATATCTTGTTGAAGATATGATAAATAACCTGAGTGGAAGGTCTTTAAAATAATAGGTTTATTTCCGGATATATATATCTTGTACATACAAGATATGTTAACATGATACAGAATATGTAATAGGCAGACCGACTAGAGAATACGTAAGACAGAATGTTAAGAATGCATGTGTCGTAATTCGAAGCTATTTATTTTGCAAAAATTCAGAAAAATTCAGCGCAAGGCCAAAAAGGAGCGGGGAAAGATCGGTCTTCACTAACATATATTGACTAATCTAACTTGGCTTGTTTCATTCGTGACTATCATTCACCAAAATACCACATTCGTACTACATTCATGCACCATACACCAAAAGAAATCGTACCATGATTATTCTACTTAAAACCGATAATTTTATATAATAGAGGATTTGGGTGATAAAAATTTTATATACAAAAAAATGTGACAAATATGCACAATGAATACAAACAAGTGTCAGTATAAGGATCCCCCATTTCTAATCTGTGGCAGATATGCAGATTTGCGAGTCGAAAGCATGATGCAGGCCCGAACGTTTTATTGCAATCACCTCTTTCGAAAATCTCGAAAGGTGACCTGCATCTCTGGCAAATCAGGCTATCTCACCTAATTGGAGAAGGGGTTGGGGAATTTAAAAAACAAATTAAATTGGGTAAAAAAAACGGGAGATGGGGAGGACAAAACTAAAATCATTCATACACTAGCTAAGTTATGAACTGAATAATAACTAAAACAGATCTGCTAAACTAGCCTAAAGCAGGACAAAATCAACGTTCGTTGGAGCAAGCAAAAATACTTTGCCTAAGGCACGTCCAAGTACTATTCAAGTCTAGCATCACTCACTCGACACAATCGCACAACTGTCACCCACTTTTCACCAAAATCTGCCGAAGGGAGTTTCGCTTTCTCGGCCCTAATGCGAATCTTCAGACGATATTTGAAAATTCGAATAAGGTCAGAAGCAGCGAAAGTCTCACCTTTGTAGACTACTTTCGTACGTGTCTGCCATATGACACTTCTTATCAATGCTAGTAAGCGATAAAACACAAAACGTCTTTGCTTATTATTTGTCGGCACTCAATTGATGCATACATTAATAGGTTCCAGGTAAAAAGATGTTACGTTCAATATGTGGACCATGAGACCTGCAACCAACTTAATCAGCGGCACAACGATGCAGCAATAAAGAGAGGCGTGACTAACAGTCTCGACTTCGTCACCACAATGAACACAAATAGGAGAGCTCCTAAGGTCAGCTGAATTAAGCTCCTTGCCGACCCAGAGTGCATTTCTAATAATCAGCCAGGCCAGATATGCTTCATCATTATTGAAGCACTTTAACCCAGGCGCCCAACGCCAGATTGAGCATAACTCCCTACTCGACAAACCAATCCCCTCAATCTTGTCATCTCGAACAGATCCCCTCACCATAACCCGATATAATGCCTTTCAGGACAACAGCTGGGTGTCAGAGAGGCTTTTTTTCACCCGTAAGAGGAACTTCAAGGCTCGTCAACACTCGCGATTAAAGGAGCACTCGCTTCGGGGAACCTATGTGCCCCCCCTCCCTCATCCAATACTTCCGACCAATTTTTCCCCAGCTGGAGATCAGGACCAAACCAGATGCCGAGTAGCTTGCAAGGCCTGTTAGTCCAGCTGAAAGGTCCCTGTAGGGATACACCCGTCCAGGCACCGATGTGCAACCCCACAGACTTGTTGCAGTTAATTTTGACCCTTGTTACCGTTTCATACATTCTGATTTCTCTGTCGATGACACTAATCTCGGCACTGCTCATTACAAGCACTGTTACATCGCTGGCATAGGCAAAGTACTTCAATGTGGGGCAAGCACCTGGCAAAGTAACCCCGCGTAGGACACTCTGAGCCTGTGTAGGAAGGGTTCCAACACAAGCGTATAGAGCATCAGTGAAAGCGAACAACTCTGACGACGAGATCTGGATAATTTGAAGGGCTCTGACTTCAAACCATTCACTTCCACCAGCGCACCAGGGTGTGCATAAAGGAGGCGAATCTAGGAGCGAAACTGTAGACCAAAACCGGCCGATGAAAAAACAGCCTTCAAGTACTGATGGTCCACCCTATCGAATACTTTGGACTGATCTAAATTGATCAGCGTGGCTTCTGTATCGACTTTCTCAATGATTAAGCGTATTGCGTGCAAATTATCCTGAATGGTCATACTCTTCACAGAACAAGTCTGTTCGGGCTAATCAGACCAGCCAAAACACTCTGCAGGCGATTTGCTAAAATCTTGGACAAAATCTTTAACTCTGTGTTTAGCATAGTTAATGGCCGAAAATGATCCAACCGATCCCCACCATTTTCCTCTTGCGTAACAATTTCATAATCCTCCTGGTAAAGTACTGAGGTATTGACCTGTTCCTAAACCAAGCGTTAAATAAAACCATCAGCAAGGGTACAAAAATGTGCAAAGACCTCAAATCCAGCTCGTAGGGCAAACTATCAATCCCAGGAGATCTATTCAGGCAGACTCCCTTTAGGGCTTCCATGACTTCATCCTCTGTTATGCAACCTTCGCACCTAGCCGCTTCAGTCACCCCGAGGCAAGAAAAGTCAGCTAAATGAGGGTCGCAATGTGCTAAAGACAGACCGGGCTTCCTAGTGAAAAGATCCTAGAAGTGAGAACGAAATGCCTCCAAAATACGTTCATTTGTGGTCACAAGTCGTCCGTCCGGTAATGTGACATGTGGGATATATCGATCGGTAGCGCATCGACGCTCCTCTGCACACAATTCAGTGGCCATATTTGTTGCTTCTTGAGACATTCTCTTTATCCTAGCCCTAATTAAAGAAGCTTCGTGCTCCTTGATAGTCAAAGAGGCGAGTTTAGCCTTAACTATGTTAACATTAGTACTATCCCCCACCATCACCGCCCGGTCTAATCTAAATTCTAGTGTCGCTTTTCCTGCCCTAGTTTCTAAGTTGAGTCGTCGGCTAAAATCAGCAGAAAAGGACCTAATGAGTTTCCTAAACTTTACCAACAACTTATTCCCAATTATAGCCCCCGTCATTTCCCGCTGATATATTAGTACAAGCTGTTCACGGTAACTCTTCACATCGAACAACAAAGTGTTAAGTTTCTAGTATCCAGCTAACCTAGGTTTACGGCTATCTAAGTTAACACGTACACGAACAAGTCTATGATCCGAGTAAACTATATTATGAAAACTTGGACACTCTAATATTCCTACGTCGACTCTCTCTCTTAATCAATATAACTCGAAAGCTGTACCGAACTGGAGCTGTGTCTAGTTGTCCAAGTCCATACTATATCATGGGGCTTCTCATTTTGAAACTTATTGATAAGATCAAACCTATCAAGAAATTCACGAAATATTCTAGCATCCCGATCTGTGTTAGTACCCCTAGAATGATTACCCGTGCGATCTAAATCGAGATCCAGGACTGCGTTCCAGTCTCCTGCTAAAATAACTGAACAGGGTGTGTTCATGAACCGCTCGATTCGCTGAAGAAAGGGTACATACTCAGTCTGGTTATCAGGCGCATGAACCCCAATCAATCAAAATGCCTTATCTTTTATGGTAACATCCAGAACGCAAAGCCTTCCTTCCAAATCCATGAAACAAGGGTCACACAGCGCATCTAAAGTTTGCTTCCCTAGTCAGGAAACTCCCCATGAGTTATAATTGAAGTACGCTGAATAGACATGAAACTCCCTAGACAACGCACTTAAATAATCACCTTGAATTAAGTGAGTTTCCTGAACACAGCATACATCAACTCCAAGGCTTTGAAGATCCGCCCATAATTGCAATTTCCGAACACCGGCCCTCAAACCTTGGACATTCACGCTTGCTAGAAAGAATGCCATTGTGGTATCTTAGGTTTGAGTTTCTCCAATGAACATTAATTGTGACAGGATGCCGATGGCACGTCCCGTGGAATATTGTCCCATCGGAATAGTGATGAAACCATCATGGGATACACCACCAACATTCAAAGGGAATGTTAACTTTGCTGCTCTGTAAAGGGATGAGTGTAGCTTGATGGGGACCCTCCCAAAACAAGATTGCCTTTTGGGGAGTAGTTTCTTGGGGGAACTCAGAGCTATCAACTTGTACTCTCTTTCCTTTATAAGAGCAGTTACAGGAGGTGGCCTTTTTCTCGGAAGAGGGCGGGATGAAGTCAGTGGAGGATTCTTCGGCAGAGCGTTTGTTGTGGGTTTCTTTGGAGGAGAGTTGGAGCTGGAGGTTCTTTCGCGTCTCAACCTCTTTTCAAGTTGAACCACTTCAACGAATTTTTCCATCCCTGGGTCTTTTGACATTTTAATTTTCTCCTTTTCTTCTCCTATCTGGTCCAGGGTAAGTCTGCCAGGTTTCTTCTTACCCTGAACCACTCGTTTTGATTCCTTTCCTCATCGCACCTACATAGGTCGAGGAGACATGGGAACTCGTCTTCAGATGACGAATCTATGTCTGTCTTTTACGTTCCCCGACTCTGGCTGGAATTGGCTCCCCGACCTTGGGACCCAGGTGAGCCCCTATCCTGTTTTGGGGGCTTACCATTGGACCTGCTTTTCTTATTTCCCTCTTGGGGCATTTAATGGTGAGGTGGCCCACTTCCCCACAAGTCCAACACGAAGGCCTCTTACATGCGACGATTAGCAGGATTTTTTTCTCCCCATATTTCGAGGTAAAAGGGGATCGTGTCAAATGCCTTCTTGTCGAGTGGAATCTCAAAGATCTATATAAATAAGTGTTCGTCGCAGATAATGGACGTAATGTCTCTGTATTGCATAAGGAAACCAGCGATATGCTCCCTGTCCACATGAAATGGTACGTTAAATAGAGAGACGGCGGTTCTTCGGCGTCCCAGGTACTCTGTCCGAAGAATGTAATACTGAGTAATTATCTCAGTCTGGGACAGCGACAGACAATCCTCGGCTGTTGAAAATAATGTATTCCAGGTGCGGTAACCTCGACATTTTATAATCCGTAGTGGTCTTTTTCCGGTTGTCAATATTAATTTTGTGACAATGTCGCTTGTAGCTCTCATCACTTTCTTTGTTTTTCGTTTGACGATAAACATCTGTAATGTCCTTTTGGAAATTTCTTCCAGTCGTGGCATATCTATTAAAAGTCCTTTCTCCGTAACAAGGTGTTGACATTTTTTAGCTCGTTCCATAAACTCTGGAACGTTCAAATGACTTTGGGGAGTTTTGTCCAGCCAGTACTTTGGGGTGGAGCGGAAGCCTCAACCGACCCCTTGTTGGTCTCCATTTCCTTTTGTAACAGGTGGCAGGGAGTCGCCATCGCCAGAAATAAAACAAGTTATCAAAAAAGATAACACGAAAAACAAAAAAAAACAAAAATAGGTAACTTTTAAAAATAAAATAAAGCTGGTACTATATAAAAATAGCGTGAGTCCGTTAACAAGTAAATATAACAATAGACATAACGACAACAGTAACAATAATTAAACTTATAAAACAACTCTCGCCAAGAAAAACACTAACCAACATTGCATATTCATCTCTTAACTCGAATGTCTTGACTGCTCACTGTAGTCGTACTTATAGTCCAACGAGTCCATCTATTTCGTAAATGGGAAAGTCAGGTTATCCCATCACAACAAAACTATTCGAATAGAATTAGAATTTTGGGAATATTTCTTGGTCTTTAATACTTATAGTTCAAATTTTCATGCAATTCAGAAATATGAGAATTTTCAAAGGATCTCACTTTTATGTCATTTTATAACACCAAAATATATGAAACAAACAGACTAAAACATCCCCAGTAATGTGCTAATTACTAATACATCATTTGTTTTGTTAGGATATCAAGCGCTAAAAACTGATTCAAGGACACACACACTCATCCAAACACATTATATATATATATACATATATATATATATATATATATATATATATATATATATATATATTTTATTTATTTTGGTACAGAAAAATTAGTACAACATTTGTACCGTCGGTTTCAATCACGGAAAGTCTTAGCCATCCGGCTCTCTTCAGCTTCTATTGTCATCTGTTTTGGAAATGTGAAGTCACATGACACTCTCGTTGGGACGCGTTATTTGCTCAGCATGTTGTGTATGTCCCAACGAGAGTGTCACGTGACTTCACATTTCCACAACAGAAGCTGAAGAGAGCCGGATGGCTAAGACTTTCCGTGATTGAAACCGACGGTACGAATGTTGTACTAATTTTTCTGTACCAAAATAAATAAATATCATGCTCTTAATTTTTAACTTTAATTCTTAATTAATCGAGCACTCTGCTGGGATTTTTTCTACTATATTACAAAGAAGTTTATATATATATATATATATATATATATATATATATATATATATATATATATACTAGAAGAATACCTATCCCAGTACAGATAAAATTAATTCCCGAACAGAAGAGTTTTGTACCACTTTTATTAACATTTGTACCACTTTTATTAAAACCAAGATATAATAATACTAGACCTGATATCTAGAATCTGAAATTTAGGGAATATTTATTAACTGATATCTAGAATCTGAAATTTAGGGAATATTTATTAACTGATATCTAGAATCTGAAATTTAGGGAATATTTATTAACTGATATCTAGAATCTGAAATTTAGGGAATATTTATTAACTGATATCTAGAATCTGAAATTTAGGGAATATTTATTAACTGATATCTAGAATCTGAAATTTAGGGAATATTTATTAACTGATATCTAGAATCTGAAATTTAGGGAATATTTATTAACTGATATCTAGAATCTGAAATTTAGGGAATATTTATTAACTGATATCTAGAATCTGAAATTTAGGGAATATTTATTAACTGATATCTAGAATCTGAAATTTAGGGAATATTTATTAACTGATGTCTAATATATATTGTTAAAATTTCGCAAAAATCTGAGGTATCTGAATTTTCCAAAGCTCTTCTACCCCCTTTTATCCTCTTTGCATAAAAATTAATTTAACTAAATATAGCCCACATTATTATCCGTTACGTCTAGCAGCTGTGTTCTACAATTCATACTGATCGATTAATTAGTTAAGGAGTAGAATCCTGTACATACAAATATATAAACTTATACACATACCTAACATTCTATAAATAGAGTGTTAGTTCAACATGACCATTGTCAAAATATATTGGGATAGACGTTAATTTACAAATAACTGAAAAAAATTTTTAAAATTCTAAACTGAATGGATCTGTTAGTATTAAGCCGCTTTCTGATATCTGAATGTCTTACTCTATCTCACAAAGTTACTCCATGGATAGTTCTTAAACATTTAATCTCGAAGACATTGGGATTCCTCTTATGCTCTGCCAGTATAATGCATGTTTCACTATCATATACAGCAATTGCAACTATCAATGCATTGTTAAGTCTTCACTTCTGAGGCGTTGATATGTTCTTCTTGCTCCATATCTTTTTTTTTTAGACATCCAAACACAGAAGTTGCTATTCCTATTCGTCTGCTCTTGTCAGATGAGAATTATTATATTTGGTTTCCTCTTAACAATTAAATAATGCAAATTCTCACATTTCTTTGCTCTATGTTATCAAGCATTTATCGCTATTAAAGATTGACAGTCTCAAATTTAGGTTTAAAAATAGCTTTCCATATATATTATTACAAATGGACAAATGCAGACTCAGGTGCTGAAGGTTTTCCATCCTGACGAATTAAAGATATGAAGTCTGTAATAAAAACGATAATGGCAAATACGAAAAAGAAGCCTACCTTACCAATCAAATTGTTGACTTTTGAGTTTTCACAATTTGTCAAATGAATAATGAAAAAAGTAGTTACCTGAAAAAGAAGAAAACATTGAAACATTAAATAATATAGGTATAGAATATTGCAAATAAGAAAAAAAACGTATCATGATAAAAAGTAAGTGGCAACAAACAGATTTTACATGATTATCAGACTTGTTTACAAGCAGTGACGTTTCTTACTGTTAGCCTTGATAAATTTTATAGTTTTATAATAAAAACAACCTTTACAATCAGAACATGCAACATGGCAGGTCAGTTATTTATCATATATGCAATTATTAATTGCAAATAATAAATATTGTCACAGTTGCTATTTATCATGCTGATGTTTGAAATCGTGTGTACCTTTGTGTGGGAAACTAAGGCCAAGATTAAAAGGTGTTTCTGTGAAGGAGAATGTAAACATTACGTAGTTATATCGTGTGGGTGTGTTAGATTATGCACAAAGAGGAAATTTCCACTAGAAATTCGATTACATAAGAATAGGAATTTTCCATTAGAAGTTAAGGCTAGTATTAAGTTGACGAGTTTGAAGGAAATAATATCATGAACAAGAATTCGGGAGTGATACCTGGCGAAAAGAGCAGTGTATATTTCTCTTGGCTTTTCATCTGCCAAGCGAGCATGTTTTGAAGTGATTCTCCCCACCTCCTCCTCCTCCTCCTTCTCCTCCTCCTCCTCCTTACGGCAGGAGCATGTTATTAAGAATGACTGATCCTCTATGGATGAATTTAAAGAGTAAATAAAACGAAGAATATTTTTGTTATTCTACAACTGTTGAGAATCACACGTGGGAATCTGTCTATCTGTTTATGTGCCTATCTATCTATAATGTTCTCGCTTGTCAATTGTTATGTGAATCTATTAATATTCGGCTAGCGACATAATAGACACTTATACATACAATGCGAAGCGAGAACGTAGAATGAATAAGAAAGAGAGACATGGTTTGATGTTTACGCTTCCGAGACCTTCTTCTAAAGAGAGCGATCTTCGTCAGCATTCGTTTATATATGCAAGAGAAATATACAAAGGGAGATAATTATACAATGTAAGTGAGGTAATTATGATACACGTCGTTGTCTCCAAATGCAAGACACTACACCTCTCTCCACCTTAATTAAGTGTACGCGTGCGTGCGTATGATAAGTGGGGGGGGGGTACAGTCCATTATTGTCCATCACTCATGTATGCAATATGTCCATGGTGATTCTCTGATTTCACGGGGGATCACCGATTATACAATTGTCTCAGTCAAGGAGGAAATCGATTTTTCTTCTTTTTTTTTCTTTGCAAGATACATAATTGAAGACCAACTTACGTCGTCTGCAGGATGAGGGGGGGGGGGAAATCGACTTTCGACTCTTTTGAATCAATCTGTTTCTGATTCCTATTCTCTCTTCTTCAGGGGAGCTGTCTGAATTTGTCCGCGTGAAGAGTTGTCTTGGGTTGGACGTCGAAACTCTCTCCTTCTTTCTCTGTCTGCATATGTCACTGCTTTTCTTCTTTTCCTTTTTTTCCCTTTCTTCGCGCATTGCTGCCACGTGGGAATCAAAGGTGTTAGATTCCGGTTTTTATTTAACTGCGCGCTACACCGATAAATCTGGTTGTTTACGTTTTTTTTTTTTTTTTTTTAAGGAGTTTTTATCCCAGTTACGTTGTTTTTTTTTGTTTTTTTTCCTTCAGTGTTCTTGGTTTATTTTGTTTCATTCGAAGTGTTGATAGCATTCCCTGCTGAATCAACTAGTCGTTGTCTGCACGTGGGTTATTTCGTTTCATTCGAAGTGTTGATAGCATTCCCTGCTAAATCAACTAGTCGTTGTTTGCACGTGGGTACTGTATAGAGACTATCTGTCATTTCTGCCAAGGTACGTGGCACTTTTTTGGACTTTGCCAGCTCTCTTCTTATGTAGTAGAATTATGTCTGGGCTTTAATATCTGAAAGTTTTTTTGTTTTTTTTGTGTGTGTAAAACCTTCTTCTGTTCTTTGTCTCTGATACGGACTCTTTGAATGATTTTGGGCAATATCAGAGTTTGGCCGCATTTGTCTGTTTTCCTCTTTCGTTTCGGCCAGGGACCTGTTTCTTTCTTGCCTTTTCAGTATCTGAAGGTTTCCGTGCAAAACTTCACCGTTTTTGTTTTGGCACGGGCTCTTCGAAAAGTTCCGGAGCAACATCAAAGTTTGGTCAAAATTGTCTCTTTATTCACTCCGTGTGTTCTGTTCTTTCGTTTCGTTCTTCGTATCGTTTAGTTTTCGTTTCGTTTCTTCGTATTTCGTTTCGTTTTTTTTGTTTTTTTTTTTAAATATGAGTTTGTTTAAAATTCTCGTCGCCTTGTAGCGACCTTCATTCGAAGTGTTCCTTTTTTCTTTTTTTCTTTTTTTTTTTTAAACGTGAGTTGTTTAAAATTCTCGTCGCCTTGTAACGACTTTCATTCGAAGTGTTTTTTTCTTTTTTTTTTTTAAACGTGAGTTGTTTAAAATTCTCGTCGCCATTTATAATGTTCTCGCTTGTCAATTGTTATGTGAATCTATTAATATTCGGCTAGCGACATAATAGACACTTATACATACAATGCGAAGCGAGAACGTAGAATGAATAAGAAAGAGAGACATGGTTTGATGTTTACGCTTCCGAGACCTTCTTCTAAAGAGAGCGATCTTCGTCAGCATTCGTTTATATATGCAAGAGAAATATACAAAGGGAGATAATTATACAATGTAAGTGAGGTAATTATGATACACGTCGTTGTCTCCAAATGCAAGACACTACACTATCTAGCTAATATTTACTTAGGTTAATATAACTTCATTAAAAAGGGTAAATTGTACTTGTGATTACTTAATATTTTTCTCTCAATAAACCTCCATTTCCAGATTATTTCTTATCTTAATTCTTCTTCTATAACTCGGTGATTTTGTACGGACAACGGATCCACAAAAACGACACCCCCCTCCGAAGAAGAAAGAAACAACGAAGAATCAAGACGACTGTGAGGATGAAAGAAAAGAGGACAACTCAACACATATTCGACACCGAAGAAGAAAGAACAAAGGGGCAATGTAACTGTTGTGACATTGAAGAGTCGATAATAATTAAGACAACACGGTGGTATATTTACTAGAGTGTATTTACAGAAGTACTGTAATAGTCTGTACAGAAAGTCTGCATTCAATACTATGGCTATGGCTGCCACCAATAACTACCACATTAACAGTTAATCGTAACTCCATTCATAGTGTCTGAAAGTCATGAAATTATTAACAACATTCACAATCCTTTTTGCAATCTAATCATAGCTAAGTCAAATAAACTGCAGCCTGACATGTCCACAAAGTTTCAGTTATTAATGTCTAATAGTCTAAAATGTTTTATTGCCGTTATTGTTTGGGGAGAGGGCATTTTTGGTCGTCGTCTCATTAGTAGAAAGTGTGATCTTGAATGGGCCATAACCGTCCTGTGTCTTTATCTGTGGGGATATCTCAAAGATAATGTGTATCAAAACATTACCATGACTATTTCTTAACTGAAGAGGACCGTCACAGCCATAACCAGGGCAGTGCCAAGAAAGGAGTGTGTTAGAATTATTGACAATTGTGTACGTCGTATCCAGGTGTGCTTATCATTGAATGGCGATAAATCAAAGTTGGAAATTCATAACTGAAACTTGGTGGGCAAGTCAGGCATAGACTGAAATTCATCTGTACTAAATATAGTTGGGGTGAAGAAAAGATTGTGAATTTTATTAATGATTCCATGTGTGGCATTTTTGAGTGTCACCCTTTACTTGAAACTGATTTGTAAACATTACTGGGAACATAAAATTTGCTTGCACGAATAGATCCAGTACATTCTGTTGTTGAATATGACGGAGATGAACATATTTTTTTTCTGGCTTAGGGTTGGATAGGTTTTAAACAGGCCTCATATATATTGTGAAACTACATCAGCCGAGTATTTGCAGAACTATATGTTATTTCAATCGAAAGCTGTACAGCATATTCGTGGAATTTGAGTTTGCTTTGACATCTATACAATGAAAATCCTACATTTTACTTACTAGTATCTGCTTCATAAATTAAACAATCGAAATAAAGCATGAAGCATGAAAAGGCCACTTCCATTAGTGTTTTGCCGTTTCGCATCGTCCATGTCAACCCGGTCCGGTCATGCTTGCAGATCATGATGGTAAGCTCTCCATCTAAGATTTATCAGAAACTTGTTCATTGACCGGATCCATTTGTATATATAAGCCTCCTTAGTTGGGGTAAGTATGTTTTTGGCCGATAATAGAAGAAATTCTTTGCTGAACATATCCGGATGGTAAAAAAAGCTCTACCTTGCGGGAGCGTAAATATATAAAGTAATCCAACAAATGATATAATAGTCAACTAATATCTTATAATTAGTGAAAAATCCGGATAAAAACTGAAGATCAATATACTGGATAGAGCATTAATATCATAATATAAAATGAAATAATAAAATAAGGTGCCAATCAAATTTTATTAGAATTCAAAGTTCAAGCAAAGTATCTTAACTCATAATTATCTTTGAAAACTCATGAGTTAAGGACGTTAAGATACTTTGCTTGAACTTTGAATTCTAATAAAATTTGATTGGCACCTTATTTTATTATTTCATTTTATATTATGATATATATATATATGTATGTGTGTGTGTATATATTATTTCTTGTATACACCTATACTATTATAATTTGATATAATATATTCTGTATATATTTTCAGTATTTGCTTCAACAGTGCTCAATACGTGAATAGACCTTAGTAGATCACTTAGCCTGACGATCCCCTATGGGGATGAAACGCAGACGCCTCTGTACAGTTTAATTGCCATAAACATATTCTCATACTTTACTGTATGCATGTATATATATATATATATATATATATATATATATATATATATATATATAATTATTATTATTATTATTATTATTATAATATTAAATGTGAGGTCATCAACACTTGTTTTTCTCTGGCTTTTTTCTTTCAGACTGTAATAACACAAAATACATGCTAAAATATAATTTAGTTATGGAAATTAATTTTGTTTGGAAAAACTCTGTGTTACTTATTCTAATTAGCTGTAATTTATAATTTACTGAACAAATTACCCATCTCTCTCTTAGCTATCTATGTATTTCTCTCGCTCCCTCTCACTTTTTGTTGATTCAACCACTCACAATTAGTTCTTAATGCCTCTGTGATCATTTAGAAAAAAACTGACCCTCGTTTTCAACATTATCATCTCATTTACATACATGGGTCTGAAGACACAACAAACACATATGTAAAAGTAATAAGTCTCATTGCTTGTATATTATGATAATAATAATAAAGAATAATAATACTGCTATATATAATAATAATAAAGAATAATAATCCTTCTATATATAATAATAATAAAACTTCTATGTATAATAATAATAAAACTTCTATATAATAATAATGAGAATAATGATGATAATAATAATAATAATAATAATAATAATAATACAAATAATAAAAATAGCCACCGATAAATAGAAAGGAGAAATAAACACACACACATGCGCTGGCATAAGCCACGACTAATACTACACACGATTGTCGCGAAAGGTCAAGGAAGATGGAAAGACCGAGGAGGGAGAGCACCAACCAGACCTCCACTGGAAGGGTACAAGAGTACTGAAACTTTGGGGATGCTTATTCTCATTAAAATCTCAGAGAAGACCAACAGTCGTTGCTAGCCAGAAATCAATGGTAAACGGCTGTTCCGATAATGCAAAATAATTTGCAAAACTTATTGAAAGCGGTGGAGAGTGCTGGAAATCTGAGGAGACTTGCTGTCACTTGGACTCCAGGGGAACACCACTGGTTATTGTCAGTGAGCAATCACTGATAATGACTTGTGTGAAGATTTTGAGTAAAATAATAATAATAATAATAATACTAATAATAATACTAATAATAATAATAATAATAATAATAATAATAATAATATCGAAGTAAAGAGACTGATTATTTTTGGTTATGAAAGAAGATATCTTAAGAAGTATCTCACAGTTTAGGAATTTTCGAATGAAATCAAAGTGGAAAAAAATAATAGTAGTGATTGTGACCCAATGGGTCACGGATATGTCCACTCATAAGGGGCATTTCTGTGTGTGTGGTTGTGTGTGTCTGTCTGTTCGCCAGTCACTGTTTTTTAAAGAAATACTTAAACTTCTTTTAGAAATGAAAAATATTGCTGAATAATAAATTCCCAACAAATAAAAGGCATTTCGAAACCGAAACCTCGAGATCTCGATTCTCATGTTCTACAAACTGAGCTATTTAAATTTTCTCATAACTAGATCTTAAAACATTACCGTAACAGAATAATTATAGCCTTGACGTGACGTCATAGATTCATAATTTATATCATGTTTCAAAGCATGAATTCAAACATAAGCGATGATAAAAATATATAAACGAATGGTTGAAAATTATTAATAGCGTTGGAAATTTTTTTAATAGTCCAAAACAATTAATTTTGTAACTACGTATTGGCGTTAAAAAAGTATTTAATATATTATATACGAGAATTTGGGGCCGTATATATATATATATATATATATATATATATATATATATATATATATATATATATATATATATATATATATATATATATATATAGAGAGAGAGAGAGAGAGAGAGAGAGAGAGAGAGAGAGCGATCTTAGGTAAACTTTTAATTATGCTTCTAGAATTAAACATAAACAACAGTCTGTGTACGATCGTTTCTGAGACGATATGGGTTTTTATTAATATCGAGTCTATTCATCAGCACAGGGTATAGACACCAACTTAGAAGCCAAACTCCAGCGTCAAAACCATAGAGTTGAACATTCCCAATTATACAGAAAATTAGATAGGATGAAGGGAGTAGGGGTATGGATAAAGCAAACCAGTTCTGACAGTTTTATATATATATATATATATATATATATATATATATATATATATATATATATATATACTGTCTATATACTGTATATACTTTATATATATATATATATATAAAGTGTACATGTGATTGCATGAAAGTCTTTGAAAATAACAGAACACATTACGAAGCGTTTAGTGTGAATGCTTCTTCAGAAAGTGACAAAATTGTATTTCTGGAAACACACTTTACATGTTGTAAATAATGAGTTTGATCATTTGCCTCCCCCCCCCCCCAACTCCCCGGGAGGGATATTTCAAAAGGTTAAGACTCTCTTTATTCCCAAGTGAAAGTAAAATACTAATTGTCTCTTCGAGAAACAACAGGAAAACAACAAACAAAAGGCAAACACGAAACGATCGAGATAATCGTCTAAGCCTGAAACCTCCGGAATGTCAACAGGAAGGTATTATTTAAAGGAAACACTAAAAAAGACAAACCTGATTGTTGAACAACAAAGCAAAACAATTTAAAATCACAAAATAACAAGTCAGTTTCTTTTGAAATTTATTTTTCAGCAATCATTTTCTGATTACTCAGACTTTTAAAAGATTCTGGCTAATGTAAAGATAATCAGAATTACCAATCATTTACAAAGTCATAGAAACTAAAAAATTGTACATTTCATGTGACTTTCTCTCTCTTTAAAAAAGGGATATAGCTTCGATATTAATACAATTGCATAATCACTTCTTCTGTGTCTGTCACACATTTTTATGATTTTATTAATGAACTAGCTGGCTTCACCAGCAAACTCTCGCTTCACATTTATTATACATATATATATATATATATACATATATATATATATATATATATATATATATATATATATATATACATATATATATATACATATATATATATATATATATATATGGTAAAATGAAAAAGGAAAACCAAAAACTGGATGTTTTTTATGTGTACATCAACGTTTCGTCTTTATTTATAAGACTTCATCAGGATGATGATATAGGGAAAAGATATCATGCAAGTACAGATACATGTAGGGTAGACATGTTGGGAAGAAAAATAAAATAAAATGAAAAATGATGGCAGCGTCTTGGTGGACGTCCGTACTTGTTAGAGAATGAAAATGAGTGACGAAAATAAGTGGGAGAAAAGGGGAAGGGTGGAGGGAGCAAGGACTACTGTGGCTGGCGATGAGAGAAAGAGGTGGGGGATGAGCAGGGGTAAAATGGATGGCAGAGAGAGATTGGAGGAAGAGGGGGAGGGGGTGTTTGACCAGATGGCTGTGGTCAAGATTGAAGGGGAAGAGTGAGTTGGAATGTTTGTGTGTGGGGGGTGTATGCAGGGAAAATGGGGATGGGTATATATATATATATTATGTAAATCATCCTTATTTAATATGTATTAAATAAGGTATACATTTCATTGGAATTGGACCTATTTGAATTTTCGGTGGACCTATGGTTTAAATTTCAGTGTGTGTGTGTGTGTGTGTTGGGGGGATTGTTCCCCCCTGAGACCCTCTTAATATTATCAAAATTTGCTGAAGTTTTCGGAATAAACATTATTTTTCGTCATTTACCTATGGTTTAAATTTCATTTGAATCAAAGGGAAAACAGTTTTCAGGGGGGGGGGGGTGATGCCCCCGGAGCCTTTTTACTTTTTATCAAAAATTGCTAAAATTTTCGGAATATACATCATTTTTGGTTATTTACCTATGGTTTAAATTTAATTTGAATCAAAGGGAAAACAGTTTTCAGTAGGGGGGGGGGCGGGGATCCCCAGCGTTGAAGTGATATATTTCTTATATAGCCTATGACCTTCACTGAGAGGTCGGTAGTCCACATGCCAATTTTCAAGCAATTCTGTCCAACGGTTTGGGTGAACATAAGACATAAAGATCAGGCGGACGCACACACACACAGTTACTATTTTATATATAGAGAAGATTATTTAGTAAAATTAAAAAGCATAAGTGAAAAATTTAAAAATATTATTCAAAACTACTTCAATTATGACATTAAATTCACCAGAATGCATTTCGGTATCTTTGTAGACAAGAAGGTTATTTTAATGTGTGTTAATAGTTGAAAAGAAAATAATAAATTACTTCCTGATCCTTCCAAATTTAAAAGGAATTTGGAAGAATTCTAACTGTCGAATAGAAATTAATTTCTAGCTTTAAAATTCTTAACAATTGGAAACGATTTGCATCCAATAATTTTCAAATTGGAGATTAAAGCAACATGACTTTAACAAAATTAGGTACGGTTTTGTAACAATTTGGTTCAATTAACAAGGTAATAATCAAACGATGCCGTAATAATAAAATCTTACTTTTAAAATTCTATATTTTTCAAAGAAACATAATTTATCAAAAAGAAGCAAAAACAGTATAGTTGAAAATAAGCTAATATATATATATATATATATATATATATATATATTACACACATACGTAACTTACTATATAGAAAGATATGGAATATTAAGTATATTGAATAGTTGATAAGTATGGCAACATAAGGACATAAACGTCGATTTATATGACCTTAACCATTTGGTAAGCTTCATTGAACAGAAAACGGATTATCCATTATTCCATATACTAAATATTCCATGTTGTCTAAAATGTTGTTTCATGTTTTAAACTCCCTCATTTTATATATATATGTATGTATATATATATATATATATATATATATATATATATAAACCAAAGGACTAACACTTTTGGCTGAGAGGAAACGTAAAGTCAGGGTAGTCACCGTCAGACAAAATAAACGCTTATCGTTAATCTAATATAATAAACTGTATATTTTATTGAAAAAAAAAGTTGAAAAATAAAATAGTTGAGCCATTTCACATTGAATGTACATAAAAAACTGAACACACAACTAAAAATTGAAAAATATTTATTGTATTATTTTTCTTATTTAGATTATTAAATAAAGTTTTTAACGGGTAAATTTAGGGTAAATTTTATTTCACCAAATAAAAGAAATTCTACATAGAAATAATAATCAAAAGAAACTCCACATAATTCAGACTTTAGATGGTGGCTCGCTTTACTGTATTGATTTAACATGAGATTTTCTGACCAGCATGTGTTAACGCTCACCCGATTCTGGACCAGAAAGCATCGGAGAAAACAGGTAAACATTTAAAAGAAAAGTTTAATCGCCATCAAAACCTCAGCACACTGACTAATTGCTGTCTTTATTATTTATAATAACATAAAAAAACATGTAACCAGCCTCGGAACAAATCTGCAAAATAGTAATTTCAAAGAAAACAATATAATTCAGCATTTAGATAGGGGATCATTTTCCTCTATAAATTTAACGTAGAATAATCAACAACTACCCTAGTTGTAATAGTTAAACAATTAAAAATACTTTATTTAAAAAATAGAATACATAAACAGATAATTTCTAATGAAGTGGGAGCTATAGAAGAATCGTCCTACCAATAGAAATTGGCGGTGTAATCAGTGTCAGTGCTCGGAGATAATGCCCCCCCCCCCAAATAAAAAAAAGATAAATTAATAGTAGAATACTCTTTGTAAACAAATCCGTCCTAATTTCTTTTTAAATCACAAAAAAAAACGAGAATTATCGAATTGTAATAACATTTCCGGTATTTATTCAATAAATTTTATCCAAGTTTCCTAAAAATATCCCTCCAATCTCCCATCGTGCTTGTTTCCAGTTCTCCAGTTTAAAGGGTTCATAGGTAGAGAGGTTTTCTTTTGTTAGACTAATGTATCACCACTTAGTGAGACCGGAAGCCACTTAAGGCTGGGGGTTAATGAAATTGTTAGCTGGACGACTGACAACACAATGAGAGGATTAAAAAAGATGCACAAAATGGATAAAATTTGACAACTTAAGAGTATGGCTCGACGAGTATTTGTTAACATTGGACTTAAAAACAACCATGTTGTAGTCTACAGGGAAGCAGTCCTGTGTTAATGTGTTCCACAGATATAAAGTCTCTTGAAAGAAACTCTGTTCATGGGAATTCTGTTCGGTTTTAGGTACAGAGAAAAAGGAAATAAAATTCTTTTCAAGATTGGTAATAAGACGAGTTATTGCTGTGAATGTTCTGCTGGGGAAATCAGAGATTGGAGTCCAGTCGTGCACCAACAATGGAAATTAAGATAGAGTCGAGAAAGACGAACAACGTCTCTTCTTTGAGAGAGAGGCTGTAGGTAAGAACAGAGATCAACCGCCACTAGATTGCGAAATCGATTTTGTATTCTGTTCTACATCTACCACCCTATGGACTCTCACTCATTCTTTCAACATGGCTATACCATCGAAGTCCAGATTTATTCTTCCTCTGAGGTTATCAGATTTAAGCCTGTCTTTACGATTCACATTAAACATCCATCGTACCATTCTCATATCATTTTACTCCATGCAACGCATGTCCTCAAACCGCAAATAATACGAATTATCGATCTTACACTTTTATCTATTGAAAACGAAATGATGGGGTTCCATTTAGAAAAAACAAAATTATTTATGAATCAATAATTACTTCAGGAAATCTTTCAGCTAAGTAAGACAAAAATATTAAAATAAAATATTAGAAATAATTAAAAAATAAAGATTGTCATATCTTAAGAAATGCAAGAAGAAAATGTCACTGAGGAATTGTTGACTTGGGAAATAACGAAACTATGTAGACGGAGTCTGCGAGTCTTCGTGTTACAAATCGGTAATTACAATTTCATGGTCTTTGCAAGTGGAAATCGAATCATGTGAAAAATGCGAAAGTTTAGAATGAAGAATGTCATCTGAATGACACTTTCTGGATACGAAGAGACGAAGCTGCAGAGAGAAAACCTGTCAGTCAGTTGGAAGCGAAAAACTTGTGAGGCATCCTGAGTTGAAATGGCAAAGGAGTTGTTATTTTAAACTTGAGAGCATTAGCATGAAATAAGAATAATAATGATACAAAAAAGCGAAATGGTAGATATGAGCATAGTGAGAAAATTCGATTCTATTCGGAAGGTGATAAAAAAAATGGAATAGATATAGCGTATGTATATATGAATAAGTCAATGTATAAGAAATGAGGATGGCTATGAAATCAAATTTGTTATATACATACATATCAGAAACATGGATTTCTCTTTTTTTAATCTTTATTTTCATTTTCTTTCATTTGCTGGGAATGGGACATTCTTCCAAATGCCATACGATCACCCACTATTTACAGACTCTAACCGAGAGCTCTTTTCAAGATTCTCGCTGTTCCCTTGAGTGCAGTTGTTTGGATTTCTCTTACACTTGGTTTACCAGGTATACTTGCCAAATACTTTTTCAAGTTCTTCTTCATGAGTCCAGTGGCTCCTATGATAACTGGAATGATGGAGATCTCTTTGCGGTTCCAGTTTATTTTCATATCATACATTAGACCTTGATATTTTGTTATGTTCTCCCTTTCAGCTCTGTTTAGGCCCCCATCATTAGGGACACTGACCTCAACCAAAGTTGCCACTCTCTATCTCTTGTTCCATATGACAACGTCAGGTTTGACAGCTGCGTTTTTTAGATAGGTAGCTGTGGGGGTTTCATGGTCGTAATAGATGGTGTATGTCTCATTCCCCACAGTTCTCTCAGATAAATGTTCCCAGGGCTTGCTGCTACACCTGATATTCAGTTTCTTACAGATGGTTCAGTGGAGGTACCTGAACACTCCATTATGTGGTGCTGTATAGGAGCCATCTGCCAACATAATTTTGCAATTCAATATCAGGTGGCTCACACTCTCCACTTCAGTGTGGCAAAACCTGCACTTGTTGACCTGACTGAGACCAGCCATCTTTTTAAACGCATTTGTCATCAGGCCCTGGTCTTGGGCAGCCATTATAAGCCTCTCCTGTTCGTAGTGGAGGGCTCCCCTTTTTAGCCAGTTCAAGGACCCTTCCTTATAAATATAGTCCTTGGATAGTTCATCGAGGAAGTATGTGGCACGTTTCTGTCCTGACCACTCATCAATGCACCTGTTCTTAAAAATCTGGGTTTATTTTCCGGCTCTTTTGGGCTATCTCTGTGGCAGGATTGTTTGGTGTTTCTGCCTCATCTATATGACAGCCCTGTCCAAAGTGCTTGGCCAACTTTGTGATGGAGTTTGTTTTGCTGGCTCTTGACTCTTGATGTTCATGTACAATTGCTAGGCTGGGGTTTAAGGAGCTTCTTAGGTACTAGCCAATGCTTACAATAGTGGCTCTATGCTGGTAGTTAATCTCTGATAGCCCCAATCCTCCCTCTCTTCTGGACAATTACAGTCTTGGCAGACACTGATTTCTATAGATGACCCTATGGAGGGTTAACATTTTTCGTGTCTTTACATCTAGCCTGTTGATGGTTTGCTGAGGCCAATCAATGATGCCAAAGCTGTATGTAATTACTGGCATGGCAAGTTGGTTAATGGTCTGTTTACTTGTGCGTCTTACTACGATTAGACTATTAGACCCAGGAACCTGTAATTTAACATTTGTTATTTAGATTATTCAAAGTACTGTTTTCATCACAAGGAAGCATGGTGCAACGGATAAACGTGCTAAGTTATAATCAGTTCTAAATTACAGTTTTCTAAAGGTTTAAGGTTCAATCCTTAGTAGGGCAACAATACGAATAGGCTTACGAATTACTTAAGACTTCTACCCGGTCATGGCTGACGGAACGAGTGAAGTTTCCCCATAAATTAAATAAAGAGTTATGTTTTGAATTCCCTATAGATTCTAGAGTTTAACAGAAAGATTGCTAAGTTCGACAAGCTGCACCTGAAGACTGTCAGAGGTTACATAGACTGCAACATTGTGAGAATAATATCCAAGATGAGAACAGTAGACTTTATAATCCTAATAATACAAATTATTAATCCTCATTCGGAACAAAATACTTTTAGACTATTAGATACAGGAACATCTAATTTAATAGGATTGATCCCCTCTCTATGAGAACTGACTTAAGGATAATAATGAGTCGAGAGGGCAATGCGTTAGAGTAACCAACCTCCTGGAATAATATATATATATATATATATATATATATATATATATACTTTCTCTCTCTCTCTCTCTCTCTCTCTCTCTGTTTATTAACAGTCAAAGGTACCCCTATTTACTTGCCTCCCAACGAGGGCAGAGTTAGACACAAGGTTGGTTTTTAATGTGGTAAAATCCAGATTCCCATAAAGGGGAACTTTTGATTGGGACAAAAATAAGAATTGCCTAAGTCTAAAATGGTTTCTTCTTCATTGATCGAGGACAGAACAGATGAAGTGTAGTATCAGAACAGTTACTACACATTGATCTCAGGCAAAAGGCAGTGAAGATAATTAAGAAAGGATAGAATTAAAAATATCAGAAAAGAAATGGGAATATCTTCAAAGGTAGGAATACGATTTAACTCATAGTTTGGGAGGAAAAGAAAAGATATATATATAGAGAGAGACAAATGATTACACATATATATATATATATATATAAGGGAAATATTGAAATAAGGAAAAAAGTAAATATAGGAATATAATAAAATAAAGGTTACGGTCTAAAATGACCGTAACTATATATTCCTTGTTTAAACACCGACTGATTATAATAAACTTGTAAAGTATGTAACTACTTTTTCATCATTTCAATATTTCTTATAACAATGCTCTTTCTCCAATATCGATCATCGTATTATTACATAGCATCTAATATGAAATAATTATCTTCAAATTATTCAAATAACTAATATATATATATATATATATATATATATATATATATATATATATAGAAAGTGCC
Source organism: Sepiola atlantica (assembly GCA_963556195.1). Taxonomy (NCBI): domain Eukaryota; kingdom Metazoa; phylum Mollusca; class Cephalopoda; order Sepiida; family Sepiolidae; genus Sepiola; species Sepiola atlantica. The sequence continues at coordinate 218,323,040 of OY744515.1, read as the reverse complement.
TTATTTTTGATTTTGTCTTTATTTTCTATTTTTAACTAGCCTTTCAAACTCACTTTTTCCTGATTCAAACGATTTAACTCAAGCTCAATGTTTGATCCAACGGGTCACATTCTTTTAGTAAAGTAAAAAATTCGGCACATGACCTTGGATATTGGAGGAGTAAATGGTTAATGATCATGAACAGTCTATCTTTTAATTTAACTAGACACATTCATGATCCATTTATACTTCATAGATTTCAACCCTCTTCTTCCATCAATTAGACTTCACAATTACCATAAAACCACCTTGCTTGAAATATCCTCAACGATGTGCATGTGTGTGTGTTGCAATTTTAACAATTAAGATGGTGGGAAGTTGGACAAATATACCAAAAACAAAAGAAATAAAAAGAAAAATATTTAAAATAGAATCTAGGGCAACTAAGTAAGACTCCCTACTGCTTCATGGTTTGTTTAAGAACAAATACAACAAGGAAGATCTCTAACTGGGAGTAGCGCCTTAAGTGGAATGGGGGATAAAAAGTTTTTAAAAAGCGGTGGAGTTGAGTTAGAAGTATTTTCATCCCAACATAAAAGTAATACATGAATTGGCAGACGTTATGAGTTTATTCCAAGACACGTTCAGATTTAAGTGAAGAGATTTGTATCATGCTTAATATTGGTAAAATATTTACTATAAATATCATACATGATGTCAACCAAACACTTGCTAAATTTAAGTCTAAGAGAATTGATGTAAGGTTTCTTCCATGAGAAAGACCTGAAGATTTAAGGGTTATATATGATTCATGTGTTACTTACAATAGTTTCCTTGGTGGATAATCGTAAGATTGGCCGTTCAAAACACTGAACACTTTCTGGCTTAAGAAACATAGGCATTATCTGAAGTTGCAGGATTATTCGTTAATGGTATAAGAAACTAGCTAATACCACCGGCCTTGCCAGTGTGTTCCTATTTACTTGCCTCCCCACGAGGTTAGAGTTAGACACAAAGTCGGTTTTTAATGTGGGGAAATCCAGCGCTCCAAAATAAAAGGGCGCTCCGGATTGGAACCGGATGCATATATTTATTTGCTGAACTAATCATAAAATAGAATACGGCAAACCAACAGAGTATCCGACTGTGTTCGGTCAGATTTAGTTCCTGATATTAAAGACTTCCTGTTTTGGGTCGCTTACTCTTCTAGTTTAGTAAGTTTTGTACTAATTTTTATTTATTCATTTATTTATTAAATTTGTAGGTGAAAGTATAGAATAGTGACCCCCCCCCCCCCTCTCTCTCGATGTTAAGAATGGCTTTCATTCTAAATAATCTTCTGCAGTTTACGGATTGCGCTAAAATAATAACGTTATTATTTAGAAAGCCATTCTTAACATGTGAAGGAAGGGCTTTGTTAACTATTCTGTACTTTCACCTAACAATTTAATAAATAAATTAATAAATTTGGGAAACTGAAACTCTTGCCGGAAGTTATATTACAGATGAAGTTTAATATGAAGTTTGGACATTAATTTTAGTGTGTAATGGTTTCTCATTAGATTTATATGCAAAACTGTTTCTCATACGTATGACAAATGAAAAACCAATAACACTGAACAGTTATTTATTAGACCCTGCTTTTTATAATCGTTAAATAAGTTGGATATTCTATTTGTTTAACTAAACAACATTTCTGTCATCATATCATCATCATAATATTCGGTTTAACGTCCGTTCTACATGCATTAGACGGCTGTAAAAAATTGACTTCCAAAGTAACCTAACTCTGGCCATACAACGGATGACCTCAACCCTCACTGGCCGGGTTACACTGCCATACATCATCACACTGCATACACATGCCTGATTGACTTTTCTCTTATTCGACAGTGGTAACGCTCTGTTTGTTAGTAATGACAGACGTTCCCTGAACTTACTCCACCCACTCCACTTTATATATAACTAGCTATCCTGACCCCGCATTGCTTGAGACTATTTTACTTCAATATGCAGATAGTTTTTATGTTTATTTATAAAATTATTGCAACAAATACGGGAGAGGGGAGGCTAACTCTTATTCTAGTAGCAAAAATTATCTTTTTTTCATTTCTTATATTTGTCGTTCAGTCTTTATGAAGTAATAGTTTATTAATATTATATTTTTTAAATATACCCCCCACCACCAAAATAAAAAAGTTATAGACAATATATTGTTAGGATTGCTAACCTTTCTGTTTGTAAAACTGAGAAAAAGAAAAGTTTTATCTGTATGTTGAAAATATAAAGAAAAGAATTAGTATCACCAAAATTCTATTTACGGCTCACATGTCAGGACATGAATACGAAGTAGTAAAGAATGGAAGGATTTTTGTAGATTATATTTTAGGAATATTACTATTCTAAAATAAACCCACTCCCCTCAAAGATTCATAAAGGCAAATAATCTTCGTATAGTTATCAAAGAAATGGTTTGGTATTATTGAAATGAAAACAAACAAATGGAAATACCTGTAGGGTTCATAATAAAGAAAAAGGACAGTCTTAAATAATTTAACCCATGATGCATCTCACAAAAACGACCGGTTAAATAAAAATTAGAAGGAAAAGAATGTTGCTTAGTCTTATCGTACAAAAATATTTTCAAGTTTATTTAAAACACATGTAATTGGTTATCAGATAGCCTAAGTATGAGGAAAAAATTGAAAAAAAATTATTAAGCTCACGCTTGTGTGTGTAAAGAAAGATGTATCCATTTCAAGATTTCTCCTACCCGGCTGAAATATTAGCAAGAAAAAACTGAACCAAAACGAATTATATATGTGCAAATGACACTGGGGAAAACTAACAAAAAATAGGATGGCTCAAACAAATAAAAATATTTCAGATAGTCGAACTGGTAAATTTCGATCGACTTTAATTTTTGTTAGATGAATATAGCATTTTGATAAAAGGTATTATTAAGAATGTGTATTTTGAATAAAATCTAACTCGATTCTATGTAGATAGTGCTAACTGTGTTTATTTTAATTCTACAAATAACTCTTAATAGTGACGATTTCAGAAATCTAGAATATGACTTGAAATCTTTTAGAAATATGAATTTGATAACAGATAGAAACCATATCACCATTATAATAAGATTGTGTCCATATTTTGCTTTAAGTTGACAAAAAATAGTTGTATTTTTCCTAAGGCTGAATCAAAAGCATCAGCATCAATGACCCTCAAGCTCAAGATGAAAAGGTTCATATTTTACTGCATAGAAATCTCTTCTTCCTCTCCTCCCTCCCTCTTATTCGAATGAGAAACTGCCGCAGGGAAAACGTTTCTTAGATTTATGGCGCTATGTAATTCTAGTCCACCAAACTACAATTGGCTTTTATCTGTTCAACTTTTATAAAGTAACGTTAATTTCAAATGGAAAATTTCCAACAAACATTTTCTTTTTAAGGTATTCGAGTTGACCACAAGGAACATTCGACTGTCCTTCTCATGGTCTCTTTGCTTTCTTTTTGTTTTTTTGTTTGAGTAAAAATGGCCTCAATCCTAATTTCCTCTTGTTGATGGAGTTTATTTGGTTAATGTGCAAAAGCAGCAAGCAAAAAATAAAGTGCCATAAACTTTGCACATTACCGTCATGTTGGAATGAGATAAAGAGTTGCAGGAAATTACGCAGTAAATATTATGCGGCATTGAAAGTATTTTCTTTTTACTTTTGTTTACCCCAAACAAGGTATATTGCCACTGAGACGTAAGGGGCTACTCTGATAGGGAACAGATAGAAGAGCTGGCTAGCAAGATGCTTGTTCACGTTATATTTGAATTTGTGCATGTTGGATACGATCGGGGAGACAGAGAGCAAGGAGAGAATTCCAAAGATAAGCTATCCGAGGAAAGAAGCTATTAGAATAGAAAATCATCCGGCATCTAAGGACCTATTTAGCTTCTTGTCGGGTAGGTTGGGGATATTTTCGTTGAGGGTGTACAAGGCACTAAGTTCATCAGAGCACATTCCATGGAAGGACTTGTAAAACAAGCACAGGAATGTAACACTGCAGTGATGCTACAGGGTCTGGAGTTTGGCAGACGGTGCGGGATCTATTAGAAATTATTTTCTGCACTCTGTCCAAGAGGAAGAGGCTAGTGCTTGGTGCACCAGCCCAGATGTGGCAACAATACTCCATTCAAGGGCGAATAGCGGCTTTATAAAGATATAAGATACTGGCAGGTGTTAGAAGTTTTCTCGTCTGGTAGAGGGAGCCTACCTTCTTTGCATTTATATTTTTGTGGGGTTATACGTCTACTTATGTAGATGGTTTGCTTTAAATGTTTGATGGTGTATCAATGTACATCAAACACAATACCTATAGTAAACAATTCATGTGGGTTCTTGCTTTTCCAACTGTTATTAGTGTGCAAATGAAAATATTAAATTTAATAGGATTTGAACTCGCCATAGCAGATTATATAGGCCATTACAGTATCCATTAGACAAATCACACACACACCACCACAATGGGTATTATATACCAAGTTATTTTATATTTAGAATAATTGTCTACATATCAGATACAAGTAATAAAAGTGAATATAATTTTTTTTTATTAAAAGGCAGCTAGTATGTTTTTTTTAGATTTAAATTTTCGATCTATTATTACTAATAGCTAGCTTTACAAAAAGATTATTTCATTCACCCCTTCAGTGTGTTATCTCTTTGTAAAGGTGGTCACTGAGTTTCGACTATGGGCAGTGGCGTGCAGAGGTCTGGTAATGCCCTGGTTATATCCGGGGTCAACTCCTTGATTGTATGCCCCAACGACTCAAGTATAAGTCCTAGTACTGAGAAGTATTATGAGAAAAGGAGATAGTTTGAATATGATTGGATGTCACTCTTAATTTGGATGCCCAGGTGCATTGTCCAGTCGCACAGCACTCTCTGCACACCACTGACTATGGGTATAAGAAAACGTATTTCGTTCTTCAAATGAAAGGAGTTGTAATGCAATTTAAATGACCGAAAGAAAATCTATAAGTTGTTTTTTCTTTACTAAAATAAATATTTTGTATTAACATTCGTTTATTCAATAATAAATACGGAAAATTTCATTAAGATAACATAATGCTTTCTTTCATGGATGGGCTTTCTTCAATCAGGGTTATTAATATTTTGATTGAAAACAAATTACTCTTCCTTTCATTGTCGAATCCCAGTGTCCATTATTTCAGTGATTCCTCTGAAGAGGCATAATAAATACATAAGACAAACGCATCTATATTATTTAGGTTGTTCTCATCTTCTTCATGTGCATCTTGGCGAACTCAGGAATCTTTCTGTTAGACTCGGGTGTCTGTATTGAATTTCAAATGGAACTCTATAATCCATACTGATTCCCGAGTCCGACAATGAACCTGAAGAAAGTCAGTGGTTACATCGGGCGAAACGTTGTGAGAATAACATCCAAAATGAGAACAATAGTCTGAATAATCCAAATAGTACAAATTATCAATCCTCATCTCAAAAATTCCGAAACATAAAGCAAACACATGTTGAAAGAAGAATAAGGTTATATTATAGTGGATTATCCATTTTCTTTCAAAAGAATGAAAAGACCATTTCCATACGCCAGAATGACTTCATTCCAGTCCTGCTTGGAAAGAGGTTCTCCTTCCAGAAAATAAAGAAAATTCCTGATAGCCTCTTGATATATAAACCACTTCAAATGAAAAAATCAATGGAGTAAGCTATAATTTATTGCAACATGCAATGTAAATATACGGCTGAAGAAGCGATATGTGTATGGAGAATTAAACACTGTCAATGTTTTCTTTTTTACTTTAAGAGAAAGGTTCAAGTTTCAAAATACATTGAAACTACTATTCATCGGCATCCCACTGGAACAAGGTTACACATGAAGCCAGTTTAATATGGGAGAAAAATCCAGCTCCCCTGAAAGCGCACCTTGGAAAGGTATATAAATAGCCGAGAACATAAACGTCGGCATTCCCCGGTAGAGGCGCCTCAGGTGATCAGCAATAAACCGACCTCTCCCTCCTGAATTAGGATGTAATGTGCTATCTCCGCGAAGGAGCATAACAAATAAGACAAACACATATGTTGAAAAAAAAAATTAGGTTAATACAATGTCGCCAGTTTAGCTCTCTGCTACTTGACTCGCCATTTACTTTCATCCTACCATTAGAAGTTGTGGCTCAAGGCCGGAAGGTGAGGAGAATAAGCCAGTGCACAAGCGGTCGTGACCTCAGATTTCATCCCACTGCAGGAAGATGTGGCACAAGGTTGGAAGATGGGGAGAATAAGTCAGTGCAACAAGTGAACTCTTGATGAAGGCGCCTCAGGCTGTTAGCCATGAAATAATTCCTTCTCAAAGAGGAAAAGCGAGCCTTCGGAGAGTGGACCTAATACCACAGCCTGACAGATAAAAGGTCACCACAATGGCCCAATCTCTGTCGGACTGATTTTGATAATTGATCCAGGACTGATATATACCGTGTCAGCAAGTAGCTTTGCTACTCGACTTCGTATTTACTCTCCTCCCACTTAAGATGTGTGAAACAAAGCCAGAAGGTGAGGAGAATAAGCCAGCACACCAGAAGTAGGGCACTCTGGCTTCTTAAAAATTGCTAAGGCAGCAACGTCAGTATTCTCTGGTGTGGGTGCTTTTCTCAAAAAAGAAGGAAGGTAAAGCCTGGGAGGGTGGACCTCCTAAGAATATCCATAACTAATACTACAGTGTAACAGATAAATGGCCACTGCAATGGCTCAGTTACTGTCGAACTGATTGTTGAGGACGGTTCCTCGACTAGTATGTACTGTGTCAGTAAGTAGCTTGGCTACTTGACTCCCTTGGTGGATTACAGTCAAAGTATTCTATACTTATTGAAACAGTCTATTGTGTATCTATAGGGATTATACCACATCAATTTGTTTCTTCAAAAGCATAAATTACAGGTAAAAGATTTTACAAGTGAATGTCTAGTCTGATACTTTCGTCGAAAAGTTACCAATGATTTTCAGCCAATTAGTAAAATTCTTGCAAATGAATTTATGTGCCAAGTATTCATCAGAATAAATTATTACTGAATGAAATCAACCAATCTGTAATCTATTATGGCAACGTTGTTATGCTAATTTCTGGCGTTTCCTGCATTTAAGAATCTTATCAATTTCATTGTCATAATTAAGAGCGACATACATGAATTGATTGGTTGGGGTTTTATTTAATCAGAGGCTTCGGTCTTAATGTGATCGTTTAAGCAATGAACCAGGTTCTTATGTTCTGAAGATGCAGTCAAATTGGAAATGCTATTCTGATCTCTATGTGAGTAGGTGTCAAATATTGAATGGACGTATGCCAGTTCAGGTTGATATGAATGTTGGATGGTTTAGAGGAAGTTGAGTGCGTTGATGAATGAACAGTTGATTTGAAAGTAATACATCAGGAGACAGCATTATAAACACATTTTAGAGTGAGTAACAATATCAGCAGACATCCCAAATCACGCTAGACATGGGTGTGTCGGCATCATCATAGTCGGTTTAACGTTGAACAGATTTTAGAAATTGACTCCCAAACTAACCTATCTTTATTCATCCCTCTTTGACTCAAACCCATCCTTATCACGTCCTTGCATGTTTTTCTAAGCCTTACCCTACCAACTGACCCTGCTTCATCAACTTTTCGACATCTACTAACCCAAGAACTATCATTTATTCTTTCAATGTGACCAAACCAACGCAGTCTCTTGTTCTGCATACATCTACCTATATTGTCCAAATGTAATCTTCCTCTCATTGCATCTGATATAAAGGTATCTTTAAGACTCACATGGTGAGGGATACTATAAGGAGAGAACTTGAATGCCTACTAGACACTGTCTTCGAGTGTTTCTTTGTATAGGGGTTTGTCAGGAGATCCTTGCATGAAGATACTTCCTCTTACAAGTAAACCCTGGCTAAATATTCAATATAACAAAGTAATTAAAGCCCAAATAAGATCCCCTTGGTATGGTTACCCACAGTGGCTTATATGAGGAATGGTGCACCTTCTCCAAGTGATATTGACTCTAGTAACATCACTAAGCCGGATACTCCACCAGACTAGATGAATTCTTGTCCTGGAATCGGGTAAGACCTAGAGACTACAAGAAAGATTTACTATAACATAGTTAACTAGTCAATGGAGGAGAAGAAAATCAATGTTTTTCACTTCTTTCTAACTCAACGTTTGGCAGGTAAAGGTAAACTTTAATGCAATATTCGAATATCTATGTATTTCATATAGAGATCAAGTGTTAGCACCAGGAAAGGGCCCCTTGATCTCGGAGAACTTCGACTGAAGTAAAATTAGGTTCCCAAATTCGAAAAGATGCATGTGAAGAAGGTTGGAGGTTAATCGGCCGAAACGTTGTTAATATAACAACCAAGAAGAGAATAGTAGTTTGAATAATACAAATAGTGAGCTATTATGACAATAGTGTTTAGGTCTCAAGATCAAAGTAATGGTCTAATGGTTTTGTGCAGATGTTAGTTTCTTTTGATTATTAAATAAGTCAGTTCGAGTAGAGAGGTCTAGCATATTTTGATTAGTTAACTTTTTTTTTTCAATTTTCTTATCTTTTGTTTTTGCTGGGGATGGGACATCCTACTGAATGCCAGACATTCACACACTATTTCAGAGACTCCAACTGAGAGATCTTTTTAAGATCTTAACCGTCTCTTTAAGCGCATTTGTTTGGATCACTCTTGCACTTGGTTCACCGGATATATTTGTCAGGTAGTTTTTGAAATTCTTTTTCATAAGCATGGTTGCTCCTATAATTACTAGAATGATGGAGATCTTCCTCTAGATTCCAGTTTCTTTTCATGTCATACATAAGACCTTGGTATTAAGTCATGTTCTCTCTCACTCAGCTCTGTTTAAGCCAGCATCATTAGGGACACTCACTTTAACAAGGGTTACTACTCTCTCCTTCTTATCCCATATCACTATGTCGGGTTTAACAGCTCCGTTTTCTAGGTATGTAGCTGTAGGATTGTCATAATCGTAATCCATGGTACATCTCAAGCAAGATTGTACTTGATCAGACAGACATCCTGAGCATGTTCGTCTGCTCACCTAACGACGACTCTGGTGGCTTGGCCATGGCAGACGAATAGACGATAGGAGGATCCCAAAGGATATTCTTTATGGTGAGCTCGCAACCGTCTTCAGACAAACAGGAAGACCTGTCCTGCGCTACAAGGATGTCTACAAGTGAGACATGAGGGCAGGTGGCATCGACCGAACAGGCTGGGAGTCCGTCGCTGAAGATTGCAGCTGCTGGAGAAGAGCTGTAAAGGCATGCTGCAAGAGGAGTGAGGAGAGGAGAGACCAACAGTGAAGGGAGAGGAGAGACCAACAGTGAAGGGAGAGGAGAGACCAACAGTGAAGGGAGAGGAGAGACCAACAGTGAAGGGAGAGGAGAGAGCAACAGTGAAGAGAGAGGAGAGAGCAACAGTGAAGGGAGAGGAGAGACCAACAGTGAAGGGAGAGGAGAGACCAACAGTGAAGGGAGAGGAGAGACCAACAGTGAAGGGAGAGGAGAGACCAACAGTGAAGGGAGAGGAGAGACCAACAGTGAAGGGAGAGGAGAGACCAACAGTGAAGGGAGAGGAGAGACCAACAGTGAAGGGAGAGGAGAGACCAACAGTGAATGGAGAGGAGAGACCAACAGTGAAGGGAGAGGAGAGACCAACAGTGAAGGGAGAGGAAAGCGAGCAGAACGGTTGCAACCGAGCTCTTGAAACCAGACACCTACAACAGAGCGTGTCGATCCAGGATAGGCTTGGACATTCACAGCGGACACTGCAATTCGACAATAGACAAATCTGTGATGCAGAACTCCATTGTCTCCTGAGACAGACGGATGTCAATAACAATGGATGGTGTATGACTTATTTCCAATAGTTTATCCTGGTTGCCAGGACTTGCTGCTACATTGGATATTCAACTTTTTACAGTTGGTCCAGTCAAGATATTTACACACTCTATTGTGATATCATTTTGATTAGCTGTGCGAATAAGAAAATGGTAAGAACGGAAAATTGAGTGAAATTACAATGCAAACTGGAATTAGCTATGTTTTTTTAAATTTTATTGTTATGGTGATATACACCATTCAGTCACTGTATAGACTCTTCCTGCCCTATGAAGAGTCGTTATGACCAATCAGTACAAGTGAGGAAACAGCTTCTCAATTTATTTCATTAACTCTATTCATAGAGTCAGGAAGAGTCTATACGGTGATGGAATAGGGTGGATCACCATAACGCTTATCGTGACTGAATTTTTTAATGAAAGATTCTTTTATACATTGGAAATAAATTACGTACGGACAATGTATAGAACAATTTTATCAAATCTCTTTATGAAGCAATGTTCTAAGAATAAAATAACCAACAATGCTAATTGTTGCAGGTTCCGACCAGATGTTATACCAGCTTAGGTACACTCTTGGCATCATACTGGCAACATAGAGACGAACTTGAACCACCAGACCCTTCTTTGTACCAAGTTTATTCTGATTTAAACATTTCATATCCCAATTTCACAACTTAAACTACTTTTTGGTAAGATTTAGTTGCCCGTTCTTCCGTTCCCATTATTGATACAACCATTAACTAATAAAAATATAACTAGTCTCTACCCTCTTGACTGTTGCCGATTCAGCCGAGAAATGGGAAGAGAATTATTCATATTTCGAACAGGGAAAAAGAATCAAAATAAAGATCGATATTTGAACAAGGCTGGTCTGTGGTTGATCAGAGAATATTGATTTTTCACACTCAACATAGAAAGCAGAGAGAATGATCTATCCATATTTTTATCGTGAAGAAAAAAAGAGAGAATATATTTATAAATAAAATAAATTAAATTAATGAAAAATAGGATAATAATAATAATAATAATAATAATAATAATAATAATAATAATAATAATAATAATAATAATAATGAAGCTGCCACAAATCCGATAAAAAACACGCACATTCACACACATAGCCATGAAAGGTCAATGAAAATTAACAGACCGAGGAGGGAGGACACCAACTAGAACACCACT
>OY744515.1:218269435-218299435 GCA_963556195.1 Sepiola atlantica | reverse complement strand
TGACTCGTCAGAAGGAAAATACTAAAACCGTGCGCAAAAGAACATCAGAAATATATATTTAGCCATCTGTAATGAGCCATAAGTAAGCAAAATCTCAATGTTTATATAAACACTATCAATTACTGTAGAGTGTTTTGCATTTTCACTAATGGTAGTTCGAGACTTCACTTACCACAGTGCTCAACTTAAGGAGGGCATATGGAGTCATCCACAGACCATTTCACTGTAGCACAACTGATAGACAGGCAAGTGCTTCACAGTAGTCTGGGGATTGTTTTAATAGACATTATCTTTGAGATAAACACACAGATAAAAATCTAAGGATTAAAGTCCGGTGAGTGTGATGCTTATTCAAGATCATACCATTTACTGATGAGATGTCCCCACAAAATGATTTCATAGATGGAATTTGGGGGGTGGGGTTGTCTAGTATCTATATAGATAACTTTTATGTCCTTTAAATTAAATTTCTGTTTTAAATAACAATCTGATTATGCTTAAGTTTTCAATCAGATGTTAATGTTTATTTTGCTCCAAGAATTATTGTGCAGATATAATAAACTCCTGAATAGCTATCACTTTCATGATGCACCATAATAAGAATCTGATCCCACAAAACCAGTGACAATTTACATCTTCTTTGAAGTAATTAGTACTAAAATGTTGAGTTCTGTAGTTTGTTTCTTATATATCACACACATGTAAAATAGGAAAGAAAAGCAAATTAAACAAATTAACATAACTTCATAAACAATAGTCCCTGGTGACATTGAGGGTTGTGAGAGTAGATGTTATCATCAAAGTGGAATTGCCTCCGACCACTTCTGAAAATGACTGTGTTCGGAGAGGCTGCTTAGCCAAGAAAATGTAAGCTGGCAGAATAGATTAACATAAAAAGTTTTTGTTCTAAAGCTATAATGGTCAGTGAAATAGGGGAAAATTGACTTCACTTTATTATAATAAAAAGCAAAACAAACTAAACAAAAGAATATATGAAATACAATATTTTCTTAATTTATTATTATTTCAGTTCAGAGAAAACAATAACATTTTTTTTTATACTTTGCTTGAAAATCAGAATCTTGATTTTATTTTCAATTCAGGCTATTGATTCATACAGTTGTACTGTAACTAAATTCACATAACTTCATATTTGTTTTCGATTTCCTTTAATAATAACATTTATTGTTTACTGCTACATTCATGAAGTCGCTGAATCTTCTATAGGTTTCAATTCTAATACAATTATGACGGGCCTTGGGCAAACCTGGTGTATGCAAGTGCAGCCACAGTAGACTTCCGATGCATAATTATGCGGTTACTTGTTTTGAAACTGAACGATTTTCAATCAGTATCAAATTAAATTGATCAATTTGCTTCCAATAAAACTTGCTGGTAGGGAATTGAAAAATTTATAACAATTTTCTCATTAAATAGAATCAAATTAATTCTTGATCTAAACCCACAATAGTGTCAGATTGAGAAGAATGTGTGCCATTGAAATATAAAGTATTTTCGTGAGAGACTTCTGCTATGGTTTGTTTGTTTGTTTGAAAGAATACATGCTTTTTGCGGTTATTTACTACTGAAGCACAATCCTTAATGTAAAAAATTCATTGCACAGAGTGACTAGTTACAAAATGCTACCTGTGGAATTGTCGTGCCGCCACCTGTTTTATGACTCAGCACACCTAAAATAAACCGGATGTTCAATACTTGAGTGCCTTAACCCGTGTGACAGAAACTAACACATTCTCTTTCTATCTGTGCACATCGTCACTCGATCCAACGAATAAAATTTCATCAAGCCATTGTATCAGCAGTAATAAGCAAGACACTATAAAAGCAGTGTTCATCTCCACTCAGGGCTCATTCGGGGCCTTTTCTCCTGCCTCGGCGCCTGGCACCGTCTCCTCCGTCACTGCTGACCGTACCGTGCAGACCTTTGTCAGACATCACAGCAAGCAACTTTTCTATCATACTACGATGTGAACAAACCTCCACTCCTTGCTGGTGTCTGCGTCCTGAGATGTCTACCTCCTGCCTCTCCTGCATCGCCTGCTCCAGTTCACTCCTTTATGCAGCGCCTTCTCCAGCTCACTCCTTCATGCAGCACCTGCTCCAGCTCACTCCATCCATCTCCTTTTTGCAGATCGTGCTCCATCTCCCTCCAGCAGTTTCTGCCCCGACTGCTTTCTGCAGCACCTCTTTCCAGCAGCTCCTGCTATAGCTTCCAGCAACGCCTGCTCCATCTCCTTCCAATGGCTTTTGCTCAAGCTTCTGACGGCACCTGCTCCGGTTCCTTTCCTGCAACCACTGCACCAGCTCCTGTTCCTTGTTCCAGCAGAACCATGTTCCTGCCGATCCACCCCTTTCCCACGTCCACACGGAGCAGACCTACCTGAGGAATCTCCTCACACATCAGGGACGTCCACGTCAATCTCTATGTGACATCATCCCATGCTGTCCAAGTTCCAGTTTTCCTCGTTCCTGTCGATCAAGTCTTTCCGGTTGTCCAGGTTTCGGAAACACCCTTCCTGCTATCCAGATTCCAGCCTCTACTGCTGCTTCCAGTGACGGCATTCCCTCATTCCAGCCTTTCCAGCTTCCTCATTCCAGCCATTTCCTGCTTCCAGTGACGTCATTCCTGTCATTCCAGCCTTCCTCGTTTCCAGTGCGGCGTTTACTGTCTTTCCTGTTGATGCGTCATCTCAGCTTTCTTTCTCACATTTATGGTAAATAAACTACTTCTATTTTACAACTGTTCATCTGTGTTTGCCCTCTCTTCTTTGCCATTGTCGTATCTTTGCCTGTGTCTACTTTCTTAGTTGTAAGACCGATCACCCCAGAGTAGTGGCGCTGCCCAAGCATCGCACCTGGTGCTGCCCAAGCGTCGGCCAAAACTTTCCCAGATGATCGGACCCTGCAACAGAATCTTTAATAATTGGTTTAAAGGCCGAAATGAGAACAATATACCCCATGACTTCAATAAATACTTCAGTTCAAAATAAAGATTCCCAAAATTGAAAAGATGCACCTGAATAAGGCCGGAAGTTACATTGGTTAAAATGTTGGGAAAATAACGACCAAGATGAGAATAATATTCCGAATAATCCAAAGAATACGAATGACCAATCCTTACCTTCAAAAATTCCGCAAGAAACATAAACAAGATGTAATATAATGGATATCATCGCCCGGAGTTTTCTTTGATTGTACACTGTGCATTCGTCATTCAGACAAGCATTTATTTTCAGTCTTATGCTTTGTTATGATATGTAACCAGTAACCTTTCATATTAACACATAAACCAATATCTAGTACTTCAAGTTAATCTTGATATTATGTTATTTATCTACCTCCCACAAGGTAAGATGTGACACAAGGTCGGGAAAGTGGGATTAGATAAGCCAGCGCTCGAGAGGTGAGCACTCTGGCCATTTAAAAATTGCCTGGGCAGCCCGGTAGGGGCGCCTCAGACAGTAAGCAACAAACTTACTCCTCACCAAAGAGGGGAGACAAAGCCTGGGAGGGTGCACCTCCTAGAACTGCACAGGACCGGCAACCCCCAATAGACCGGCATAAATCCAGACCCAAAGGCCCGGACAATACCGGTTTATTAGGCGGGGTAAAAAACCCTGGTTGTGTTGATATTATATTCGGTTAAAGAAGGCATTAAATATAACTTTATTATCTCATATGTAAATTTTACAAAATACACTCCACTTACTGGAAGTGAATAGGTTTTGTGCCCCACACCAATATTTTCAGGGGCCGAAACTGCGAAGTTGTTCCTCCTGATGATGGTGTAGTGCTGGATCCGGTAGCAGAGCTATCAGCTGCGAAGCACAAAAAGATTGTGTCATTCATATCCTTCATATCCTTGTCTCCCCCCCCCTCACTATAGAAGATCTAGATCTGTCTCTTCTATTATTGTGACCATGATCTTGTTCTTCATATAATTCAGACCTTATTCTCTATTCAAATGATCATTCTCATTTATTTGTTCTTTGTTTAAAGGTTCCTGGATGGGGTTATCTACTGTAAACTTTTCTTTAATCTCTACTTCCA
Source organism: Sepiola atlantica (assembly GCA_963556195.1). Lineage (NCBI taxonomy): Eukaryota > Metazoa > Mollusca > Cephalopoda > Sepiida > Sepiolidae > Sepiola > Sepiola atlantica. The sequence continues at coordinate 218,295,364 of OY744515.1, read as the reverse complement.
TCTCGTTTTCAAACTCTTGTTTGAGCCTTATCTCATAGAAACGGGCAGTAACACACTTCCTATCTCATATACAGAGTGATCCACCACTCCCCCCTCTCCCGTAAAAAAAATGACACCCATGGAATCATTCATAAAATTTACAATTCTTTCAACAATCTAACCATATTTAGTACAAATAAGTTTCAGTCTGTCTGACTTGGATAAAAATAGATAAATGTGGTTTCAATGAGATTGGACAACTCCACACATTTCATAAAATCCACTCATTTCCGATATTTGGCAGAAATAAATTTCAGTCTATGTCTGATTTGCCCACCAAGTTTCAGTCATGAATGCCCAACAGTTTTTGTTTTATCACCGTTTGATGATATATAGAAACAGTTCATCAGTACCTCCTACTGATGAACTGTTTCTACATAGATGATCCTGAATTGATTTCACACTCACCGGACGATAATCTTCCACCCCCAATTTTATTTGTGAAGTTATCTCATAAATAATGTCTATCAAACCATCCAAAAGCTATTCTTGAACTGAAGAGATCAATCACAGCTAAAATCAGGACAGTGCCAAGAGAGGAGTGTGAGTAATTGATAATTATACACGTTGTATCCAGGTGTTCTAATCATTGAATGGTGATAACACGAAGACTGTTGGACATTCATAACTGAAACTTGGTGGACATGTTAGACATAAACTGAAGTTTATTTACATCAAATATGCTTAAATTGCTTTAAGGGTTTTGAATTTCATTAAATAACTACGGGTAGGTAGATTTTTTTAGGGACTTGACTCAAATCTGAAGGAAAATTGAGAGTCCAAACATTATCAATTGTAGCAGGACATGACTAAAGAACAAGTCTGATAGGATTTGGATTCAGCAGATTTCAGAATCTGTGACGGTAACTATATGGCAAATAATGCATTAAAAGAAAGAAAAAAGGTTTCATCAAGAATTACCGTGTTGTTAACCAAGAGAATCAAACTTTTTATTTCAAAAGTATGTTTATTTAACTCCTCTCCAGGGGAGATGAGGCACAAAGTAAGGTGCGTTTGAAAAACTAAAGCACAAGGCGAAGTACACTCTAGCCTACAAAAGATGCCTGAGCAACCTCGGTGACGTTCCCCGGTAAAGGTGCCTCAGGTGATTAGCAATAAACTAACCTAAATGTTAACTCTTGCGGGCTTTACCTCCTAGGACTGAACTAAACCATACCTCAGCCCGACAGCAACAAAGCCATTGTCGGAGTGATTGTCAAGGACGTATCCCTGTCTGGTATGAACACCACCTACTCAAGCTGTACCATGTGAGTATGACTAAACTGATGACGTAACTATTGTTACGTTTTCGCTGACAGAGGCATGTATAAACTTACACACATATCGTCGTCGGGAATCCAGGTTCTTGATCATCTTTAGACAAAATCACTCGGATGCTAACGTTCGTTTATGAGAAGGTTTATTATTGCAGACAACTTAGATCATTCAAAAACCCAGAGTGAGGGAGATACAAAGACTTTAACAGGTGGAATGCTACATCAGAGAGAGAGAAAGAGAGAAGTAGATAGATAACTTGTGTTGCATTTTACCTTGAATTGAGACAGAATTCTCTTTCCCCCGGAAGTAACATTATTTCGTCATCCGTTTCAGAGGTCACCCCTGACCCCTAGAAGTCACTAAAACTTTTCTATTCAAACTTACTGCTTCGGTTATTGGTTATTCAAACTTACAACTATGATGCAATGAGCCAGTACAAACCAACTATAAGTCAACTGTTTATGATAACCGAAAGTATAAGTATGAGACAACTACCAACTGTGAGCCTACTGCTAATTATAACCCGACTGCTAATTAGGAAAAAAACTGCCAATTATAACTTGACTGCTAGGAGTCAAAGTCCAATTATGATTCAGCTGTCAATGAGACAACTACTAATTATGATTCAAGTGCTAAATATAGGCAAGCTACCATTTATAACCTGACTGTTCGTTATTAAACAATTGCAGTAAAGACTGAACTGCTGTGACCAACTGTCAATTATGACCAAACTGCTAAGTATGATCCAACTACCAATTCTATCTGTAAACTACGGAATATATTTTGGTTGCTATCATAAATAAGTCTTTTGAAGGGATAGTCTTTTTAATGAATGTGTATTTTCTTCTCATGTTACAACCATAGACTAACCTAATTACATAATTAGGGCGAATATCAAATCAAATCATAACTTTTGAATTTCATACTCCCACCTCGGTACAAATATGTAAATATTAACTCTGTTTATTCGTTATGTTTATTCTTGATAAAGCCTGTACTTAGGGCGAAATATCGAATGAAATCATGACTGTAAATCTCTTTTTCTTAAAATTAGTTTTTTTCTTCTTATTTCCATGTTTGATACCTATATATTCTGTCGGTTTATCATCTTCTAAACATACCTCACACACACCTATCTATCTCTCTTATCTAAATAAATAAATTCAAACGCTTTCTTTTTCACTTATCACTCTTATATTAGCATCAAAACGTTTTACTGTTATTCAAACTAATAATACAACTTATTTTATTTAACTCCCCAGGAGGTTAGGCACAAGGCCAGTTTTATCTTACTCCCACAAGGTAAGATGTGACCCAAGGTCGGGTCGGGAAAGTGGAACTTGAAAAGCCAGCACCCGAGAAGGTGAGCACTCTGGCCATTAAAAATTGCCTGGACAGCCCCGTCGGCATTCCCCGGAGGGTTTGCCTCAGGCAGCAAGTAATAAACTTACTCCCCCCAAAGAGGGAAGGGAAAGCCTGGGAGGGTGGACCTCCTAGAACTGCACAGGACAGACCCATAGACCGGTGTAAATCAAGCCTCGAAGGCCAAGACGATACCAGTCTATGAGGTGTAGTATCCATCGAAACAAAGGCCGATCAATAATACAACATTTTATTTACCTCCCCAGGAGGTTAGGCACAAGGCCAGTTCTACCTTACTCCAACAAGCAAGATATGACCCAAGCTCGGGTCGGGAAAGTGGGGTTTTAAAAGCCAGCGCCCGAGAAGGTGAGCACTCAGGCCATTAAAAATTGCCTGAGCAGCCCCGTTGGCATTCCCTGGTAGGGGCGCCTCAGGCAGTAAGCAATAAACTTACTCCTCCCCAAAGAGGGGAGGCGAAGCCTGGGAGGGTGGACCTCCTAGAACTGCACAGGACAAACCCATAGACCAGCGTAAATCAAGCCCCGAAGGTCAAGACGATACCAGTTTATGGCGTGTATCAATCAATAATACAACATACTATTTTGAAATACTCTATATAGTACTGGCGAACGACTCAAAGACAGCTATGTGAATACATAATTTACATAACTATTTTTTAAACAACCTATATTAAATTAATGTTTGGTGTTATTCATTTGTAATTCTTTTGTCCTATTTTCGCTATGTATATGAAATAGTTTTGTCAATATTAACAGTAATTAATAAAAGTTATTTAATAAATTAATTTCGAAAACCTTTCTTAAAATATATTATTAATTTTCAATGAAGGTCATTTAAATGAAACTAATATATCTTAGTGACAAAAAAAAGAAATATATACTGATGAGACATAATAGTTCATAAAAAGAGCTGGGAGGTGACTGCTCTCTCTCTCTCTCTTCCTCCCTTATGCTTCTTCCTCCTCTCCCTCTCTCTCTCTCTCCTTTCACACTCTTGATCACCCCCTCCCCTTTCCTCACTTACTCTCTCTAGCAACGCCAAATTTTCTTTTTATTAAAAAATTCACACTTGAAACGTTGATGAAATAATAATGTATTTATTTACCTCCTCTCCAGGAGGTTAGGCACAAGGCCAGTTTTATCTGACTCCCACAAGGTAAGATGTGACTCAAGGTCGGGTCGGGAAAGTGGGGATTGAAAAGCCAGCGCATTAGAAGGAGAACACTCTGACCATTAAAAATTGCCTGGGCAGCCCCGTCGGCATTCCCCGGTAGGGGCGCCTCAGACAGTAAGCAATAAACTTACCCCTCCCCAAAGAGGGAAGGCAAAGCCTGGGAGGATGGACCCCCTAGAACTGCACAGGACAGACCCATAGACAGGCGTAAATCAAGCCCCGAAGGCCAAGACAATACCAGTATATGGGATGCAGTATCCATCGGAACAGATACTACACTTTGATATTAGCCAAAAATAATGTAGAAGAATATTTTTGAAAGCTAAAACAACGTGTTTTATTTTTAAATAAATTATTTATTTATTTTAAAGTCTTGAGATTTTACGATGTGAAAAACGTCATTGTCAAAAGTATATAAGCATTTAATTCAGTTTTTCTTTTTAAGCCTTCTTAACTGAGGCATATTGTCACTGCTAATGTAGGAGACCGTTTTGATGTTTCGACGGTTGGAGTATGGATGCCGGTGTGTGTGATGTTACTATAGCTAACACCACGTCGTCAAAAAAAAAACAATGATGGGGAAACGGTAATAATAAAGGAACAGTATAGTTTACATTTATATATATTTATTTCTCCCGGATAAATGTTGTCAAAGACAATCGTTAGAAGGACATAATATATATTACATCAAAAATAAAAAGATATAATATATAATGCATGATACATAAAAAGGTTTGGTTGTTTTGTTTTACAGCATATCAACCACTTTTCTGGTTATTTAATGCTGACACCGGTCATTTTGGTAAACGTTTTTATACTTCAAGTTCCTTATATCTTCAAATGTTTATCCATGATGCTTGGTTTGGTTGCTTTGTTTTATGGCATATCAACACTTTTCGGGTTATTTAATGCCGAATTCGATCATTTTGGTAAAAGTTTTTATGCTTCAATTTTTTTATATGTTCAAATATTTATCCATGGTGTTTAGTTTGATTGTTTTGTGGAGGAAAATTGTTGGTTTTGATTTTAGCTTTGCAGAACATGATTGAGTTTTGCAAAGGGAAAACAAAAACAATAACATCAATGTTTGGTGCATTTTAAGTCATGAAGCCGGTATCTTTAGACAGCCTACATAAAAAGGAGTGTAAATTAGACGTAATCACTAACGAAACAGTCCACATGAAAAGTCTCTAAACGTAATCGAAATAAACATGAATTGGCAGAACAACAACTTATAAATAATGCATAGGCGTAGTAAAAATAGATACGACTTACTTTGATAGAGCCCTATTCTGAGAAGGAATTATGCGACAAATAAAAAAGAACCGTGGTTGAACATCTATATGTAAATAACAATTGTGACCTGTAATAGGATGTCTGACCGTAAACACGTCAGAGTCGTGAAAACCATATAAACATGTTGAGATAGACGAAACACGTCCACATAGCTCGAGTCCACACTAAAAAAGAGGAAAATCCACATTTTGAATCCTGCACATGCGTGGTGTGAGTATCTTCTTGATTTTCTTTGTGATGTTTGGTGCTTCTGTATTATTGGGGACAGATGAAATTTACATTTTTATTTTAGAAGAGTCAGTTGAAAGGGGAGATAATTCAAACATTTTTTTTTATTGTAACCATAACCCATAAAAAAATCCAGAGAATTAGTAAGAAAATAAACATAGAAAAGGGTACTTATGCAGTTTATGGACCGGGCTGAAATAATAACATTATAATTTAGAAAGCCATTCTTAACATGGGGAGGTAGGAGGTTGATTAACTATTCTGTACTTTCACCTAACAATTTAATAAACAGAATAGTTAATCAACCCCCACCTCCCCATGTTAGGAATTACTTTCTAAATTATAACGTTATTATTTCAGACCGGTCCGTAAACTGCATAAGTACCATTTTTTAAATTTATTTTTTTACTATTTCTCTAGATTTTCCTTATGGGTTATGATTACAACAACACCAACAACAAAAAACACTTTGAACTTTCAACAAACTCTTCTGACTTAAAGCTGAAAATTTAATCTGTCCCCAATAATACAGAAGCACCCGATGTTTCTCCTTTTCCTAAAATGCAAAAAAAAACGTATTTTCTTAAGAAATTCTCAGAGTATAAAAAAGGAAAAGATAGAGGTAATTCCATTCTGAAGTTAGGATTTTTTTTTTTGAGTTTCTTTACTGAATTGGCAAGAATGACCTCTTTTGCAAACAAGGAACAACTCTGTTGGTTTTCTGCCAATTATAAATGATTTCAAATCTTCCTGTCACTTATAAACATTTTAGTATTCATCTTTCATGTTGGTAGAATGTAACTTTGGGCAAATTTTTTTGGCAAGCTGCAAGAATCGTCAAATGCCATGGTGCAATTTGAAAATTTTCAAACTTAATCATCAAAATACGTAAAAATAAATTCCACAGGAAGAAAAAAAATCTAAACTTTATAAACACTTTGGATTATTTGGACTACAGGTGTTTTGTAGAATACTGTAAACTTTATAAACACTTTGGATTATTTGGACTACAGGTATTTTGTAGAATACTGTAAACTTCATAAACACTTTGGATTATTTGGACTACAGGTATTTTGTAGAATACTGTAAACTTTATAAACACTTTGGACTATTTTGTAGAATACTTTTGCAAATCAATAGCTCTTCTAGTCATGCACAGTGTACGCATATGCGTTTGACCTACTTTTTTTGAGTCCTATCTAGACATATATCTGCTTATGATCAAAGTTATGGTTAGGTTATGGTTAGGCTGTACACAATGCTGCATAAATTGAACGCATTACCGAATGGTGAGCAGCTATCCGAGCGAGTTTATATGGAGACAGAAATATAATGGAAACAATCTTTTTATATGGATACTCAAGGACATGAAGAGATTCCATACTCTCAAATAATTCATAAAACTTCACAAACATAATTATTCATACAGCCGGTGAGATCCGTTTATTTGGAATTGACACTGACTTGAAACTGCCAGTATCATGTTGATTTGAATTGATCTTCTGTAACTCCATTAATAAATAAATATTATGCTCTTATGTTTCTGAACTTTTGAGATGAGAGTTGATAATTTGTATTATTTCGATTATTCGGACTACTTTACTTATCTTGAGTGTTATTCTCACAACGTTTCACCCGATGTAACCTCCAACCTTCTTCAGATGTATCTTGTTTAACTCGGGAATCTTTGTATCGAACTCGGGAATCTGTACGAAATATCGAATTGAATCATTTATTTAAACCATGTGAGTAGCATGCTCTCGTTCAGTCAGTCATAACCTTGTAGAAGTCTTAAGTAATTCGCAATTGTATTCTTAGTATAAGAAGAGTATTACTTAGAACTGAATTTTACTTAATACTTTATCCGTTATGCTACGGGTCCTTGCGGGCAATTCTAGTATGAATTTTGGGAGCATTAAACCTATTCTTGTTTTTAGATGTGCTGTCTTACTACTTATCACTATAGATAACTACTTATTACTACATATATATATATTAATGGTACCTTATCTATTATTTATAAGTAACGATTCCCATATTCTATTACATTCTATAATAGGTCTGCTTAGTAGGTCATCGTTTCCCAACATATGTGCTGTTTCTTTGGGCCGTCTTACTCTCCACTATTCTGATGCTCTTATTTTTAATTTTTTGAAGACTTTTTTTTTAAATCTTTAAATAATTGAGCACTCTGTTGTATTTCTTTCTAACAATCTAATCAATAAATAAGCAATAAAACGTTATTTTACTATAACCCGCATTCTGCCAGCTTTTTGGGTTGCAGACTACTATTCCGTTGGTTGTTATGTTCAGAACGTTTTGGCCGATGTACTCTCCAACCTTCTTCATGTGCATCGTTAACTTCCCATCGCCCACTCTCTGAAGGGGCAGACGAAGACATAGCTTCTAAAAACAGCATCCGAACAGACCCAGATCACAGGCCACATCCCTTACTTTGTCTTTCAGTCCTCACATTCCATGAGTGATGTTTCTGACAAAGGAGGAAGTATTGCTGTCTTTTGAGTCGGAATCTATCCATCTAACACTTATCGTTGGTTAGTTTTTTACCTTAAAGTCACATTTTAGCTCTTTACATCAAGTGGCTTCATGCCTTGTCTGGAAAAATTTCCATAAAAAAAAGAAAAAAAGAGGCAGATGATTTTCTCGTCTTTGCCACGTCTCATCTCCAACTTCCTCTCTGTGACGTCATATACTGACACTTACTGTCAAATTCCATTTTGACAATCATTAGCATCATATTCGAAGTAGCGTCTGTTTTACATGCTGGCATGTGTTGGACAGTTTTTAGAAATTGTTTTTCAAACTAACCTATATCCGTCTTTCTCTCAAATCCATCCTCATTCTCTCTGTTTTCCGTGCTCTTCCTCTGCTACCTTCATTGTTCTACATCTAATAACTCAAGAATTATGATCGATTCTTTTAATGTGACCAAACTAATGAAATATCGTGTTCTGCACATATCTCCATATACTGCCCAGATTTAATCTACCTTTCAGGTAACCAGATCTAAGCTCGTCTTTAAGACTCACATTACACATCCATCGTATCATTCTCATATCATTTCGCTCCATGCAACACATATTCTCAATGGCCAGGTTTCACTTCCATACATCATCACTCAGTGCACAAATTCCTGATAGACCGTTTCCATTGGTCGACAGTGTAGATTCAAATTGATACCGGCATAAGGGCTCCAAGTGTTGTCTGGTTTATAGGAAAATTCTTGCTTGAATGAAGCAATATTAAAATGGAATTTTCTATTCTCTGTTTGATGTCAGAAACTTCCGATTTAAACCATACTTTTAAACATCCATATCTAAATATTGATACATACATTTTGCGGCATTACCTCCCCCATTCCCCGGAGGGTGGATGAAGACAGAGATTCGGAAAACAGTGTCTGAACACATTCAGCTCGCAAGCCAAAAGAGATAGATCTCTCTTCTTCATACCGTTCCATCTCAGACTTTTTTATGGAGGTCACTCCAGACAAGTCACTTGATGTAAGAATATAATCATAATAATAAAAAGGGAGAGGAAGGTAGAATCACTTCCAGACAAAGAAACTTCATCACTAGCGTTCGATCCACTTGACTCTAAACAGGCTAGCTAAAAAGGGATTACAAAGAAGGGGTTACAAGGCTGGCAGAAAAAAATCGTCTTGTACGTGACGTCATATCGCATCTAAATATTGCTACATAAATTTTACAGCATTAAGTTATCTTCACATCGCCACAGGCCAAAAGAGGTAGATCTTTCTCTCTTGTAGACCACGTCTCATCTCAGACTTCCTGTTCATGACGTAATATTTTGACACATCCTCCTAAACTCTAACTTGATTTCTAGATGGAATCTTTTCATTCTCTTCTTAATTTTTACGTCATGTAAAAAATTCCGATTTTCACCTTACATTTACACACGCACATCTCAATGTTGTTGCATAAATTCTCATGGATCTGAATGACACGTTTCTTTGTTTCAATCCAGATCCAGATAACAAACTATGGAAATAAGAATAATTAATTTTAAGTAGATGTTTTCTTCTCTGTTCGCCTGCCTTCTGTGCACTCTGCCTTCTGATAAGTCTTTTCTATTGTTCGCTCTTTGTGAAATGTCACTTCTCACAAAGAGAAAAACAAATTATGTATAGCCTTGAGGACTGCAAATCAAGTAAAATAGATCAATACTCTGGGGGGAGAAAGAGAATTATGAAATTTACAGAGCTGGATGCGAATAACAAAACTCAAGAACTGAATAGCAAACAAAACACAACACAAATAAAACGATGCATATAAAGAAGAAAAATATATAAAAGAAAATCTTACTATAAAAGAGATTGTGTGTCTGTAGGTTTGTAAACAAAATCTGGGAATATTATTTTAAATGTACATGGTGTTAGATAACATTGATTATTATATGCATGTACGAGTGTAATTAAATATATTCTTTCACGGCAAGAACTTGTCGTCTTAACACAATTGCAAATAACTTTCGTTCCTTCCTCTGTGTGCCTAACATCAAAAGGATGAACAGAACTTCTTTCCAAGAACTTCCGACGTCGTCACGAGATTGTTTTCCTGAGGAATACAACATGGTCATCTTTAAATCCAATATTAATAAACACTTGCCATAAACCGTCACTCATAAGGCATCACATTTGATTAATTTCGTTCATTATCTGCAATCCTCTCATAATACTCATCATCTTTCAACTGACAATCTATTCATTTCATAAACTCTTAAACTTGAGTGACTTTTAGTCTTTACAGGTTATGACCATGTCCCGATTTAAATGAAATTCCAAATTTTTATGACAAACATAAAGACAAAAAATCTACATCATAGTAAGGAAAACACTATTCTACTTTTTAAAAGGATCCATAGCTTCAGGGGTCAAATACACAAGCCCATGAATATTTGTAATCGACCTACATCCCTTTCTTATAACAATCTTATTAACCTCAATAAGATATAAATTGTTTTTTTCAACTTATAAGCTGAACAGAATCTCAACAAAGATAATACAGAGTGACCCCTCCAATGCCACCCATGAAATCGTTAATAAAATTCACAATTCTTTCTGCAATCCAACCATATTTGGTACAAATAAACTTTAGTATATGTGTCGTATGCCGACCAAGTTTCAGTCATGAATGTCTAACAGTCTTTGTTTTATTGTCGTTATTGATATGTGGGGACACTTTAGTAATCGTCTCATTAGTAAGAGGTATGATCCTGAATGAGCTCTACACTCACCGAACTTTAACCCCCTTCCCCGAATTTTAATCTATGGTGTTATCGCAAAGACAATATCTATCAAAACAATCCCCAAACTATTCTCGAATTGAAGAGGGCCATTACAACCCAAATCAGGTTGGTGCCAAGAGAGGAGCAATTTTGTACATCGTATCTAGGTGAGCTTGCAACGGTGATAGAACAAAGACTGTTGGGCATTCATGACTGAAAATGGTGAACAAGTCAGTCATAGACTGAAGTTTATTTGTACCAAATATGGTTGGTTTGCATACAGGATTTTGAATTTTATTAACGATTCCATGGGTAGCATTATATTTTTTTGGGGGGGGGCACCTTATATCGTGTCTCATTTTTATTGCAAGGATTTTCTGATAAGCAACGAAGTTAGGAATAGTTAAAGAAGATAGAAAGAAGAGTATTTTCGTATTAAATGTACTATGTAGTCAAATGTCGCCTAAAAAAGTGGAATTTTATAATGGAATTTCATCGTATTTTTGTTTTGTTAGAACATTTATTTTTATTAAAGTGTAAAATGTATTCTGAAATCTTCAACAAACACACGTTGCTGCCATAAAATATTTGAAAAAAAATATATCACCAAGATCGGTTATAAAATATCCAATACGATATATGCAAAGTAACAGCAGCAAAGAGGGTGAGAGAATCTTGCACCAATGCAACAATAGTATTTGTAGACAAAATATAAAGTAAGTGGTAATGTCAGTAGCAGTGTAAATAAGTAAGTAGTATATAAGTAGTGAAGTCATGTAAGTAGTAATGTAAGTAATGTAAGTGGTATAGTAAGAAACTAAATAAGTAGTAAAGTATTTAGTAAAGTAATAAGTAGTAATGTAAGTAGTAGTGCAAGTAAGTAGTATATAACTAGTGAAGTAAGTAATGTAAGTAGTAAAGTAACTACATAAGTAGTAAAGTAAATAGTAAAGTAAGTAGTAAAGTATGTAGTAATGTAAATAAGTAGTAAAGTAACTAGTAGTGCAAGTAGAAATATAAGTAGTAATATAAATAATAATGTAAGTAGTAGTAAAGTAAGTAATATAAGTTGTAAATTAAAGTAGTTTAAGTAAGTAGTAAAGTAAGTTATTAAATAAGTAGTAAAGTAAGTAGTAATGTAAGTAATACACTAAGTAAGTAGTACCCTGTAAATGTTAGGGCGAAAACGTATATTTTTTTACAGTTCAACACAGTGTGTTAACCATCATAATATCTGACAACATTTTAGTTGAAAGTCCTTCACATAAATTCTAAACACCGTTTCAACATCGCATGATTGCAAAAGTCAGACATCTATAAAGTAAAGCGAGTCTCTTTCTCAAATCTTTGTGATTAATAGCATTCTCCCTAAAAAATACATGTTTGATTCTGACCCATCAGTCTTTTTTGCTCTTAACAACAAAAAGTGCATTTCGATTCAATTTCTTTCAAAATATATTTTATCCACCAAGGAACATTTTTCAAATGGACGCCATCATAACTAGATAGCAGCAGCTGCAGCTGTCAATCCTTAAACCAGTACCATTACAAAATGCTTAGCATTACAAGACACATTGTCAGCCCAAATAGCTCAGTTAGTTGAGCATGAGACTACAGGTCCTGGTTTCAATCACAGATCTCAACATCCGCTTTTTATGATTGACAAGGTTCGACCATAAGGGTTATGCATAGCTTCATGTGTAAAATGCATTTGTTAGTTGTTTTAGCAATGTGAGATTCAAAATCATCTAGACAAATTAGTTGCTGTTAAGAAAGAAGAGACGAATGATATTCTAAGACCCTAAATAAGAGTGCTGGCATCACCATGGGATGGAGGGGGCGGATCTAGCCCGAAGTAATACATAGGTAATGAAGTGAATGCCATAATTAGTTAAATGTTTAAATGTAAATGATTGTCATCTTTGTCCCCTTTTTACATGAAAGAAAAGTATCAAAACAGCAGCATAAACCCCAGGGAGGAAATCACCGCTTACCGAGAAATAATAACAGCATGATTTTAGCTGTTTCTCTGTGCATGCTTCGTTGGTTTTTCTCCTTTACAAAATCATAGGTATATCAGCAAAGTTCACGTGATCATCGAGGATTTTAGTAGTGTCACATTGTAACTTTAAGTCATTCCTGAATAGTAAAAGTTCTAATCAGCATGTCTTACCACTCGCTCTTTACTTCTGCTCAGATCTCTTGTATCACACCGGTCCGATCATCATCCATTTTACATTTCCTCTATATCACACTGGCTCTTCTTTTAAAACAGCTGCATGCTGATGGCAGTCAGCTAGCAACAGGATAAAGAAAGTACCCACTTGCATGCTACAAACTCTCCGATCACTTCTGATACATCATTGACTACTTTTACTCTCTTCTAAACGGTTGTGTCAATCTTCCAGATTCCATTGTGCTGTAATAACTTGAACTTTAAAAAAAGATATATATAAGATAAACGAATAAGAGTGTACTAATGTGAATGGAAGGGTTAGGGTTAGGGCTAGGGTTATCCTTTTTTCTTTAGCCACTCAGTATCTCTCTTGACCGTCTTCTCCTCTCTTTCAATTGTTACCATTATTCGTTAAATTCGCTAAAACAGAGCCTACTTCTCTGTTCTCTTTGGTGTTATACCTTCTCCCCTCTTCATATAATTCCCTGATTCACATATCATAACATCTTCTCTATGAGTGAAGACATCTATTGCCACTTCTCTTCTCCCACAAATTATGTGAACTCCCATTTTCTTTTCCGTCTATTCAAACCACAGTTGCTTGTATACGGCCAATTTGTACAAGCTTTGTATACACATATCCAAAGATAAATCGGGAGTACAATGTCTTACTAATCTCGAAAGAAAGCTACCGGTGAATGCGGTGCTCACTATATATAGTTCTCTGTATTATTAAATCCTCATAGTAAAGACAGGATGTAGGATATTCTATTACTACAGAAATCAACCAACTAGATTGCATAAAACAAATCTACACTAATGTCTTAATAATCTCTGTCTGTCCATTAATTGTACCCTCTATTGCAAGAAACCTTTCTTTCTTTCATTCTACTATTGTGTTGGTTGTTGCTTCTACTCGAGTAAAAAAACTTTGTATATTGTTACCTTTTTCAAGGGTTCAACAATTTCAAAGCAATTTTCCTCTATGCAATATTCCAACCAATATACTATAAAATGCTGCTGGAAAACCTCTCCTTAAATGAACTGACACTCTCTGTTCCTGACCAAAATATACCATACACATGAATACATACAATTCCAAAAGAAGAACATCCCGGTCAAAAAACGAGGAAAACTAATGAAGGATTCAACTTTAGTATTTTTATTCTAGCTTTCAGCAATATTTCGTGTATCTTAGGGTACGATGCTCTTGTTAAATGTCCCAGGCCAATTATGCTGTTCTTCCGCAGTCACAACTGTCTACTCTATACTTATTTCGGAGGTGTTAAATACATTTCTCTTGATCGCATTTCCTTATAAATATGCTGCATTGATATCCAATAATTGACATTTGCAACCAAAACTGAAGACAAAAGAAATTACAAGTCTTAAAGAATCTTTTCAACAAGTGGAGGAGTCCATTGTTGGTTCCTGTTTTCCTCAAACCTTCTTGCTACTAGTCATTATATTATTTTCACCCCATCTTTTATCTTTTATGTGACCCTGCATCTCACTGATATTCATGGTTGCCACTCGTCTTTCATCTCTTTGAGCAATTCATGCTTCTTCCTATTTTCAACCTCTGCGATCTTTGCATTGAACAATTAATTGACTATAGAAGCGTCCGAGGCATCGCTCTCTTCATAAACCTAGTGCCATTCATCAGACTGATTTTCTTGATCAATCCATTCACCTCTTCCAGTATCAATCCTGTGGATATTAAAAGAGCTCCTGTATTGACCCGTTGTTTTCCAGACATGCGAGATAACCTTTGCAGTCAGCTGTCCACCACCATCTTTTAGTGAATATCCGATGTGACTGACAATATTTAGCATAGCTCTTTTAAGAATGATCTTCAGAACATTCACTGTGGAAAACTTCATATTATTCTCTTCATCTTTTCCAGCATCATTCTTATTATCATTGTTTTCAATCTGCATCATTTTTATCCTCTTCGCTGTTATTGCTAGGACCAGTATCTTCTTGTTTTTTGTTTATTTCAGGGATTTCTGATGTCGTTAAAATCTCTAACTCAATAATATCTACAAATGTGGACTTTTCTATATGGCCACTATGTTTAAACACTACTTTTTCCCCATCATGCCCAATTACAACATCATCAGTGTCAAATTATTGTCACTGTGGGACCCAGCAAAAGATGCACCATATACACTTTTGTCTTAATAAAAGAAAAATATCATTCTCAGTCCATATTTATAATAGTGATAATGCCTACCATAGCCAGGTTTAGAGTCTCCATGAACAGATATTCAAATTATTAGGTGTACACATCTTCTAACTTTTTTTTTACATGGCTTGTTTCACTTTGCTATTTTTTGCCAATAAATGTGATTGATTTATTATTTTCATTACTTTTGCAATATAGCCTGTCTCGATATTTACTCTAGGAGGTGGTAGAGGTGCATACCGACATGAACTGACGATATGCGTGTGCCACGTTGGAATCTTGTCAATTTCACAAAACTACTTTTACTATGGATGTTGGCAACCTTCATGTGGTTCCTCCTGTATATACCTAATGTTAAAAACCCTTGGGTAACCAATGACAACAACAGAATTCAGCCGGTCAAAAGTCGCACCATGCTCTGCATCATTTTCCCACTCTCCTCTGTTATTGTGAAGACCAGTTTCTCCTTATTTATTGGTTGCTTCAGGAATTTCTAATGTCTTTATAATTTTCTACTTAATCATATCTACAAATGTAGACTCTACTATAGGAACCACCAGTATCCTTTCCCCCATCACGCCCAATTACAACTCGTGGGTCATTATCTTTATTACTTTAGTATTATAGCCTGTCTCCATTTTTTAGTGATTGAAATCAAATCAAATTTACTGACAAAAAATACAAAGTGCAACAAGCCATGTAAAAAAGACAGTTAGCAAATGTGTACATTTATAAACAGTATGAATGTTTGTCCAAAGCCACTTTAAAATTGGATATGGTAAGCATCATTACGACCTCTTCTAATATGCTGTTCCACAGAGCAGAACCATGGACAGATAATGTTGCATTTCTTATATTGAGACGAAAGCGTCTATAGTACAAATTGTGCTAGGTCCTGTGAGGACCATTACTTGGGGTGTGAAAAACTAACTGAATAGTAGAATTTAATTCTAGGGAGGTGGTAGTGGGGAAGTGGATATCAACATCGACTGACGATCTAGGCATGCCAAGTTCGAATTCTTTCCATTCCCTAGCACCACTTTTACTTATGGATGTTGGCAACCTTCATGGGGTCTCTTCTGTGAGTACCTGATTCTAGAATAAACTGGGAAACCAACGCCAGCAATGATAGAAGCGAGCGTACTATGCTGAGTCATACAAATTTACGTTTTTGGGTGATTCTCGGCCCCATTTCAAATGTCCTTTCGTTTTCTTTATGTTTTTATATAAATCGCTCCATTTTCTTGTGCATAATATTTAAGGTTTCTGCCATCAATCGAGAGCTTCATTTTTACTTTCTAATGTCGATAGTGTGCCATTCATCACATTAAGCAAAGTTGAATATTTTCCCTCAAAACAACTGATTTGTTGGGAAAAAAACCATTTAAATCATGCAAACAATTTCTAGCGGCTCAAGCTGATGACAAAGCAATGTTTACATTACAATTAGTCTACTCGATAATCTGTTTTACACTGATTGATAATATTTGATTCAGCCTTTCATAGGTGCCATTACTCCATAGAGTTTGCACTCCTGCTGTGTTCAAACGTTGAATAGCAAATATGTTTCATGAATCTCTTATAGTGCACCAAAATAAACAATAGTGCGTGAATATAACATGTATGACAGGCTCTCCACTTTTGACATTAATCAGCGTTGTTGTGCAGTAGCATGTGACCGAATCCAATATGACTGAAAAAATAACCGCCATGCCAAGATTTCACCTTCACTAGACGTACCTGTGGCCCGTTGGGTCACAACCATTACCATTATTTATTCTACTTTGATTTTATTCGAAAATTCATAAACTGTGAAACATCTTTCAAGATATTCTTCTTGCATAACTAAAAATCATAAGTCTCTTTATTTCTATATTATCCTTATTATTATTATTATTATTATTAGTAGTAGTAGTAGTAGTAGTATTATATAGTATTATTATTAATCTTATATAGAAATATTATTATTCTTTATTATTTTTATATAGAACTAAAGTAATTATTTTGCCATCTACTTTACATGTGTTTGTAGTGTGTACAGACACCTATTTAAATTAGATGGCCATGCTGAAAAAAAGTCACTCTTTCTCTAACTGCTCACAGCAACATTAAGAAATATTAGAGAGTTGTTAAATTCATGTAGAATAAGAGTGGGTGAGAGAAAAATATATAGATAATTAAGAGAGAGATGGGTGACTTGTTTAGTTAATTATAAATTATGGATAATTAGTACAATTAAAGTTTATATATATACGGCATAATCATGCTGACACACCGGTTCCTGCTAGATCACCGAAGTTAAGCAACGGTGAGCCTGGTCAGTACTTGATGGGTGACCATTTTGGAATACCAGGCACTGTATGTGGACACCTAGCTATGGGAAAATAGCGCCGCCAACCCACAGTGCCTAGCATGGCGTCTATGGCAAAGAATCCTGAATGACAGTTACCAATAAGGTGGACAGAAATCAGGGAGGGGTTCCTCCTCCAGGAGTGATCAACAACTCTGATGGTGATGGTAATGGTGATGTTGATGAAAGTTTATATGAAAAAGCCTTAGGGAAGTAAATGTTGACTTAGCTTTAGTATACTAATAGATTACTACAGTATTAATGAATTAATAGGAGAGAGAGAGAGAGAGAGAGAGAGAGAGAAAGAGAGAGAGAGAGAGAGAGAGAGAGAGAGAAAGAAAGATAGATATCACATGCCGTGGTTGGGTCTTTTGGATACCACTTGCAAACATCACAAAACTTGGATACATTTTTCACTGTTTAAATTAGATAATTATACATAATTTTTTTGTATACTGTGCATGTAAATCTACCTTTAGAGGAGTGTTTCACCCTAACACCTAGTTGCGGTCTCTTCAGTCACCAGAAGAAGGTGTACCATCATCTTTTCATCTTAACAAAAGAAAGGCAGCTATCCCTGCCCGTGTTTCTGCTTCCTGGAACAGTTTTATTGAGGAGGTCGTGATGAATAATGCTTACCATATCCAGGTTTAAAATCGCCTTAGAAAAACATTCAGACAGTATATAGATGCAATATCTTCTTTTTTTTACATGGTTTGCTGAACTTTGCTATTTTGGGGCCAATAAAATTAATTGAATGTGTGAATTTCTTATCCAATTTAAGAGCGACTCTAGCTTTTACATATTCAATATTTTTTCAACTCCGAATATTCTCTGTGGTTTGTGGCTTGAAATAGCATCTAGTGTCCACAGCTGGATGTGTACGGTTGAATAGATTTCACAAAAACCTTTACATTTTTTGTTTAAGTCAACCACCATACTTGCTCGCTATATTGATGACTTACTCATTAATAATTGTACATTGCAGTTCAAAATATTAGTTGATACTTTTCATGCATCCGTTTATCTCTAAATTTTTATGTGGAATTTTATGGCTCAGTTTTCACAATTTCTTTCTTCTTTGCATCAAAAGGGTCAAAGAAAATAGTCAGCCATGCTCTTCCATAAACTCTTTTTGAGTAATCCAGATACAGCAGTACAAGACCAATAGACTCTGCTGCTAATGAAGGTCTGCAAATAAAAATCATGTAGTTTTGCCATCAACAACAAGGGGACTTTTTCCCTTCTTTTCTCCTTCTTCGTTAACCTCTGTAATTACTACATATCTTGTATTGCACCCGATTCCATCAGATATACATATATACATTCATATACATGCATATTATAGACATACATATTTTATACTGATACACACACATATATATATATATATATATATATATATATATAGTCTAAAGAAGCTTAGAGTCATTTTAAACAAAAGAAAGAAAAAAAAGGGAAGTAAAATGCAGTTTAAATTCCCAGAGAAACTAACTAAATCCAAGATATTACAGACTTAACATTCGTTGGAAAATTAATAAATAAATAAATAAATGAATAAATTAGTAAATAAAATAAAAAGGGGGGGTTAAGTATCTAATAGTGAAACAAAAACAGGAGACCTTAAGCGTCTAATATTAACACGGGGATCATCAGCTGTTATTATAAATAAAAATGTTTGGTCACCTATTGAGCAAAGGTTAAATTGTTTGAATCAGCAAAACTGAGTTTGCAAAGCTAGTTAGATATAAAAAAATAAAAAGACAAAATCTGCTCGCTATATCTCTCTCGTTTTTCCTCTCCAACTACCGGTTAAATAGTATTACTGATCGTGTTGATATTCTCTTTTGTTTATAATGGACAATTTCAATCTTTATTCTTTCTATTCTTTCTCACCTTCGACTGTTAATAAACAGAGAGGGGGGGGGTAATAGAAACCTTATAGACTAAAAGCAGGGTGACACACGTGAGAGAGGATGAAACTGAGAGATAGGAAGTTAGTAAGTCACTTGATGATCTATTTGCATATCAGGGTTAATTAGAACAATTAAAATGGAAGTTTATTTTTAAGATAACATAATCCCAAAATTGACGAATATTTTAACATATATTTTGTGTGATTAAAACGTATAGGTAAAAAGCCTTAGGGAAACAAACGTTGATGCACTCAGCTGTAGTATATTAATGGATAGTATTGAAATCGATTGCCACATAAATCATATACACAGCATGAGTCAGAAATAACCGTGCAGTCAATGTTACACCCATAGCACACATGGCAAAGTTAGTCATCAATTTAAATACTATCCAAACATCTCAAATCTCGTTGTGTCTGGGCCAATTAGTTAGAGCCATTGCAGAGTTGTGCTAGAAGATAAATACATATCGATATAGATACACGCAAACACACACACAAACATATTGTATGTATGTATATATATATATATATATATATATATATATATATATATATATATATATATATATATGGTGTCTGGTTTCGAATTCGCTATGTCTAGCCACACTGATGAGTTGTTGATAATAATACAGCTGTCTGTGGATGACTATTATATATATATATGCACTCATCTATAGGTCGGACATTCTAATGGAGAAAATTATGGTTTCCACTTTGCTTAGAAGTAAGACTCATTCGTAAAAGGAACTAAGATCTCTCGGTTATCAATATTGTAAAACATGTAAACTAATCAATAATTTAATTTAAATAGAATATCATTCTTTCAATTCTAGTAGCAGATTCGGTGGCTTAGTTGGTAGGGAACCGTATGCCAGTAATTGGTGTTCAGGTTCGAATCTCAATATATTTAGCCACATTTATGAGAGTAGAAAGTGGACCCTGAGTTTACTTTCGGTAACCTCGTAACTCTTGCTTCCCTTATTTTGTCCTTTAAGTCTCACATACTATGAGGGATGTTCCTGACAAAGGGGAAGAATTGCTGTTTTCTGGGTCTAAGTCTATCCATCTAACACGTATTGTTGGCTAGTTTTTGCCTTTGAAGTAGTATTTTTTAGCTGCTTACATGAATTGGCTTTATGCCTTGTCTGGAGTCATTTCCATAAAAAAAAGTTGATGAAACAGCTGTCTATAGATGACTATATCTTTATATGAAGTTAGTTTTGTATATATGTTTATATATAGGATTAACTCCTAAACTAAGTAACTGATCATTATAAATTTTAGAACATCTGCTAGGCGTTAAAGTGGATAATGTGGGTTATATTTAGTTTAATTCAGTTTTATGTAAAGGGAGCAAAGAGGGGTGGAAGTCATTTGTAAAAGTTCACGTACCTCTGATTTTGTAGAATATTTAGCAATGTGTATTAGACACCAATCAATAAGTATTCCTAAATTTCTGTTTCTTTAGAGTATTTTAACGGGTTTTTAGAGGCCCTAATATAGGCAAATTTAAAACTTCAAATATTTCAGATTTGCATTCAGTTTGATATATGATCATTAGACATCAATTAAGCCAGATTTCCTGAAATTTATTTTCTTCTTAAGACCCTATAAGCTTAAATTGTAGACATTTTCTAGAATCTCAATCATGTAATGGATTTTGATCAAAATTGGAATAAGGATTCTAGACATAAGGTTTAGTAGCATATCTTGATTTTAATCTTCATATTGTGCACAATGGTGCACAATTGTTCTGTTCAGGGAATTTTATTAATTTTACCCGTCCTGGAAAAGGTATTCTCTATATATATCTATATATATATATATATATATATATATATATATAATATTTGTTATTGTTTATTATCTATGTATGTATACGTTTCGTCCTTTATAATCGGGACTCATCAACATAGAGATATGACTATTCACTATCGGTCATGCGATTCGAACCCCCGGATTACGAGTATTTTGCAACTCAAATCCGAACGGCTGAACCACTCGGCCATCGTTGAACAGCGAATAAACGGTGATAATTTTAATACTTAATGCGGCGGCTTGATATCATAAGAGCGTTCTATTTAATGAAAGGAACGATGCATTTAAAGCTTATATATATATATATATATATATATATATATATATATATATATATATAGTCATCCACAGACAGACTGTTTCGCTGTATCACAGCTCTTCAGTGCGGCTAACAAGACCGTGTTGACGATAGTCGGCGCTTATAACTCATAGGCCAATTGGTTGCTACTGAGATAGGTGAAATCACAACGATAAACATCGTCAAATACAGGAAGCTCTATTTTTTTACACAAACAGCATTAAGTTTGTACGCCAATGGAAGTTCGTTATTTCACTTACCAGTATGCTCAACCCGAAAGGAAGCATATAGTTCAATAGTTTAGGCTCACTGCATATACATCATAATTCTACATCTATCTCCCAATATATAAACTTCTGCGAAAGTTTGTGCCATTACATTCAATAAATACACAACAAAACACAACAACAAAACCTTAATGTTTCTTTACAAGAATTTCCTCTCTTTCTACCCTGAAATCGTTTTATATTTAACCGCATCCGAATCTAGAATGAAATCACAGCCATGTTTATTGCTCTTTAAATTGTATTTACGATTTGAGGGAAAAAAGCTAACTCAATCGACTTGGGCGAAGGTAAATTTGCTCCAGAGAGTTTAATGGATTTCTTTCACATGAGCAATTGCCAAAAAAATAAAAATAAAACATTATATGCTAAGATCAGAATGTGTAGATAAAGAATAAAAAAAAACTACAAACAGATACTTTCTTTTCGATTATTTTATCAATACATAATTCCATATTCATTCTTGGTTGGACATGACGTTACTTCTCCATGGGAAACAACATTACTTATTAATATTTTGATGCAATAATGTATGTTGTGAAAGAATAGACTTTGCTTATCTCACTGTGTTCCATTTTATCTGTGAATTGTGGACTCGTCCATAAACGCTATGAATATCCCTATTTGTTTGCTTGTTAATCGTCCGTTTTAGTATTATTAACAATCGTATTAATCAATCATTTTTCTATAGTTATTCATGCCTTTTTATTTTAGTGATGCTTATCTGAATATACGTGTTAACAGCATTGCAACAACAAATATTACATATTACTTTAAAACTTTGTAATCAACCCCTCGATCTGATATATAAAGTAAAGTCAATTTCCCTTATTTCCTTGACATTAATAGCTTTGTTGACAACAACAAAAAAACATAATTAAAACCTTTTAGTCAGTTTTGGCAAATATTAGTCTATGTTGTTAAAAGCAAAAATCTCATTTCCAATCGATTTCATCAAATTTCATATTTAATCCGTTTAGCAGTTTTTGTTTTGATTACTGATATCATAGACAGGGTGGAAGGAGCTAACCCTTCCACAATCCCCAGTCCTTGTCCTACCACCAATAACACTTCCTCTCCTCCTTTTTTGATAAGCGATTTCCCTCCAGTTGATGTTATTTGATCTTCTTTCACAATAACCTTCTCATAGCATTTTTTATAATCTGTATTAAGAACACAAGAGCGGTGGGTTAGTTGACAAGACATCACCCTGGTAAGATATGATTCTGAGTTAGTTCGGTAGTTCGAAGATGCCAAAAACCTTTTTATACATTCATTCTAAATCGTGGTCGACTTTTTTACTTTGACAAAGTAGATGGAAAAAATAAACGGTCAATTTTTTTTTTTAAAAGAGGACACAAAATCTTTTATACCTTTATTTATAACCCAAATAACGTTTTTTTTTGCATGCAAAGTAAGCCTATTTCAGTCATGTAAATTATTAATGAAAAGAAAAATAAACTCCCGGGTAACGCCAGGTAGGGACAGCTCGTCTCTGATATAATAAAAAGTACAGTGTCTCTGTTTAAATATCATTGTCTATAAATAGCAATTCTGTTAATGTAACACTAAAGAGAAGTAATTCAGTATATTTTCAAACAAACACTGGCACCAAGCAGCAGCAGTCCCCTCCTCTGAAGTCACCCCCCCTCCTCACCGTATTAGTGGCAGTGGCAATGGAGTATTGTTCGAGATACTCGCCTAACAGAGCTCTGACTAAAATCAAAGAGGAGTCAACATCAAAATCTATCATCCTCTTGTCGTCTCTACCTCTGCATGTGGCAAGCAAAGATATGTCAGGTGCGGAACCGAAAATCCATAGAGTGAGGATAACAACATTGCTCCTCTAGATTTGTGTGTTCTAGACAAAACCTTCCCCGACTTCGTATGCAACCGCTGTGTGATGCTGCTCTAGATGTCGAGGGTAAAAACCTGGAATCTTGCAAGTATACCGAACAGTTACAGACGATGAAGAAGACTGTACAAACCAGATAATCCTGAGACACGATCTTCCTGGGTTCTGTGCCGAAGTCCAATTCTCCCAACAACGAAAACAAGAATAAGCAGCAGCTGACTGAAGTAATAATATTCTTTGTATGTGAATTTCATTATAAAACTTCTAGGTAAGTTGGGAAGCAAGTAAGTTCGACAAGATGCACCGGAAGAACGTTAACATTAATAAGTTTGTTAACAAAAGATACATAATTAAAACTGTGCAGTTAGTTTTGGCAAATATTGGTTTGTGTTCATAAAAACAAAAATGTTATTTCTAATCGATTTACTCGAAATTTATATTTAATCCGATCAACAGTTTTTGCTTTGATTACTAACCCTCCCAACAATAACACTGAAGAAATCTACATCGACCTAAATTTTGTGAGAATAATATCCAACATGAGAACAGTAGTCTGACTAATCCAAATAAAGCCAACAATAAATCCTCATCTAAAAAATTCCGAAAAATATATGAATTGTCATGCATTTATTTTATGTCTGTTAATATTTAATCGAAAAGTATATAAACCAGAAAAGTATACGAGAAACGGAATTGAAGTTAACATGCGCACAACTTATTTTTTCCATCATGAACATTTATTTCGTTAAGGAATTTTTGATTCTTTCTGATGATGAATGCCAAATCAGGAAATATTAAAAAAAGGAAATCTTTAAACGTTTCTGATATACAATTCTGTTTGTACTTCAATTTGTTACTTTGAAAGATATAGACATAAATAGGCATAGGCTTTTATGTCCCGTATATTTTTTTATGAAATATATTGAAATCATTTTTTTCTTCTCTCAACTTGAATACATATCTCAAGATATAAAAGAAAATCAGATACGGAAGCCATACTTGCTGGGAAATGTTTGTTTATATATTTAAGTTAATAGTTTCTCTGTGGTTAGTCTGTTTTATTGCGTATCCACCAGCATTGCGTCATTTAATGCAGATGCCGACAGAGTATGCTTTAGTAAATACTAGCATCGTTACCTCGCGTTGCCCCGGAGACATGGACCAAAAAACAAAATAGAAGACTTAAATGTGTGTAACATCTTTCTTTTAAAACTTCTCTCTATATATATTTTTCATTTCCCCTCTGCACTCCCTCTCTCTTCTTCTCTTCCCCTCCCCCTCTCCCTATCATCTTTCCTATCTCCCCCTCTCACCCCTCCCCTATCTGTCTCTTTATCATCCTCTCTCTTGCTTTCTGTGGCAACTAGAAAAACATCGTTGACGGATCACTACATAATAACATTAAAATATCGCTATAAATATCGACTCCCCTAGCTAAGTATGTTCTTGGTAACCCCCAAAACAAGAAATAATTATTTAGATTGTGCCTATAGTTTGCCCGAAGCAATTCTGAAAAGGAATATATCAGCTTTGTGGGCGTGTTTTGTGTAGTTTCTTACTTTTAGCTTGACAAACAGACACACAAACAACTGCTTTTTATAGAATAGACTTTTTTTTACATAATAATAATAATAATAATAATAATAATAATAATAATTATAAATCAGGTGACACTGTTCAACCGTATGTAAGTTGAATTAGAATAACACTGTGTAAACGCAACCAAACATTTATAGAAAGAACATTAGACGAAACCAAGAGAATTGAAACTGGCAGACTAGATATGTAAAAAAAAATCCCATAATGTGGCCCCTCCTCTACGACACCACAAAAAAGAGGTGCTACCAGCATTGGTTGGTACCATACAAAATGGTCATGTAGGGTCAAAGAGGATTAAAAGACTTATGAGTGAGACACCATCTAAACCTCCACTGGAAAGGCACAAACAATACTGTAATCCTAAGTAGGCTCATTGGCATCCAAATTCCACATCAAGCTAATAGCCGTTATCAACGAGAATTCAATGGTAAACACTGATTGCAAGAATGCAAAGCAATAGGCAACAGTGATCAAAAGAAATGGAGAATGCTGATAATCTGGAAAGACTTGTCACTTAGACTCCAAGAAGCAAAAACTGGTTCATAAAAGTGAGTCATCACTGGTAACAGCATATGTGAAAGCTTCAAGTGAGTAAATAAATAATAATATTAATAATAATAAATAATAATATTAATAAATGATAATATTAATAAACACACATAACCAGCGAACCCTGACCAACACAGGCAAGTGAAACAGAAATAGAACTAAAACTATAAAAAGGACACTGTATGAGACCAAGAGAACTGAAACTGTCAGATATCCCATGGTCTGACCC
>OY744515.1:218201935-218264435 GCA_963556195.1 Sepiola atlantica | reverse complement strand
ACTGGCGCAGATTTCGTCAGTACGGGGTCGGTTTTTTATTTATTGTATATACTAACTAAAGGGAAGTAACTCTCATTTTTTTATCAAAGAGTTACTTCCCTTATGCAGACTGATTCCTTGAGGAATCTATAAAAAAGAGTAGTCTATATGGATGTGTGGGTGTGTGTTCAGAGAGGGGAATGAGCTGGACAGAGGGGTAATAGGGGGTGGGAGAGGGAGGGGGAAACTGAGGAAGATAGAAAGACGGATAGAGAGAGATAAAGAGATAGAAGTTTTAATAGAAATGTGCTACACTTTTGCCCCGGGGAACGCCGTGTAGCCCTGCTAGTCAAATATAAATTGTAAATAAATAAATAATCGATATAATGGATTTAAATGAATAAAATTTTAAAAATAGATGTATTTTCAGTTTTCTACTAAGTCTTAAAAAACTTTATAATATAATACAATATAATACATATTTTTCTCTTCAAAGGGTTGAATACCCTTTATATATACTACATAAACGCTTTTCACTTTATTCATTTTCCACTTTTATTAAAGATGCCACATCAATAAGAATGTGATGTTCGATTTCGCTTTGCTTTTTCTTGAAAAAAATCCAAACGAAGTCAAAAATTGCAATGCAACCTCCACCTCAACATCTCACCTACATATTTATTTCAAACTTAAAAGGTTTAACCTTTATAATACTCCGATTTATCTTATTCATCTTGCTTTACTAAAATGAACATAATTAGATCTCATTTTTATGCATATTCTCGGCTCTTTTGTCTGTTTTGAGTTTTTACAGTTATCCCACTTGCAAATCATGGCATTATATTATTTTGGTGGATCAGAAGGTCAATAATTCCTGGTTGAAACCAATGGGAAGTGTGATGAGAAGGTGGACATGAATAACAACTTGCATTAAATAGATTAATATTCATTATCATATAACAAGATTAAAAGTAAAAGTGGTGATAATAATGATATTAATGTGATAACTAGTAATGGTTATGGTGATGGTGATAATGATAGCTGTCTTTGTTACAAATATAGGTTATAACAATATTCAATACGTACGAACATGAAATTGCTGTAGCATATTATTCTAGTGACAACAAGCGAAAACTACCAGCCATTCAGCAGCTATTGATCTCGCTCTAAGTATTTTTTAAATGTATAAATTACCTAACATATGTTTAATCAAAATCTATTGTAAGTAAAAAAAAACCTAATAGTTTTAATTTAAATTACTTCCCTATAGAGTTAATAAACATAATATTTTAAGAAAGGTCTTGGTAATTTATCCTTTTTTTTTTATTAAACTACTTTAATTAATTACTGTTAATATCGACAAAACTATTGGATATATATATAGAGAAAAATATGCCAATAAAATTACAAATGAATAAAACCAAACCATAATTTATTATAAACTGTTATGCAAAATAGGCAAACTAATAGGTGTGTTTAGGTCTTTACTCTTTACTATATATACAGTATTATTGTTTTATGTAACAGTGAGCCGTTTTGATGGTAATACTGGTGTGATAATAATAATGATACTAATGTGATAGCTAATAATAGCCATGCGGATGGAGATGATATCTGTCTTTGTTATAAAAGTGGGTTATACAAATATAGGTTATAGATTAGAATGCAAATTTGGGCTGCATTTGGAAATAAAGTTGTTTTTTTTACTTTTATTCATCCCAAGCAAGAGACATTGCAACTGAGACATAGGGGGCTACTCTTAATTAGGGGCCATATCTACAGAGACATCCTAATTGGAGAGTTATACAGCAAGATGTTTGTTTACATTACATTTAATGTTCCTCATGTTGGCACAATTAGGGAAACAGGGATCGAGAAAGGAATTCCAAAGGCTAGCAGTTCAAGGAAAGAAGCTATTAGAGTAAAAATACTTCCAGCACCGGGGGACCTCAACAGTGAAGGGGTGGGATTTAGCTGATGGTCGGGGGTATTTACGTCTAGTTCGTTGGAGCATATTTCATTGAAGTACTTGTAAAACAAGCAGAGAAATGCAACATTGCAACGATGGGACAGGGGTTGGAGCTTGGTTGACAGTGTGAGACCTATTAGATTAGAATTTGTTTTGACGGTTTCTTATTTATGAAAGTCGGTAGGTAAATTTGTACAATAAATGAAGGGGACGTAAATCCAAAAGAAAAATTTGAAATAAAAACAAATCTTTGTTATTTTTTATTGGATTTACTCCCTATTATTGAATGCAATTAATGAAGATTAATACAAGAAAAATGTATACGACATCCAATGGTCTTATGTAGAACATGTGTTTTTTAATATCAAAAACAATCTCAACACTTATTCTGTGTTACTTCTGAGAAGCAATTAACGATCTGAATCCACAAAGCTAGCTTAGTGGGTGTGTCGGTATTCAGTTATTTTCTAAACAGGTAAAACTAACTGAGTTGTTCTCACCGAGTGGCTAGGATATCAAATGGAGTGTGCATATGTGACTTAATCGCCTATGCACAGATTGACCAATCAAATCCATGCACACTAAGAAACGGTCAAATCTAGAATTTTCTACGAAGTTGTCTATATTTGGAAGAAAGAGAACAGGTCGATCAAAGATGTCTATAGTACAAGACAAAGCTATGACATGCTTTACTGGCATTTTCGTACAACCAAATATGCCATCTCTAAAATAAAATAAACTGCAAACTTCAAACTACGAAAGCAACCAGTTTCGTTTACACTTTCTTTTTAACAATAGCAACACCAACGTTACAGCTATATTTCGTTATGCTAGGCGATATCCAATCTTCATCATCACCAGCAACTACAAGGGAACAACAAATTACCAGCATAAAACTGCTATATTCGTATAACTACTATCTTCGTGTATACAACTCTAAAAAAATTTACTACAAAGGGGGATAATAACTTTCTTAATCGTCTGCTGAATCATTACCCTTTAATTGAACTTCCAATGTAAATGCATACAGAAACGCATGCACCACAAACACAACACTTTCTTTCTTGGAAATAAATATTGTTTGTTATTTTTATTGATTATCATTTTCCATTTCTTTTTGTTGTTTGTTGTATTCTAAACCATTTTAACGGGTCAGTGGCAGGTGTGATTTCATTTGACTATACTTCCAAAAGATACAAAAGTTGGTAGCCTAAATAGTTGCATATTTGCGGTTAAAAAATACTTTTCTGCCGATTAATCTGTACCTAAAGTATTTTTGTTCTCCCTTCCTTTTGTGTTAAGTAAAATGATAAGTATCAAGTTAAGTAATAGTTTAAAAAGAAAAGAAAAAACCTTTAAAAGTTTTTGATATCAAATTCTGTTTGTTGTTTAGTCTGTTACTGTGGAAGGTAAAACTATATATGACAAAACAGGAATAAGATTTAATCTTCCCGTCATTTTTGTTAAAATGAAATTAGGATATTGAAATCATATTTTATTCTTTTTCTCTCAACTTGAACATATCTCAAGATATAAGTGAACATCAGATATTGAAGTTATACTTGCTGGGAAATGTTTGATATATTTAAGTGAATAGAAAATAGGGATATATTGAAGATGAGGCGGCCATTTTTTCACGACTAGTTTTGTCTTTTGTTTTCAAAGTTGTCCACCATGAAAATTATTTTTGTACACTCCTTTGATATAATTATCAATTATAAGGACAGGTGACGGTTGTTAAGTGGTTAACGACAAGGACTGGCGACCTGGGTGTGACAAGTTCGAATCCAGTTCGTTTAACAGAAACACTTTCACTTAGGATGTTGGCAACCTTCACGTGGTGCGTCCCGTAAATACTGAATCTTGTCTAGAAAGAAGGGTAAATCAATGCCAACGATAGAATCATCTGATTCATAAGATACAAATATAAAAAAAACGATTTCTATACTGTACATGTCATTATTATGATGTTTAATTTGTAATAAACTTCAATTTCATTTTTGAATTTATTATTTGTTTCGTACTAACTCGAAATAGCCCCAGCCTGATCAACTGTAGAAACTTATAAAAATAAATGAATGTTATTCATTTTAGTTTTTTTTTTATTCATAAGCGAAAGCCAAACAAAACTAAACATTGCCTTACATTAACCTTACATTAACCCTAAGTCCGGGAGAGAGGCTGTTGCTACTCTGACTTAGAGTTGTTTGTAGGATTATAGAGTGTTTTTTTTTAAGTTGTTGAAAAATGCTAATCTTTAATTATAATTCAGAATATTGGCAGAATAAAAATTAAAACAAAAAAATCTGCAAAAGTCATAAAACTAATTAAAAATTATTCTTTAAAAACCTGGATAAACAAGAAAATCGAACACTAATTAAGGGAACAGGAAAAAAGAGGAATGAGTAAGCTGAACAAACAGAGAAATAAAGAGAGTAGGCAACTTTGACTTGCCACCGTTACGAAAAACAAACGAACTAGTCGTGAAAAAATGGTTGCATCATTTGGGAGCTAACATCTTCAATATAGCCGAAAATAGTAATAGTATAATAGGAAGAAAAACAAAAAGACCTCAATAATGCCAGGGGTTTGATTAGGAAGGTTCAAATAGGCTAGCTGAATGTAACCCGGGTAGTCAATTTCTTAACAAAATACAAAACATTGTTCTCACAAGGACAGCTCATACCTTATGAAGTGGTGTGTCGATGTAAAATGTGTACTCATTTGTATATGTGATTATGGTTTGTGTGTGTCTGTGTGCGTGCGTATTGTACCCAGTACAGAAGAATCGCAGGTTCAGAAGGTTACGGTAGATATCTACAGAAAAATCGAAGCAAAACAGGAAAGCCTCTTTCACCTCTACCTTCTTACGGGACACAACAAAACAGATAAATCACTTAATGTTTTCTTTGCATCTAAAACAGGACGCCCAACATGCTGCGAGATCCTGTAGTGGGGAGAGAAAATCAATAGACATATATTATCCAGGAAGGAAATTGTTGACTCAATCCATCTAGCATTGCGATATAGGCAGGAACATTCATTCTTCAACATGGCTCAATTCACTCTCCTCACCAAGAAGGTGTAAGAATCAATATTCGGATGAGTGTGTTAAAACCGTAGGCTAAACTTTGTTCACTCTAAAGAGAGAATCAATATAGGCAAAGATACAAGTTGGAAGGGGAACACATTAGGGATGAATTAACACCGATAAAGAGGATAATATATTATTAGAATAAAAAGAAAAACAAATGGTATTTATGTTAAAAAAGACAAATACAAAAGAAAATTGTAAAAATAAATAGATGTAATGGATCTGAATGTATTTCATAGGAAGAGTGTGATTATGCTCCTTTGTGACAAAAAAATCAGGAGGTTGTTTTTCCAAACAGCATCACCAAGGGTTTAAGTCTTTTCCTGGTCTATGTGCTGCTTGTTATATATTGAATAAGCAACAAGTTGAACTGACCCAACATATTAGGTTATCTACCCTTTTGTTGTGGCCCTGTAAAGGGTCCGGAAATAAAATACGAACTCGGAGTTTAGAGAAACAATGCATATTAAAAAAAGTATAATATAACAGATAACAAGAGTGGTTGAATATCTGCCTTGGCTGCCAGTATTAGACTGGGGTAGTTACAGGTATTTAATTGCTTCCCAGTGCAGCAATATGTGACACAAGGTCAGAAGGTGGGGGAAGAATCAAGCCAGCGCCCCTAAAACAGGAGCACTTTGGCTTAGCAAAAATATCCTGGGCAACCCCGTCGACATTCTTCGGTCATGGCTCCTCAGGCAGTAAGCAATAAACTTAATCCACTCCAAAGAGGGGGGCAAGGCCTGGGAGGGTGCACCACCTAGGACAACCCAGGACCGTATACCTCAGCTCGAAAGATAAAAGGCCACCGAAATGGTCCAGTTCCTGCTGGACTGATTGTCGAGAACAAATCCTCGACTGGTATTACCTTACCTCATCTCGAAGTTCTCAATCAACCAAAGTTAATGAAAGACCGAACGTACAACACTGTGAGGCCTATGCTCCCAGTATTTATAGTGAGCGGAAGAGTTTATGTAGTCCATGAGGTAAGGTACCATAACACCTTTAGAGGCGTGTTTTCCTATATAGACAACTACAAGATTAATTCCCCAAACCGAATCAATTTGCACTACTTTTATGCCTCCTTACACAGACTAAATCAAGATCTAATGATGCTAAACTTTATGTCTAGAATACTTATTCAAATTTTGATATAAAACCATTACATGATTTTGATTCTAGAAAATGTTTCAAATGTAAGGCTTAAGCTTAAGGGGTCTTAAGACTAAAAATTGAAATTCAGAAAATCTTGCTTAATTAGTGTCTCATAACTATAGATCAAATTCAATTCAAATCTGAAATTTTCAATTTTCAAGTGAGATGTTGCGCCCATATTATGCCACCTAAAACTGTTAAAAACACTTCAATAAACTGAAAATTGAGAAATATTCATTAATTGATTTCTAATATTTATTGTGAAAATTTCACAAAAATCTGAGGTATTTTATTTTTCATGAAAGGTTTCCTTCCCCTCTTTGCACCGTTTGCAAAAATATAAATTAAATTAAATATAGCCAACATTTGGACCCAATACTCTTAGCATCTTTGTTCCAAAATTCATAATGAGTGGTTAATTAGTATCGGAGTAAATCCTGTACATACAAATATATAAACATTCCTAGCTTTAAAAAGACAGAGATAAACAAGCAGGCATAAAGTTGCCATGTTGGTTCAACCTTCGGCTATGCGATACAAAGAGTTATCTGTCTTTTGTGGTCCTTAACAGCTTCTGAATGTTTACACAATGCTCAACAGTAACCCTCATACAGATCTTAGACCTTTTAGACGAATTGCACTACATTGGGCCACATGGCAAACACGGTTAAGCTCTCAAGTTGACTCAATGATTCACAAGAATGTTTTAACTGTCATTTATGTCCATTGAATAATTAAAATATGGATAAAATCTTTATTAGAAGACAAGTCAATAAAGCTACTTTTTCATCATCATCATCATCATCATCATCATCATCATCATCATCATCATCATCATCATCATCATCATCATCATCACCGTCATAAAAACAACAACAACAACAACGATAATAATAATGTATTCCCCATTCTAAATACAGTGGACCAGAACATTATCAAGATTTTAGAAGATCACGTTGATAGATACCAGAAGCTTAAAATCAAGAGAATCCACAGAACCTGAAAAGTAACAGTGTATTTGGACCGTCTCTTAGAATGTGAAGACCTAGAATGGGAAATTAGATCTACCTGTGCACAGTGGTCGACCATCCTTGGAACAACTCACATACTACGTGCTGTGCATCTAAGCTGCGGGAAGTAGCTGAGAAACAAATTAAAATATACATCAAAGAACTCGAGAGAATCGCACAACAATAATAATAATAATAATAATAATAATAATAACAACTAGTGGGACCCGTGTAAATTACACGAAATGATGTTTTCAATACTAAGTATCTTGTTCCTAACCTATACATGTTTGAATAAAATATGATAAGATTTGACTTATATATTTATTTAAAAAATGAACAATACATGAAGCAATTTACAAAACTTCTTTATATACAATATTTCTAGTGAAGGTAATATTTCGACGACTAAACCTTACTTTGTAAATGCTTTAGATTAAATTAAATTTGGCTCCAATTCATGAGTAGCATACCAAGATTCGGAAGGTCGTTGCTTTTGATGTAAGCGTGACACAAAAAATAACACACACGCTATCGTATTAATATGTGTCTTCCCGGTCGTCTATTCCCTACTCCCCCCCCCCTTCGATTTAGAAAATAAAATCTTAGAGGTTGGTTGGGATCGAACTATAAA
Source organism: Sepiola atlantica (assembly GCA_963556195.1). Taxonomy (NCBI): domain Eukaryota; kingdom Metazoa; phylum Mollusca; class Cephalopoda; order Sepiida; family Sepiolidae; genus Sepiola; species Sepiola atlantica. Next base: position 218,256,594 of record OY744515.1, on the reverse strand, counting down.
CCGGTTGGGCTGACGTCAAAAACCAACGTAAAAATCCTACGCCACTAACTGTTGTGCCAAAGGGAAATACTTGAAAATATTACGAAAATTAGGTAACTGAAACTGCAATAAATCTCATAAGCTGCCTCCCCCCATCCCCCCCCAAAATAACAAAAAAATAATGTAATGACACCATGGTCATGAAGAGTCGAGGGGGATGGAAAGACCGAGGAAAGAGAGCACTAACCAGACATTCACAGCAAGTGTGCGGAGACTACTCAGAACTTGGGGAGGCTTATTTCTACCCAAATCCCATAGAAGACCAACGGCTGTTGCCAGCAAGAATTCAATGGTTAGCGGCTGTTGCGATAATGCAAAATTATTTGCAATGGTTATCGATAGAGGAGGAGTGTACTGGAAATCTGTGGAGACTTTTTATCACTCAGACTCCAGGAATAAACCCATCTGTTATTTGTCTGTGAGCAATCACTGATGATGACCTGTGTGTAAACTCCGAGGAGAAAATAATAATTAACCAACAAATGCTAACCATTCTCAGATAAGTTGAAATAGAAATCGAACAAAATATGTAGAAAGAACATAATACGAGCCCAAGGGAACCGAAACTGCAAGAAATCCAATAAACTGTCCCGCCCCCTAAAAAACACTTACATGTGGTAACACCAGTCTAAGTTAGGACCATACAAAATGTTCGTGAAGGATCAAGGAGGATGGAAAGACCGAGGAAGGAGAACACCAATGAGATCACTGGAAGGATGTAAAGAGTACTGAAATCTTGGGGAGGTGTATTACTACTAAACTTCCAAAAAAGATCGACAGAGAGAAATCAATGATAAACGGCTGTTGCGATAACGCAATATGATTTATAACAGTTATCAAAATGACTTGTGTGAAAACTTCTAGTGAATAAATCTGGCATGTAAAGTTATCTTGAGAGATTTTAAAAGTTGAATACAAATAGGATGTAAGCTGACATATCAAACTTTGATTAACAAATTTTCTATTTGCTATTGTTATACTATGTTATTGGTACTATAATAACATATGCCTCTACAGTTTAAAGAACTATCAATCCTGCCAGAACAACTGGTAGTATGAAAACATTTTTCAATTATGACCGAAAATTTTTTTAAAATCAGCAAAGGGAATAACTCATATTTTTAATTGAAGAATATAAAAAGAGTTGTCTCCCTTATAACTACGATTTTCTTTTTCTGTATAATTCTAAAAAATGTGTAAGTAAAAATTAAAAACTAAAATGATTTCACTGCATTCCGGGACACGTCGGGTCAGTAGAGCTAATAATTGATTACTCATGGACATTTAGTATCTGTCTGTCTGAATCCGAAACTATACTATTACTATTTTTAATACGCAATTCGGGTTACTATATTATTTTCAGACTAATTTACTATCTTTCAATGCTCAATTCAGGGTGAGTGGATAGTGTAGTATCTGTTCTGTTGTCATGATATCATCCTTCCTGGCATTACCTCCTCCTTGTATTGGGGTAGTAATGTAGTCTGTGTTCTGTTGTCATGATACAATCTTCCTAGGCATTACCTCCTCCTTTGAGCAAAGTGTAGTATCTATTCAGTTATCATGATACCATCCTTCCAGGTACTATCTCATCCTTCGGGGAGCAGTGTAGTATCTGTTCTGTTGTCATGCTTATCCTCGAGTGGCCTTTAGGCCTTGATAAGTGTTGCCTCTTTAGTAAAAAAGACATCCCAGGCATTACCTCCTCTTTTAGGGGTAGTGGCACTGTAGTATATATTCGTTCGTCATATATATTAGCAAAAATTTGTGACCAAAGTCAGCACATTTTTGCTAGTAATAATAATCATAATAATATGACTCACGTACAATTTATAAGCATGAAGCCGTTTTTGTCTTTTGTTTGATCTATGACTGCATGTGCACATTTTGTTTGCCTTTCTTTGCACTGTAGAGATATGTAGATTATAATGCATTTTATTCACATCACTAGGATTCTACAAACCTTTGCTGTGAACGTGGATGGGAAAACTCCAACAGAGATATAATTAATTGAGTTACACAACTTCTAATACTGGTCCTGGCCTCATAAGTGGAGAGAGAGAGAGAGAGAGAGAGAGGGAGAGAGAGAGAGAGAGGGAGAGAGAGAGAGAGAGAGAGAGCTGAGATCATTTTAATAACTACATCCCACAGTGCCGAGCATGCTCCTTTATACTTTTGTGTCAGACGCATCCTCATGGGAGGTAAGTAAATATTATTGCCAAAAATGAGAATAGTGTGAACAGAGAATCCAAAGTAATCTTATACTATGAATAAATATGAGATTTATCTCTGCTCTCTTTTGGTTCATTTTACTTCAGTCGAAATCAAGGGGGCCTTTCCTGGGGCTAACACTTGATCTCTATATGAGATGCATACATATTTAAATATTTCATTAAAATTCTCCTTTACCTGTCAAATGTTGATTTTGTAAAGAAGGTAAGAATATTAATTTTCCTCTCCATAATTAACTAGCAAACTATGTTATAGTATATCTTTCTAGTGATCTTTTAGTCTTACCGGATTCCAGGACAAGAATTAATCTAGTCTGGTGGAGTATCCAGCTTAGCGCTGTTACTAGAGGCAACATCACTTGGAAAAGGTGCACCATTTCTCGTATAACACAGTGTTGGTTAGCCATACCGAGGGGATCTTATTTGGGTTTCAAACACTATGTTATTTTGAATATTTAGTCAGGGTTCACCTGTAGGAGAAAGTATCCTCATGTCAGAGTTTCCTGACAACCCCCTGTACAGAGAGACCTTAGACACTCGAGGTAAGTGTCTAGTAGGTCCGTCTGTCTGATCAACAATGTAATTAAAAACTAATCCTAAATAACAATATCAAACAATTATTATCAAGTAAAATCTTATGAGGAATCTAATGGTGATATTAGTTTTGTATTAAGACCTGTTAAAATACTATTGTTTGGTCCGCATTCATGATATTATCAAATGTAAATAAATAAATGATACAGCCTCAAAAGGGCCTGACTGTGGCTCCACGGTGGAGAAAGCTTTAAAATATGCTAAATAAATTAGGAGTATTCCTACATGCCTTTACAACAGAAGTGCTTATCTCCCCTCCCAATAAATAAATAAAACATGCAATACAACTCTACACTTTATCAAACAGCTTGTAAAATCACCCGGAAATATGTCTAAAAGAGAAAATCAACAATGTTAACCTTTAGCCAGTTTAGCTTTAAACGAGACTGATGACTATTTGGAGTCAGAGCAAACCGGAATTTTTCCTAATTCCATGATGACCAGATAGACGAAACCCGGGTATCTTCAGCAGACACAGTAATGTATAGCACTTTAATGGGGTTTTTTCTACTAACTTGCAACATATGCTATACATCTATATACTAGAAGAATACCCGTTCCAGGACAGGTAAAATTAATGCCCCAAACAGAACAGTGTTTCACTACATTTACATCCCATTACAAAAAGTACAATCAAGATATAATGACACTGAACCATATCTCTAAAACCCTTGTTCTAATTTCGATCAAAATCTATTACATGATTTTGATTCTAGGAAATGTCTCAAATTTAAGGAATCTTAAAAAGAAATTGAAATTGTGCGAATCTTGCTTAATAGGTGTCTAATAGCTATTAATCAAATGTAATGCAAATCTGAAATATTTAAATTTTCAAATGAGAAGTCGTGCCCATATTATTCTCCCTATAAACCCTATGAAATACTCAAGCTGAAATTTTGGGTATATTTATTAATTAATGTCTAATAGCCATTCTTTAAATTTTACAAAAATCAGAGTTATCTGAATGTTCACAAAGTTCTTTCAGCCCCTTTTTGTCCCATTTGCATGAAACTAAATTAAATTAAATATAGCCCACATCTGGACGCCTTACACCTAGCAGCTGTGTCCCAAAATTAATAATGATCGATTCATTAGTTAAGGAGTGAATCCTATATATACAGGTATTTAAACATATACACATACCTAACTTATATAAATAGAGATAGAGGGGGAAAGAGAAAAAGATAAATATATTTTAAATTTTGTCTTTACTGAATCAAAGATATATTTATCATTTCTGTTATATTTATATATATATATATATATATATATATATATATATATATATATATATAAGTGTAGGTTAGTAATCCGAGGCTGTAGCAATGCGATGTAGTTGCCGGAAGGTGGAAAGGGTGAACAGAAATTAACGAGAAGAGAAAACGAATCTCAAAACGATTTATTAATATTTCACGTAAAAACTGATTAAGTACCAGAATAGTAAATACTGTCAGGTAAATAAAAAGTTTCGGCAAAAGTTAATCTTAAATTTTCGAAAGAAACACTTTCATTATCAAAAGACAACAATAAAAGACCGAAAGGGTCGAAAAAACGTTTATTTCTGTTCACCCTTTCCACCTTCCGGCAACTACATCGCATTGCTACAGCCTCGGATTACTAACCTACACTTATATTTACCAGCAATGCTTCAAGCAAACTACAATCTCCTTTTATATATATATATATATATATATATATATATATATATATATATATATATATATATATATATATATATATATGCGTCCAAGAATTGCTATCAGTAGGGCAGTCTGTCACACATCAGTTTGAAATAGAATTTCGATTGCTAAACACACAAACTAAATGGCTGTGTCCAAGTGTCTCTATAAGAAAATAGCATTGTCGTTTGTTGGTCACGTTTCAGTTTAACATAGTGTTTTGATTGGTCTGTCACACTTCCAGGTGTAAATATCATTTTTATTGGAACACATGCAGATTAAATGGTTGCCGCATGCTCAGTCAGGTTACTTTTTTTTTACTTAAAGTCATCCCAAACAGGGCACATTGCTATTGAGATGTAACTTGCTACTGAGAATTAAGGGTCAGATTTATAGAGGCATCTTAAGTGGGGAGTTGTGCAGCAAGATGTTTGTTCACATTACATTTACATTTCTGCATATTGGTACAGTTGAGGAAACGGGGAGCATGGAGGGAATTCAAGAGGCAAGCAGTTCGAGGAAAGAAACTATTAGAGTAGAAAACATTCCAGCATATGAGGACCTCTACAGTGAAGGGGTAGGATTTTGCTGCTAATCAGGTTGGTCAGGGTATTAACGTTGAAAGGGCACAAGTGCAGCAAGTTTTTGAACGCTCCTCTTTCTGACCGCCTAGGTTCCTTTATATTTCTCTCTAATTCACCTGAAAACATTTGGAAACTGCTTTAATATAAAAGAAAGCAAGAAAACAAGATTAAGTCATCAGATGTCTTACGGTGTTCTTTCTCAAACAATTACCAGTAATGAAGGAACTTCTTTTTTTTTAGACTCCCTTGCAATAATTTGATCCTTGGTTGCTGTCAGTCTTGGCATCAACATACCTTTCTTTGTAATCACGTTGACACACCGGTTCTTGTTAGATCAATGTTGAGTCTGGTTAGTACCAGATGGGAGACCATTTTGGAATACCAAGCGTTGTATGTAGGAGGACGTTGACACCTCTCTGCAAGAATTACAAAACCAAACATCGTTCATCTTCCCTAATCAGGATATACATATCACTGGGGGCCGCTTGTGAATTTGATACTCCCATAAAACTTCCTCCTTTGGAGGAATCCGGTTCAACCTGCCCAGGATTAATGCCATAGCAGAACAGGTACCAGGCACATACCTTTCTGTGCTGAGATGAGGTATAGGCAGGCTCTATCCTATGCCATGCACCCTGGGTTGATCTTTATTTATCTACCTCCCACAAGGTAAGATGTGACACAAGGTCGGGAAAGTGGGATTAGATAAGCCAGGGCTCGAGGTGAGCATTCTGGCCATTTAAAAATTGCCTGGGCAGCCCCGTCGGCATTCCCGGTAGGGCGCATCAGACAGTAAGCAATAAACTTACTCCTCCCCAAAGAGGGGAGGCAAAGCCTGGGAGGGTGCACCTCCTAGAACTGCACAGGACCAACAACCCCTAATAGACCGGCGTAAATCCAGACCCAAATGCCCGGACGATACTGGTTTATTAGGTGGGGTAAAAACCACCCTGGGTTGATCTATTGCCGGTCGCTTAGGTGCCCCTACTACTAAATGCTGAGGGTTTGTACACCTTCAGAGTTCCCTCTTTAGAGAGCTATTTTTTTTCTTTCCATGTTAAACTGGCTAAATTTGTTGCAGTGGAAAGAGAATTAATAATAGTTACCCTCTAAGTATTACGATTTTTTTTATGTTTTTTCTTATTCAAAACGAAATGAATTACTAGAAATATTAAAGGTTATTTTCAAAGCTTACATTTGTAAAATTGCTTGAAAATTTTTCGTTTACGTTCTTCAATTATTTTAATAAAATTTCATTTGAACAACAGTGCAAGACATAATTTAAATCAATATATCTAAACTCAAATAAATGTAATTAATTTTAATGATATATTTTTGTACGTGTTCAAAAGCAAAAATTGATTGATTTTTAATGAAATTCTGACATGAGTTTCATATATCTTCATTACTGAAATTTTTCAATGTAAAAACTAATCGAATTAAAAATCGGATATTTTTTAAATTTTATATAATATTGATAACTTCTTATATCAAACGAACTGCATGATATTACAGTGTCTATTGGATACACTCATAAAATAATTTTATACAAAATTGTTATATGTGCACACTATTAGAATTTAGATATAACACTTATTATCTTTATCTTACTAATGAGTCACCACCTATCAAGGCTAAAAGACACTCGAGGAAAAGGGTTAATGAGAGATAGATTGTCAGTTGAATAATGATGAATATTATAAGAGGATTGAAAATTATGAACGGAATAAATACAATTTGATTACTTATGAGGACGCTTTATGACAAGTTTTTATTGACATTATATTTGAAGATGACCATGTTGTAGCCCGCAGGGAAGCAATTTTGTGCCAGCGTGTTCCAACTATGTGAATTTCTTGGTAAGAAACTCTGTTCATGGAAAATTAATTTGCTGTTAGGCACACAGAAAGAAAAGTTATTTGCAATGGTGGTAGGAATACGAGTTCTTGCTGTTAATGTTTTACAAGGAGGAACCAGAAAGTGAAGCTCAGTCGAGCACGTTCTACGAAAATAACGATAGAGTAGAGATCGACTAGCAAAGTCTCTTTTGAGAGAGATGCTGTAGAGAACAGGGCAGATCATGCCCTCACTAGATTGCCAAGCCGATTTTGAAATCTATCAAGGAAAAAAAAAGTGATCTAAGCAACAACTCATCAGATGTGGCAGTAATGATCAATTTTAGGACGTATCTAACACTTATATAGGTAGAGGATTGCATGATTATATTCTAAAAATATAAGATGTATAACTGTTATTATTGTAATTCTAAAAATATAGTTAAATATAACACTGTTGTACTGATTATTACATACTAACTGCCTTTGCCGGCTTGCTGTCGCTTTGCTACTCGAAATAATTGAAACATTGATTTAGAACTTTGCAGTAAACACAAAAGAAAATCTTTCTCAGTTATTCATATAGATAAATAAACGTTAACATTTTGGTAATTTCGGTACATATTTATTTATCTTTTAAATCTGACCGTGAAGATAGGAAAAAAGAAGAAATCAATTTGCCTTTTCACTTGCAATTTAGAAATAGATCACAACTTGTGGAAAATCAAGTAGGTCTCTCTAAAGAAAGGAATATTTGAACATAAATGCTAAATATTTGTCCAGGCAATAAAACAATATTGCGAAACAGAACTATTTGTTATAAACAATCATTGAATTAACAAAAAAACAATCACAAATAATAGTTAATTTATAAAATGTCGTTTTTCAAAACTTATATGCGAATTGGTTAAGCTTGTGACTTATATCGCATATACAGTATATAAAAAAGATAGTACGTCTATTGTGTAAAGTTGAATGAAGGCAGTTTTGACTTTAGCGTTAGTGTGAGAAATGGGTCCAACTTACGCATTTATTAATTTAGATGTCTCACAAAAAAGACTTTGAAGATTTATATAACTTAATACATTTGATGCTCTCGAATTATAATATACACACGATTAAATATTTTATGAGTTGACAAATTTTAAACAAATTAAATTAATTTCATTAAATACAAGACGACCTGTGACCCGTTGAGTCAACGATGGTACATTGTACCTTATTGTATACATGAATAAAACTTGATGGATAATTCAGGCATAATCGGCTGTTTATTTGTACGAAACATGGTTAGATCGCAGAAAAGGTTGTGACTGTTATTAACGATTCCTTTAATGGGTGGCATTTTTAGGAGGTTACCCTATTTATTTTTTTCAATCTGATTCACCCCAAACAAGATACATTGCCACTGAGACGTAAGGGGCTACTGTGATTAAAGGCCAGATTTATAGGGGGCATCCTGAGTGAGGAGTTAAGCAGCAAGATGTTTGTTGACATTACATTTAAATTTCTGCATGTTTGTAAAGTCACAGAAACAGGGATAAAATTCCAATGGCAAGTGGTCCGAGGAGGGAAGGTATTAGAGTAGAAAGTTTTCCGGCATCTGGGTACCTCTACAATAAGAGGCTTGGATTTTGGTACTAGTCGGGGTTGTTGGAGGTATTTAAATTCAGGGGTAACAACCAAAGATTAAAATTTTCCCCAATGTCTCAGATAAAATTATGTCAACTACAAAATATACTAAACAGAATATGCAGTTTCAGAATTTTTTAGGTGAGAATTGATCATTTGTATTATTGGAATTTTTCAAACTACTGTTCTCATCTTGGATGACCTGTGGCATAACGGATATAAGTGTAAAGTAATAATCAGTTCTAAGTTACAGTTGAAGGTTCAATCCTCAGTACAGGTGATACTAAGAATACAATTACGAATTACTTAAGCCTTCTACCTGGTGATGGCTGACGGAAAGAGAACAAGCTACCCATGTGGATTCAATAAAGGGCTCTGTTCAAATTTCTGTACAGATTACCGAATTCGACAGATTCGACAATATGCACCTGAAGAAGGTCAGAAGTTACATCGGCCGAAACGTTGTGAGAATAACATCCAAGATACAAACAGTCATCATTATTATCATCTGGTTTTGGAATTTCAGGTGCTGTGAGTGTCGCAGACTCCAGGGTGGGCAAAACCAGGCAACGTCTCATGCCTGCTCTCCATGCGATCCAATTCATAGGGTTTATACCAGTCATGTTGCAAGCAGTCAAGTGACTTTGTACCAGGTTTTCCTTGGTCTTCCATGCACCATCGTGCTTAGGGTATCTGTGTTATTGGACAGTAATCCAAATAATTCAAATGATCCAAAGGATATTCAGTTAATTCACTGGAATTGTGATATCTGACAATGATTCACCATTTACATCGCAGTTTTCCCAACATTTACGTTGTTTGTATTCTTTTACTCATGTTCGGTCAGCAGTTTATCAACTACAAGCGAATGGTCAGATGGGACAAATTACTCATCACCTTGAAGCATGCATTTCGTAAAGTTTGTGGAGAGGAAACACCAGAGGGAAACACCACAAAACAATAAACAGCGCAGTGAAAGATTAGCGTGTCACTGCCTGCAGGGGCTGTCATGGGGTAAAAGCTTTGTACGGTTCCAGATGCTTTATGGTTTCCACAAAGCAACCCATCAGAATCAAGAAATGTACGCAGGGCAGATGAAATGTGTTTCGGCATACCCGTATTTGACAAAACTAGGAACCATAAATTATTGTCAGCATTAAAGACAAACATATCTATGATGTAAAAGTCGGTAACAAGCTGTAGGTGTGATACAACCATCAGTTAAAGCACATCCATTCTAAGGAAGACACAACTGTTGTTCTGCTTTGTAGTGTATTATCTGTTCTGTTCTTGGTTATAAGAGAAAAATCCTTTTAGACTGAGACAATTTTTACATTTGTCTCAATCTATAGTGACCATTTATTTAGGAGCTGGATTTCCCGACATTTAAAAATCGATCTTGTGTCGAAATTTGATCTTGTGGAGAGGTAAATAAATAGGGATGCTAAAAGCAGCAGTTCTTAAATTCCGTTCACGCTCCTTTCATAAACATAGTTGATCTACAATCCCGTTTATCCTTTGTTGCAGGGGCTGATGCGGGTAATCGGTCTCACAACAAATAAAGGAGACACATACATAAATAAGGCAATGGCAAAGAACGGAAAACAAACTCGTGTTTGCAGCAAAATATAAAATTGGTATTTATTTAAAAAAAAACACATTGTGACCGTTAAGAAAACTTCATGATTCAGTGAGTCGACAGGAAAGATACTGAATAGTTATCTTTGCGGAAATGGCTTTTGGTCTTTTCTCTCACAGCTGTTTCTTTTGAATTAGCTGCTGTAGAACTTCGGCTGACCAAAGAACAAGCTGAATATGTTGATGACTATGATGATGGCGACCGGCACAAGCTACTGTTAGTTTGTTGGTTAGAAAAGAGCTGCTGTAGTTGCTGTGACGATAGTGATTATTATGGTAATCATTTTTGGTGTGCTGTAGAAAAAGAGAGAGAACTTCTGCTGTTGTTGTCTGTCATCGATTGCAGTGAAAATGCTGTTGCGTCCAATGGGGAAAATTAGTTTGCTTGGCAGCAACCTCAGGGGAGAGCCCCGTTTGTGAGGCTGGAGTGAAAAAAAAATGCACTCCTATTATGCTGTTTTGCCAGCTGCTGCCGATACAACGATTTGGTGAGATCTTATTGGTCGGGCCAAGTGACGATACATACAGAAAGAAAGAAACTGTGTTGGTTTCTGTCACATGGGCTAAGGTGTTCAAGGATTAAACATCCAGTTTTATTAGGAGTCTTGAGTCATAAACAGGGTTGGCACGACACCTTGACCAAATTGAACTTGAATTAAATTAAAACATGGCAGACATAAAATGGTTAAAATAGATTTAGACCTCAGTGAAACCTTTTTAAGTAAACCTAAACTCTTTCGGATATAACACCCAAAACGGGAAGGTGCTAGGAATAAACAGCATTAAATCCCAACATATTAATTTTAAACAAAACAGATGTTACTTACATTATAACTTCTGCTAATGCTATTTGAACGGACTGATCTCTTAAAAAAGACTCACCACAAACAGAACAAGTTTGGACTGGAAATTACCGACTAACATGTAACGGATGTCATAACTTGTTTTATTTTTATACAAATAACAGAAATAATATTTGGAGAAACACATATTTTACCACATTTTAACTGGTAGACAGAGGTTTAATATCTGTTAGCAAAACTATGTCACTACCTATATGCAAATACCATAAAGGTTTTAAGGTCTTATTTGCACGGGTTTTATTTTAAGTTACCAAACAATACACGTTTTGATTTTTTTATCGTTGATTTTAATTAAAATTCATAATTTTCTATTAAATTTAAATTTAAGTCATTCTTTCAGTCTCGAGAGACAATCGATACTCCATGTAACTGTGACGAGAAGTATATATTCAAGCGAGGTTGTGCAATCCTCAACCGTACCTCTCCTGATCAAGCACTGCTTGAGTCCAGTTGCATGGAGAAGTCCAAGGCGACTACAAACAATATTAGGATAAGCAGAGTAAGTATGGTGTTATTTTGGAGTTTTCCTTCTCTTAGACTACGAGCAAAATGTAGTATATGATCTAATACAACACTTAATCTTTTCTGTTCTCGGTTAGTGAAGGAGGACTCCTTCTAGACTGAGGCAATTGAATTTGGGTTTCAATCCAGAATGGCCCTTTTTGGAGACCCTGGATTTTGCCACATGAAAAACCGACCTTGTGTCTAACTCTGCCCTCGTTGGAAAGCAAGTATATAGGGACTAGCTGCATAACCAAATTTATTCCATTGTTTGGAGGAGGCATATATGGAGTGATACGTTTCTGAAAGGTATGAATGAAAATGATACAGTAATCCATACAGAACTTGAACCTGCCACCTAGAGCTCACAGTCAGTGACTGTATCCACCACACTACGCTTATTCCATATAAATTTAATATAAGATATAATATTTTATTGATTTCAAACTTAAATCATAAAATATTTCATATCTGAGATTTAAAAAAATTATTTTAGTCTTTCAAATTTACTAGAAAAGATATGCAACCGGATATTAAAATCATTTTCAACATTTAAAAATAAAAATAAAAACAAAATTCTGAGACTATGATGTCATCTATTACTAAAAGAGGATTTTCTATCTGTCTGCAATGAGAAAGATTCAACGGCACTACAGCATCGCACCGATTGAGGAAACAATGAGAAAATGGCGGCTCAGATGGTTTGGACATGTGCGAAAACTTACCTTTGCATTATAAGTCGCTGGGAAGCAAATGAGAGGAAGGCCGATGATGAGATGGGCAGACACCCTGTACAAAGATCTCTGTAAAACCGGCAGTCATCCAAACCTGTGATCATCATTGCGGATCTCACCATAGCTCGAGATTCACACATTAGAAAAAGAAAACATTTTTTATCTGTCTGTCTGAAGCGAAACTATATTATTATTTCTATTAATTCAGTTTACTATACAATTCCAGACTAATGTACTATCTTTCAATGTTCAATTCAGGGCTAGTGTAGCATCTGTTCTGTTATCATGATTCTATCCTCCCATGCATTACCTCCTCTTTGTGAATAGATAATATAGTAGTTGTTCTGCTGTCATGAGACCATTCTTCTAGGCATTACTTCCTCCTTGGGGGGGGCGGGGGGTTCATACGTCAACAAGAAATTGTCACAATCAGCTGTTCATCAGCAAACTCAACACTTACATTATATATACTAGCAAAAGTATTCAACTGAAGAAACCATATTTTTGCTGGTAATAGTAAGAAATGTGACTGTTTCGGTTACAGACATACACAAAGGCTCCATTATCATAAGATGTGAAGGAGAATATTCTTTTCAAAATTCTTAAATAAATCTTCGAATCTGACCCAGTATTGCAAGTAAGGCTGCAGGTAAACCTTATTATTTATTCAAGCAATGGCGATGCAGAACAGACTAAACCTTACTTTAAACAAGAAAGAAAAATTAAAAAATAAAACAATATCTTTTATAATAATGGATAGAATGTTTGAAATATTTGTTTCAGAATTTTATTTGATGATTTTTTTTTCAATATCAAATCAAACATAAAATTTGCAACTTTTTCTTCACACATGATCTGAAAAATACAATGCGTTTTGATGGTTGAATAGAGAGAAATTACAATAACCCTCTATACAGATTTTAAGTACATTTTTACAATAACAACAATCATTTTAAAACTTTTGGGAAATTAAAAAAAACAAATGTGTCAAAAGCCACTCGAGGATAAGGATTAATTAAATGGATATATTGTCAGTTGAATGACAAGGAATATTATGAGAGGACTGAAAATGATGAATGGAATGAACAAAGTTTGATTATTTATTAGGACAGTTTATAAGTATTGTTGATATTGGATTTGAAGACAACCATGTTACAGTCAGTGGGAAAGCAGTCTCTTTGTAATGTGTTCAACAGAGGGGAAGTTATTGGAAAGAAACTCTGTTCATTGACGTTTCGCCTGATACAAGGCACATGGTTGAAGAAGGGAAGGTTCTTTTCAATTGTGGTAAATATACGAATTCTGGTATTGGATATTGAACGGGTAGATCTCCTAGTATATAATTCAGTTAGTTGAGAATAACACGAAGTTGAATAGCTGAGGGCTCAGCAGAGGTCAAGTTTATGGTCTCGAGTTGAAAATTGTTTAGACTGTGGGAATGTACTAACACCGGATATGAAGTTACATGGCCCAAAGAGAGAAGGTGATATGAAAGGGAGTCTGTTGAGAAAAACACATGGGTGTTGGACGTATAATGACATGGGATGACAAGATATAACTAATTAGTGATCTCTCTCTCTCTCTATTGCTCTGGTCAGTGATTTGGAACGAAGATCACATTGAATAAATATCCATTATCTTTCATCAGTTTTGTCTCAGGCTCGAGTTAGTCTTTTTGAAGATATGAATAGGAAGCTTTATTTTACCTCAGTCTGAGAGAATCATACACAAGTGTGTACAAAGAGAACGACCAGTATCAAAGTATGAATAACTACTTTAATGTTTCTGCAGTGATTACAGCAACTTGGTTGCTGTATGTATGACACGACTTTGAGAATGCAACAACTTGTGAATGTCTTACAAGAAGGTGAGCTCCACTTTTGTAAACTTTAAAATAACCTGAGATTCACACCTTTTATTATTTTTCTTCTTGATTTAATTTTATTAGTCGATATGTCGCCTTCCGTTTATCTCTCAATGGAAGAGTGGAGTTAATTAACGTCTCTAGTTTTGACAAAATACAATTAAGACTGGTACATCCTATCAAACTCTTTTGGATTGACAAAAAAATAAAGACAATTTTTATTTAAAAAAAACAAAACATTTTTTATTTAGGATTTAAAAATAAGATTTTATTAAAACCAAAGGCAAACTGACTGAGCAAAGTAAAACATGTTTTGTAACCTGTTGAAAGTTACTTTAAATCCTACATGGCCACATAAACTAAAGCAGATCTTTATTTTACTTTAGCTACACGTGTCCAGTTATGAAACTAGCAAGAACAAACATATAACTTCATAAATATTTAAATCAGAAAAATACCATGTATGTTTTACTAATAGGCTATTCCCAGCCTGTTAGCCTGTATATAATCAATAGCAATAAGACTATATTAAATATTTGGTTGAATTAGTTAATATGTGTATAATCTAGTACATATATTAGTGGGTAGAATATGGAATTGTGTACAGGAAATATTACAGACTTTGATCGAAACGTTGACTAAGAAGAATCAAAAGAGTGGGGACGAAAGTAGGAGTACAAGAAAGAAGTGACGTCATAAGAAATTTAGAGAATTCTGGTCGAAAGTAATTGCCTCAATCTCGGCTGAAACAAGCGAGAATGACACACGTATTAATATGAAAAACATGTAACTTAAAAAGTTTTGTGCTTAAAAATCGTTAACCTATCTCTCTCTCTCTCTCTCTCTCTATATATATATATATATATATATATATAATATATATATATATATATATATATATATATATATATATATATATATATATATATGATGAAAATATGGAAATAATATTCCAACGTGATGAAAAATGAAAAAGGAAATATCCAAATTATGTATGTATTAGTCAACATTTCGTCTTTATTTAAGACTTCCTTGAGATGATTGTTTTAAAGAAATAAAATACAAGTACAATATTTGAAAATGTTTGGTGTGTATGTGATGTGAAAAGAATGTTTAGTTCTTTTTCTGAACGAAAAATAGTGGTTAGAATTTAAAATGTGTAATGCGTAGAGGACGTGGAATTATTTTTTTAAACGACATATAGTCGTTTGAATTAAAAAAGGTGGTGTAATTTTGATGTGAAAAGAATGTTTTGGGTTTTTTTTCGAACGAAAGATGGCCGTTAGAATTCAAAATGTGTAATGTGTTTATGACATGAGAATATATAATACATACATTATATATATATATATATATATATATATATATATATATATATATATATATATATATATATATATATAGTCTCGGAAGTTTCTCAACCATTAAAACTATATATGAAAAAAAAATAATAATAAAAAAAAAATAAATAAATAAATAAAAACTTATAGTCTCAAGTCTTCCAGTGGAAAATCACTCATGTAAGTCAATTTATTTTTAACAGTTATTATATTAGTTTGTTTCTAACACTATTTTAAGGGATCATCAGTTGTTTACCATGAAAAACTGTTTCGGGAATTTATATATATAGCTCGCTCTCTCTCTAGAAGATAATTTGTTCACTGGTTTCTAATAAGCTCTTCAACCTACTTTGAAACCTTATTTGTTTACCAGATCCTAATATCCTATTTCGTTTACTGTCAAATGACTGACGTCATAAAATATCCTAGCACAAAATTGCATTTTCAAAATTCCCAAACAAACTAAAGTTCAAAAATGTTTAAACAAAAAGATTCAACTTTTCACTCTTTTGTAGTTTTGAGTTCTTCATCAGTAACTTATTACTCAATTATACGTCGAACTTCCCAGCATATTACATCTCTCTCTGTCTTTCTCTCTTTTTTCTGCAACTAGAATGCAATAGCACAAAGTGTGCAAACAGCTGTATCTAATCCCAAAGCAAAAATTAAATAAAATTATTCCTTTCATACCAACCACGTCTTGTCTCCTTTGGTGTTTGTCACTTTTACTTTTGTCCTGTTAGTGTGAGTTACGGTACCCGAGATGCCTCCATTTGAATAACCGCTACTGTACACGTCGGTGCTAATAGCTCATGTAACACTTTCTTTTCTCGTTTAATTCCCATTATCGTTTACATACGTTAAGAGAAGAAGACATGTTGGGGAAATAATGAGACTGATAATTCCAGAATAAAAACAAGTCGTTTAGAATTTTATGTTAAGTCTTTGAGAAATGTGATGTAGTTCCAACTACAAATGTTACCAGATCTCTGTGAAAGGAAGATTATCTGTTTTTGTCTGCTTTAAAAGAGAAAAGTTGAAACCTGAAGTACATTTGTTATGTTGATCTTGTAATTTAAGAAAATATTTTGAAACCCTTGTTATTGCTCATTGGTTGATTGTTAGGTTTTATGGCATATCGACCATCGATGGGTCATTTAATACAAAAACTATATTATGTTTTGTATATGATTGTAGATTAATTTTTTTGTAGGCCTATATTTTATAAACAAATAGGTTGTCAACCTGAAGGTCAACCTGGCCTTTAGGATTGTGTTGTTTTTATACCAGGTAAAGGATACGTCCTCAACATTCAGTCCAGCAGAGTCTAGGACATTTGAGTTAAGTGCCCTTATTCTGTCGGGTTGAAGTATGGTTCTGTGTAGTTCTAGCAGGTCCACATTCCCAGGCTTTACCGTATCTCTTTGAGAAAGGGTTAGTTTATTGCTAATCGCCTCTCAGGCACTGATTTATAAATTTTCCACCTTCTGACCTTGTGTCACATTTTCCCGCGGTGGGATAGAGGTAAATACTAACAAATAGGCTGTCAACTATAATCTTTTTTTAACGGATAGATGGGACCATGACATGTACTAGCACTCCTAGTCAGGGTTGACCTGGTCAGTATTGGTCACAAAGGGGTGACTCCACACTCATCAAAACTCCCAAATTGGGGTCTGACCACAGGATGCAGTCCTGTGTCATATGGTAGAAACTTTATTTTATTTGTAGAAAAGATAGAATCTATTTTATGTTACACATTTAGTGTCAAAAGACTTTGTAATATATATCACCAAAGATATCCTGAAAAGTACTCGTTATAAACTCTGGCATAATCAAACAACGTAACGGCTTCTACAATTTATCTAATTTAATCAGCAAACTAATACTAACCGAACACAACTTAAATTTAGGTCCACATTAGCAATTTTTATAATACATCCCTGACAAAACTTTGCATATAACATCGATGTTAAAATTTGAAAAAATAAAACACATTCATTTCACTTCATAGGCGTACCATATATTTTGAACTTTAACATGAATGCTGTTTTTGTACATAAAAACTAAAAACTATTCTTTCCACGTCATAAACGTGCCACGTATTTCACATTTTAACTTCTATGTTTTTCCTCTTGTGAAAGTCTTTGAACAATAAAAACGAAACGTTGATGAACATATAAACAATTTTCAGTTTCCTACTTTTCATTTGATTATATATATATATATCTATATATATATATATATATACATATATATTAGTACACTGTAGTACCGAAACACGAATTGATTTCCATAGACCATTTTAATGTTTATATAATGGCTATTTATAATGTGCTACAATGTATTGGGCATTGGACACCTTTGCAAGAATATTGATTTTAAGTTCATCTCATCAATATATTTGAACTTGTTTTAATTACTTATATATATATATATATATATATATATATATATATATATATATATATATATACAGGATCAAATATAAACCAAAAGTAAAACTTTTAGTAGATGGAACCTATAGTGAAAAGGTTTAGCTCAATATACAAGATAGAGCAATTGTAGAGATAGAAGAAAAAAGAGTGATAAACAGGTGACGAATGTCCAAATTTATTTCAAATTTCAATTGTGAAATGCAAGGTGTATTCAGTAATAAACTAGTGTTTACTATTCTTTCCTTAAGCCAAGGCTTTTCAAAGATCGAGATCTTATCATCAGAGGAGAAATACAGATAGATAATCAATAATGGCCAGCTTTTCTCATTTCAATTCCATTTAAGCGCATTTGGATTTACTTCAATTTTGAACACTCTCTCCATACTGCCCCTACGAAAAAGCTTTTTTCGTTTTCTACAATTTCTCCTATTCATTGGACATCTTTTCAACGGACAATTACCACCCGGACAAACCACATATCTTTTTTACGGAACCTTTCTTTCACTACATATTTTAATAATATTTTTCAAATATTTGAACTTTGGCTCTTTCTAAAGCCAACTTATCTATTTGTATTTCTCCTCTGATGATAAGATCTCGATTTTTGAAAAGCCTTGGCTTAAGGAAAGAATAATATACACTAGTTTATTACTGAATACACCTTGCATTGAACAATTGAAATTTGAAATAAATTTGGACATTCCTCATATGTTATCACTCTTTTTTCTTCTCTCTCTCTCTCTCTCTCTCTCTCTCTATATATATATATATATATATATATATATATATATATATATTTATTATGAGAAAAACATTGCTTAGATCTGTAGAACTAAAATTGTTCAGGTAGTTTTAACAGAATATTGTAATGCCGGTGCTCCACACATCCAAACCTCCGAACAGGGATGGGAGTTGTTCAAGCCTCCTCGAGTGACCTCTGGAAGGAATAATTTCAGCAACTTTCTTGTAGCCTTTAATTTTATCCAATTTCTTAAAATGAGTCTGGAAAATATATATGAAGTCGCTTTTAACAGTAACAACATATTTTAAAGATGTTACTGCAAATAAGTGTTAATCTGGCACGAACTTAAGTTCCGTTAAACTTCATCTTTTTGAAAATCGGTATTATGTTAAATTTGAAAAATTGTATTACTTATTTATGTATTATTTGTTGAGTAAATGCTGAAGATTAATTAAATTGGACAATTCTTATGTTTTCGATGATTGAAAAATGAGGACACTGACTGGAACAATATATCATCATCATGATCATCATCATAGCGTTTATGTCCGGACAATATTTCTGCCTTAAAAATGAACAGCCTTTCGAAAACGAGGTTTTTCTAATGGGAAAAAGAACACCATTTCTTCTACTATTTACACACTACCTGTTCTCTCTCTCTCTCTCTCTCTCTCTCTTTGTCTATATATAGAGCGATTTATAGATCAATATCAAATAGAAACAGAGAGAGAGAGATAAAAAGAAAGAAGATTGGTGTAAAAATATAAAAATAAATAACTTAATGGAATATTATTTGGATCATTCAGACTATTATTTTAATCTTGGATGTTATTTTCACAACGTTTCGGCTGATATAACCTCTGCCCTTCAGCCGCATCTTGTCGAACTCAGTAATCTATATGGAAATGTTAACTGAACCAAATAATCATTTTCATTTATTTGGATTAAGTAAAGAGTTCAGTTCAAAATTCCGTACAAATTCCATTGTTCTACATAAAGATTCCTGAGTTCCGCAAGATGCATCTGAAGAAGGTCTGACATTACATCGATCGAAACGTTGTGAGAATATTAGTCCAAATAATACAAATAATGCAAATTACTAATCCTCATCCAAAAGATCCCGAAACATCATAACTTAATACAGTTCCCTTTTATTGTATGGGGCATTGCATACAAGTAGAAGAAGACAGAGTTGGTCTAAGGCCATTAAAGAATAGTTGTAGGAATGAGAGTATGAGGAAAAAAAATTGTGTAAAGTTTATCATATCTGTAATATCCTAGATTTAGAATAGAGACAATGATACCCTGGCATCGGCATTGTAGAGTAAATGAAGCCGAAACCAAAAGAAAGTCTAGAGGAACCGTAGTTTTTCCTCTGCATCATTTTTCCAACGACATATTTCTACAGCAACTCCTTTAAGGAAGCCAGAGCAAGAGAAAAAAGATAAGCTCTGCTTCCTACCCTCTGGCTCGCAACTAATAATTTATCGATAAGACAAGAATACTAACGATTTATTCGACCCAGAAGGCATACACACTCACAATGTTTTAAATGATATCGACACAGTACAAGATGGCGGATGAAAGGACATCCTTGAAGCAAGACATGAAAACGGAAAAAAAGGATAAAATGTCAGTCAATATTTTTTTCGGATGAGGATAATTTGATCTTTTCATGATGAAAACTGGAAAGAAAATAAAAGGGTTTTTTATTTTGCATGGATTCAAGGAAGGCTTCACTTCTGCATCTTCTCGTTTCACAGGAACTCGCAAGATTGGAGAGGTCAGAGAGTCAAACTCACGATTAGTTTTGAGAACAGCAGGCAAGT
Organism: Sepiola atlantica; assembly: GCA_963556195.1. NCBI lineage: Eukaryota > Metazoa > Mollusca > Cephalopoda > Sepiida > Sepiolidae > Sepiola > Sepiola atlantica. The sequence continues at coordinate 218,236,051 of OY744515.1, read as the reverse complement.
CTCGGGGTTGGCAGATCGGTAAGGTATATTGGATAAAAAAGGTCGAGCTTGTTAATAATTGTAGACAGTTCAATGGATTTCTGATGCACAGTTTACAAAAATATAATAAAATATACAAAAATGTGAAATAGCAAACCTTGATATGTAATAATATACTCTGAAATAGTTTCATTCATATTAATGCAAACATCAATGAGTTAGTAACCAATGAGAATAAAGGAAAATATTTAATTGATTCACAATAGACCTTTCTGATTATATATATATATATATATATATATATATATACAAGCAATAATATGTTCCCTGTAGTCGCATAGTTTTGTTGGTATATATACTAAACTGCCTTCCACCCGTCCAAAAAAGATGGTCTTGGGTCAACAGAGAAGATACTAAATTAGTCTGAACAAGGAGGGGGTAATTCCTGGGCGATGGTCTGTGCACAACAGAACAGATACTACACTACACCCTGTCCAAAAAAGAGGGGGTAATGCCTTGGAGTATGGTCTCATGACAACAAAGAAACTAAACTATTCCCTGAAAAGATGAGGTAATTCCTGGGAGTATTGTCTCTTCATAACAGAACATACATTACTCTACGCCCCTAATCCCTCCCCTTAAAAGTGGTAATGCGGTATCATGACGACATAACAGATACTACACTGCCCCCTCTCAAAGGAAAAAGCAATGCCTGGGGTGATGATTTCATGACAACAGTGTAGATACTACACTAACCCCCGAATTGAACTTTGAAAGATAGTACATTCGTCTGAAGTAGTACAGTAAACTCAACTGGGCATTAAAAGATAGTAATAGTAACATTTCAGCTTCATATATAGAAGTACTAGTATATTTTCGGCTTCAAACAGACAGTACTAAATCTCCATTAGTAATATATAATATATATATCTAAATTTCCATTACCATCTTCATCTTAGATACAAAGTAAATACAAGGTTCCCCCATTTATTAAGGAAAGATACATAATTATATGTTTCATCAGTCATATAAGACAAATATTGATTTGTGTTATAAAATATTAAAATTGCATTTCAAATTAATTTTAATATTTAATCCTGGTCTATATTTTATTTTTGATTAGTCATAAATAAAGGAAAGTGGAGGAGCTTTTATCATCGCACTCAAAAGTCCTTTCACTGTCACCCATAACACCATTAACAAATTTAATAATGGACAATTCTTTTAGATCCGCCATGTAGATGAAGAGGGAAAAGAGAGATAGAGGGAGAAGTAAATGAAGAGAGGGAAGAAAGACATTAAGCACTCTAACCAAAAGAACAGCAGCTGCCCGTTTTGATTCAGGCAGTTAATAGTGTCACCATTTCCTTATTAACCCGGTGGATTAAGCAGTCAGCATGCCATACTTACCGACAGGGGTTGTGAATTTTAACTTCACCTGAAGTATTTTTACTTTGATTTTGTTCTTTAGATTACAATATTAAGCTGATTGTTTAGTTTTACTTTTTTTTTGGCATCTACAAAATGTACAAAAATTTGGAGCCTGGCCTATGCCAGGTAGTTCATAGCTGTATATTGTTAATTGCTTTGTATATTACATTAACTATTAAACATTTATTCATTAGTCGACACGTGATTTTATTCTATAATTAAATAAATTCGTGTTACCTAGAGTCTGGGTGACAACAAGTCTCCACAGATTTCCGGTACTCTCAACCTTTTTTGATAACTTTTACAAATGGATTTGCTTTATCGCAACAATTAAAACAAAATTTTTTTAATTAATTGAAAAAAAAAATTATTAAAATTAAAAATTTTTTTTTTTTTTTTTAAATGGTGCCGGCCTAGGCTGACACCAGACAAACTATTTGTAGAGGGCCGAGGAGGATGAGAAAGCTCGAGGAGGGACAGCACAAACCACACCTCCACTGGAAAAGTGCAGAGAATGCTGGGACCTTGAGGAGGCTTATTGCCACCCAAATCCCAGAGAAGACCAATTGTCTTTACCAGCGAGAAATCAATGGTAAGAGGATGTTGCGATACCACATCGTTATCGAAAAAAGGTGAAGAATACTGGAAATTTGGGGGGGGGGGGCTTGTTGTCACTCAGACTCCAGGAAATACCACTGGTTGTTGTCGGTGAGCAATCACTGACGATGATCTGTGTGAGAACTCCTAGTGAGTACAAATAATGATATTCCTTTTGAAATGGTAAATGTCAGGCTCAGTACTATTAAGAAAACAACACTCTTTGATCTTCCATAAAAATAATTGTTATTCCCATTCAATAGTCTTTAAATAAATAAAACGAATATATATATTATATATTTATTTATTTTAAATTGTAGCAAATTAATTTTCTTTTTAAACAATAAATATTCTCTGTATTCTTACCGTAAAAAAAATTGTGAGCTAAATATTCTTCATGTCAATGAAAGCTTTATAACTCTCGCTTCCCTTATTTTGTCGTTTGGTCCTCACATTTCATGTGCGATTTTTCTGACAAAGGGGGAATAATTGCTGTTTTCTGCCCATTTCTATTCATCTAACACTTATCGTTGGCTTGTTTTTGATCTTTAAGTGGTAATTTTTTTTGCTCCTTGCATCAAGTGTCTTCATGCCTTGTCTAGAGCGATTTCCATAAAGAAAATTTTTTAAATGCCACTTTTTGAGAAGTAATTATTTAAAATTGTTGATGGGACGATAGAATTCAATTTTGGAACAATTCATTGTAAAATGAGTAAAGTAAGACTTTTTACGTTAGCGACATCAGATTAATCACCAATCACCACGTTTGCTGATCGGACGAGCTTATTTTTTTAACTGTGTGTGAAAGGTAAAGACGAACACGAAATGTCCTAGTGTATTATAATATATATAAATATATAAAGGTTCATAATAAAAAGAAACATACATTAGAATCTTTTAGAACATAGATCTATTAGAATTAAAATGAGCATGATTACATTTCATATGCATTTTTTAACACATTTCATGTATCCACCATTTTAAAATACTCGGATAGTGTTATTGAGAGAAATGGAAAATTCCATATTTCCAATCTCGTAAAAAGGAAATAAAACAAGTTAATGGGTATCGCCTTCAGAAACTTGAAGAAAAAGATTGTGTAAGGAAAAAAAAACGCGATCATTTCCCAATATACTTGCATATTTTTAATGTCAGTTGGGAGAGTGGTTTGCATTTGGGAGTTCTGAATGGAAGACTAGAACAACAACACTTAGGGAAATAGAAAAACGAACCACTTTTTCTCTCAGACGTTTTCTTGCTTTATCTTCCCCATATTGCCTTATACAACTTGAGGGTAGCCATCTTTGGTCCTTTTTCTTTCCTCGTTTTTCCAAATTTAGTTTTAAAATAACCTATAGATTCCATGAAAAACTTCTTCATGATCAAGATGAGGGAGAAGTACGTGTATAATGCCTACATGACAAATGAGAATGCACAGAACTTCAATTCTTTATTGTCTTTGGAAATATTACAAATAATAAAAATAATCAGATGTTTGTACTCTCTGAACGCTTTTAACATCATCTAAATACGAAGGCTGCACTAACGGTGAGGCCAAAACGCCCTATCTGAAGTTAATTCAACTTTACACAATAGACACACAACCTTTTTTTATATACTGCTTATGTGTATCCGATATCATTTGCAAAATTTTGTGTCTTTGATTTGTTTTACGGCATATCAACCGTTTTCAGGTTATTTAATGCCGAAATCAAGTCATTTTAGTAAAAAAATCCCATGTTTAAATCTTGAAATATTTATTCATCATGTTTGGTTGTTTTATAGAGGAAAATTGTTGTTTTTGCTTTTGGTTTTGCAGAATATGATTGAGTTTTGCAAACAAACAATAACATCAATGTTTGGTGCATTTTAGGTCAAGAAGACTGTATCTTCAGACAGCCTGATCTGGCAGTACCAGTTCAAGTGAAAGGCACTAATTTGCATATTGTTTTGAAAAATTACATTTTTACAAATTATTTATCATTGATTTTTAATACAATGATGCTTTTATAATATAAAAAAAATCTGTTTGGCAATATTGTTTTATTTCTTGGATAAATATTTAGAATTTATCTTCTTCAGAGGGACTGATTTGATTTTCAACAAGTTACCATCTATGTCTAAATTGCAAGTGAAAATGCAAATCGGTTTCTTATCTCTTTTCCTTTCTTTATTAAAAATATAAATACATTATTATTGAAAATAAGCGAAAACTAATTCATAAAATATAATGTAATATATATATAATATGATATATGTAAATATATAATAAATTATAATATATATAATATAATATATATATATATAATATAATATATATATAATATAATATATATATATAATATAATATATATATATAATATATATATATATATATAAAATATAATATATATATAATATATATATAATATAATATATATATAATATATATATAATATAATATATATATAATATATATATAATATAATATATATATATTATATAATATATATATAATATCATATATATATATATAATATAATATATATATAATATAATATATATATAATATAATATATATATAATATAATATATATATAATATAATATATATAATACATATATAATATAATATATATAATATAATATAATATATATATATATATAATATAATATGATATAATATATATATAATATAATATGATATATATAATAATATAATATGATATAATATATATATAATATAATATAATATATATAATATAATATAATATATATAATATAATATGATATAATATATATATATATATAATATAATATGATATAATATATATATATAATATAATATATATAATATAATATGATATAATATATATATATAATATAATATAATATAATATGATATATATAATATAATATGATATAATATATATATATATAATATAATATATATAATATAATGATATAATATATATATATATAATATGATATAATATATATATATATAATATAATATAATATGATATATATAATATAATATGATATAATATATATATATAATATAATATGATATAATATATATATATATATAATATAATATAATATGATATAATATATATATATATAATATAATATAATATGATATATATAATATAATATAATATAATATGATATATATAATATAATGATATAATATATATATATAATATAATATAATATGATATATATAATATAATATGATATAATATATATATATATAATATAATATATATAATATAATATGATATATATAATATAATATGATATAATATATATATATAATGTAATATAATATGATATATATAATATAATATGATATAATATATATATATATATAATATAATATAATATGATATAATATATATATACATATATATATAGTGGTATTTGATATATTCCAATGTGGAGAACATTTACTGTGCATAAACATAGTCAATTTTTATATTTTAGGAAAAAAACAACAAATATGGTCATTAACATATTCAAAGTCGAAGAATTTAATTTTGTTTCAACATGGAAATGTAAATGAATCCCTATTAAAAAATAGTTATATAATGTAATGAATCAAACAAAGGTGAAAGGTCAATTGGTCAAATAAACCAATCTTATATTACTGAGTAATTCGAAATGGGTAAAGTCATTATCATCATCATCATTATAATCATAATCACTACCAACATTTGAACTCTTTGGCGTTTTGGCTAGGAGCAAAATGCAGTATCTGTCCTGCATCTGCACTTAGTTTTTATGTTCTCGGTCAGTGAAGGAGAAACCCTTTCTAGACAGAGTTAATTGACATTTTTGCTCCAATCCAGAGTGCCTCTTTTAGAGGAGCTGGATTTTCCCCACATAAAATACTGACATTGTGCCTAACACTGCTCTCGTGGGAAAAATAAATAAGAACAGAAACAGCAACAAGAACAAATTTATTAAAAAAATAATGGGCACATGTATTTAATTATTAACAGAAACCTTTTGGTAATTATTTCGTTTAATGCAAACTTTATTTTTTAAAAAGTAATTATTCGAAAGTCATCGAGGTTGTTGCTATGTGTAAATATATGCGTGCAAAAACGTAACCGAAAAAACAATAAATTATAAAACGGAAATTATGATTTTGAATTTTTAACTTAATTAATTAAATTGCTTAAATAATATTACTACGGATAATAAGTAGGATATTGATATCAAGAAAAGGTTTTCGTATATATAATAAAATAGGAGAATGAAATTATAAGTGAATCGATCTGAATATGAATTTAGTAGACAATGTTTAAAAAATAAATATGCAAATAATTTATAGCCTGGAAAGTGTTTAGTCAGGTATGTGAAAATATCTTAGAGTATAATTGAATTAGGTAATGCTGAAGTATTTTGATATGAATATAGTTCGGAAAAATGATAAAAACTTTCACATTCATGTATTTATATATACATTATATATATATATATATATATATATATATATATATATATATGAGAGAGAGGGATGCTAGAAAAATGTGACTCGCGTCACCTTTTGAGCTCAGGTTAGATTGACTCAAGAAAAAGTGAGTTTGCAAAGGCAGTTAAAAATAAAAAAATAAAATCCAAAGTTAGTCGCTATATCTTGTCATTTCCTTTCTCTTTTCTTCTACATTTTGTTATCCATGACCCGGACAACGCCGGGTGACCATGCTAGCTTAAACTCTTTTAGTATGTTTGCATGTCCCAGAAGTAATGATTTTTTTCTGAGAACATCTTTATTGAATTTGAAGAACAGTAACAATCAATAGTTATTCCTTAAGATCAGTGCCAATATTTGAATCATCATCAGGTATCTTTTTGCTGCCAATTGCATGACTTTGCAGTGGAACCAATCGACCAGTTTTAAAGCCAAGAACTCACAGCATCTGTTTTCGACCTGCCTCACTGAATCCAATCGCCATAAGAAGTGGGTCAGCAACTGGAAAAGGTAGTTGTCAAACAGAACAGGGTCATGACCAAATGTCTGGTGCAGGAGAAATGTTTTGCTTGGCAAAGTTGTGCTAGTCACATTTGCGGTGTGCACTGGTGTGATGCCATGCAAAAGAAAGGCATGTTTTCAGTTGATCAAAGCTGGGTAACGCCACTGGTGCGGAACTTTCGTAAACCAACTTCAGTTATACACATCATCAATAAAAACAAAGCCAAACTAATATAGCAATGAATAGAATCTGATGTAACGAGATACAAATATTGCACGTAAAATAATCATCACTTTAGTAATTGGATGGACCTCTTTAACAAAAACTCATTAAGTGTGGATATATATAGGGAGATGAATGTAAAACACGACACTTTGTTGGTTTAGTCGCATTGAAAGAATGAATAGCTTCTTGGGTTAGGTGATGTAGAACAGTTGAAGTAGCAGGGTCAGCTGGAAGGCGAACGCAAAGGAAAACATGGGAGTCAATGATACGGATGGATTTAGGAGAAAGTAGGATAAATAAAAGACCTGGTCAGAGATAGGTTAGTTCAGAAGTCAATTTCTGAAAGCCGTCCAACATATGCCAGCATGCAAAAAATGTTAAAGCTATGATGATGATCATTATTGTATTCTACTGATAGCTAGGAGAAAACAGGGGATTCCTAACTTTATCAACTGTATAAACTAACCTATTTCTGACAATGTATTCATTTATTCCTCCTTCTCTCAAATCCATGCTTATCACTTACTGCAATGTTTCCTTGGGTTGGTCGAGTGTATTTACGTAAAGGTGGCACTAGAGCAGCAAGTTCATCGGAGCACAACCCATTGAAGTACTTGAAAAAGAGGCACAAGGCGATAGGACAGAGGCTAGAGCTTGGTGGATAGTGAGGGACTTATTAAGTTGGCGACATTTTTTTGGACCTTGTTCTAAGTGGGAGAGACTAGTGGATAATGCACCAGCCCAGATGTGGCAACAATGCTACATGCATGAGCTGATGGTGGCTTTGTAGAGATATAGGATAATGTCAGGTGTGAGATGTTTTACAAGTACTTCCACAGAATGTGCTGTGATGAACTTATTGCACTTATACACCCCCAACGAAAATACCCTAACCCACCGACCAGCTGTAAAATCACACTCTTTCTCTACAGAGGTACCTAGATGCCAGAATATTTTCTACTCTGGTAGCTTCTTTCTTCAGACTACTTGACTTTGGAATTCCCTTTTCTGCTCACTGTTTCTCCGACTATACCAAAATTAAAAAAATTAAATGTAATGTGAACAAACATCTTGCTGCCCATCTCCTCAGCCAGGTTTTACCTCTATAAATCTGGCCCTTATAATAGTAGCTCATTACCTATCAGTGGAAATATTCCTTATTTAGAGTGAATAAAAAAATTTTTTTGATTAAATTCATTAGCAAAAGAAGATTAGTTGTACTGAGTTGAAAATATATATCTTTTAACCAGTCTTGATATATAATATCGAAATCTTATCTGAGGTTATCCGTTGACTCCTATTTGTCAATCATTCTCTCCATTCAAACTTGTTACCCTTGCTATGTGACAAGAGAATGCAAAGTGATTTGACAGCGTGATCAAATGAAATGAAGAGTACTGGAAATCTAGAGAGACTTGTTGCTCGGACTCCAGGAAACATCATCTGCTTTTTGCCAGTAAGTTATCGCTGGTAATGATTCATATGAGAATTAATAATAATAATTATAATAATAATAATAATAATAATAATCTAGAAAAAAGACCAGGAGAAATTGGAATCAAAGGGAAGACTGAGACTAGATAACGAACGGCAATGATGACAACAGCTGAAATCTTAAGAAAAATTCCCAAGTGAGGAAACTAACCCACATGAACTATGAACGCTAACCAGCCACATGAAAATCGTAATAGAAATAAAAATTTAAAAACATGAAAAAGGATCAAGGAAACTGAAACTGCAAGAAATCTCATAAAAATACACACAGGCACAAACTGTGATGGCACCAGCCTCGACTGATACCCCACAAATTGCTGAGGAAGGAAAGACCAAGGAAGGAAAGCACTAACCAGACCTCCACTGGAAAGGTGTGGATAGTACTAGGACCTTGAGGAGGCTTATTGCCACCCAAATCCCAGAGACAACCGATGGTCGTTGCCAGCGAGAAATCAATGGTAGACGACTAGTTGGTTAATGCAAAATCATTTGCAATGGTTATCGGATGAGGTGGGGAGATTTGTTGTCACCCAGACTTCAGGTATCACCACCAGTTATTTTCAGTGAGCAATCACTGATGATGAATTGTGTGAAAACTCCAAGTGAGTAAATAATAATAATAATAATAATAATAATAATAATAATGATAATAATGATAATAATTAGTAGTAGTAGCAGGAGAGGGAAGGAGGAGGATAAAAGTTTAACAGAGTTGAGTATGGATATTTTTAGCAGTCACAATATTTTATATAGAAATCTTATCACATTGGCAAACACATGTTTATGTATCTGCTTGATGCATGTTAGCTCAGAAACATTTTTACGGTAAATTTCTGACATATGAAAAGAAAGCCGCATGCATCATTTTTATTTTTATGTTTGAAAACAAAAGCTTAAAACTGGTTGGGAAAACAGTAGGAAATAACATTAGAAAGGATAATGTACACAATGCTTTGCAAGCTCCGAATCTTCTTATCATATTTAAAGGTCAGTGATTCAGCTTCATGTTTATTAATCTCAAAAAACGTAATGAAAATTTTGAAAAGTAAAAGAAAATTTGCTTGAAGATTGGCAAAAAGAATTTTTTTTAAAGTGAGAGAAAAAATGAAAAACGTAATTATACAATGTATACATAAGGTTCTTATGATATACTTACTGAACAAGAAAACCTTTTATTCGCGGTTATTCAGTTATATTAACATGCTTCTTTTTATTTCGATAAATAATGGATATTGTCTGGAGTATGGTGTGTAGAGAAAGGGAGGCGACGTGGTGGTGGACCCGGGCGTCTAAACTGTTCCCATATTTCTCAATACTAAGACTTTTACTTGAGTCTTTATGACATACAATCAGGGGGTGTACCCAGGGCATCGCCATACCTCTGGATACCACACTCTAGCGTTCATGTACAATGAGTTCATATTGATGCAAGTGTTTAGCAATATCAAACGGCACTTTTGAACATGCATTGCTTAAGTCTAATGGCAAAGAGAAATCAAAGATGATTGGAAGAAATATTGGGGTAAGTAGAGCTGGATTGTTGTTATTTCAGAGTTTTCTGTTTTAGACAAGTTATTTTCTCAGGTATGAAACCTGTTTACCCTATTACTTCAATCATAGCTCGGTGTGGGGGGAGAAGACATCTATTCATATCTTACCCAGAGTATTAAAACATATGAACTTACAACTTCTTCCAAATTGACATCCATTTAAGTAGTGACCAGGATCAACCTTACTTTCATTGGAACCAAAAAGAGCTAGATGTCAGCCGAGTTCTATTATAGCAGTAACCTTTCATACACATTCATTAGTTGACTACAGTAGCTGCAAAAGGAATTATGGTTATGGAGGCAACTAACTAGAAGAATACTCGTCTCAAATTTAAGGCTTAAGCTTAAGGGGTCTTCAGAAGAAATTAAAATCAGGGAAATCTTGCTTAATTGCAATCGTATGATTATATGGATCAAATTCGATCTGAAATATTTCCATTTTCAAATGTGAAGTTGCCCCTTTAATCCCCTTCAAAATACTCTCAAGAAACTACAATTGTGGGAATATTTTTAATGTCTAATACTCATTAGAATTTCAGAAAAATCGGAGGGATCTGAATTTTCACGAAGGGTTTCCACTCCTTTTTACCCCCTTTTCATAAAAGTTAATCAAACTAAATATATATACATTTGTACTCCTTATGTCTAGTTCGAAAATTCATAATGAACGTTTAATTAGTTTAGCAGTGAGTCTTGTACATACAAATATATAAACATATACACACACCTAACTTTATATATATACTAGAAGAATACCCATCCCAGACAGGTAAAATTAATTCCCTGAAGAAAACTGTTTTGTACCAATTTAATGTCCCATGACAGAGATTAAAATCAAGATATAATGCTATTAAACCATATTCCAATTTTGATCAAAATCCATTACATGATTTTAGTTCTAGAAAATGTCTAAAATTTAAAGCTTTAGCTTATGGGGTCGTAAGAACCAATTGAAATTCAGAGAATCTTGCTTACTTAGTGTCTAAGGAGTATGGATCAAATTCAATTCAAATCTGAAATATTTGAATTTTCAAATGGAAAATAATGCCCATATTATGCCCTGATTCATAATGATCACTTAATTAGTTTATAAGTGAATCCAATATATATGCATATACACATACCTAACTTTATATAAATAGAGAAAACCCATACATACATAATATAAATATATATATGTTATCTGTTTTTTTTTAAGAGCACTCCTCCTAGGGTTTTGGAGATAGACATCCATAACATATATATCCTTAAACTACATTACTCAGAGTACTTGGACAAGTATATTTTATTTTGATCAAAGGGTGTACAATAATATCCTGTCATCTGTGTTCATGCTGGACATTCATTAAAAGGAAATACGATTTTTTGATCTATTTCATTTAATTTATAACTTAAAAATTATAGTAATAAATATAGATATAGTAATATGGGTTTTTACGTCTTCGGGCAGGAGTACACAGGGATCCTTATTTGTTACCAGGAAATGCGAGGTGCATCTTGAGGGAGCACATTATTTTTTTATTTGTAAATGTAAACATTTAGAGAGTGCACATATATAGAGTTTTTATTTTTTTAATTAAAAAAAAAGAAATTATGAACAGAGCATTATTAATTTTTGAATATATATTCTTGGGATGGGTATTCTACTAGCATGATTTAATTGCTTCCTAGTGCAGACAAAAGGTCTCACAGGGATGGAACGTGGAGAAAATCAACTCCCCCTTCCCGAGGGTACTCTGGTCGTGTGCAAAAATAGCTGAGAACAGCAGTATCAGCATTTTCTAGTAGGTGATCATCAGGTGATCAGGAATAAACCAACGCTTCTCCCGAAGGAGGACGCAATGTCTGGGAGGCTGCACCTCCTAGAACCGAAACAAACCAAACCTTACTTCATTCTGACCAAAGAAAAGTCTGTTCGCCAGAGTGATGGCAAGGGCACGGTAGTGGTTTTACAAAAAAAACAAAACAATCATCGTGCCATTTATATAAACGGAATGAATAACTTTGATTAACTGCATTTGATTAAACAAAGATATAACTAAAGGAGATAATTCGTTGAGATCGAGATTTTTCTTTTCAGATCATGTGACCAGAAATAGATATCCTGCCATTAAACGAGTGACGTGACATAAAAGAAAGTATCAGAACGTATTTACGGAGTTTAAACTGCAGGGGTATCAATTTCTAGGGCTGGAAATCGATCTGAAACGTCTAAAATACGTATGAAACTATTCAGCAAATAACAAATTCTGAACACTGAAAAACATTTAGGTGTTGGTAAAAAGTATTAAAGTTAAATATTAAGTGGGTACGTATGCTAGTATTCATCTTGTGATTCTAATTCACGAGCAAAGTCATCAAGTCAGCAAGTGCATTCAAGGTCGTGTACCAGGAAACGGACGTGACGTCAGCTGGCTGGGAGATAGATAGAAGGAGAGGTCAGGTTAGGGTTAAGATTTTATGTGACAGGACGTTTGAGAATGTCTGGACATCGACGATATGGAAAACCAATGACTCGTAGCCCGGAATTGTGCCTCCACCGCTGCTGGTAGGAAAGAAGGCCCATCAACACCGTTCTTTCTTCAAATGTATGATTTCTTCATTTTTTCATGATTCTGAAACAATTGCAGGTGCCCCCAGTCATGGGAGGGAAACGAACTACACGGTATGATTGCGATTGGCATGCAACAACAAGGTACTTTTATGATCGCGTATATTCAATTTGATTATGATCTGAAGGCGTTCGTCTTCTCCTGAGAGGGGAGGTATGCAACATTAAAAGAGCATACATTCTAACTTGAGATGATAAAAATGTAGACAGCTATAAAAGTTTATGAGGCCCTGATTAACAGACAAAAGAGATATTGTATTTGCATCAACCATTGTCTATATGAGAAAGCCCGACTCATATAGGACAAGAAATCAATAAGCAATCAATATTTAATTGATGAAAATATAATTGGCTTACAAGTGAGGACGTTAATCGCATCAGCTGAACTTTACCAAAATCAATCGCTTCTCTTGCTTATTTAGACAGATTTTCCAAATCCATACTTTGTTTTTGTTCATTAGCACATCATACATTCTACTCTAATAGCTTCTTTCTTTGGACTGCTAGTCATTGGAATTCCCTCCCTGCCTCCTGTTTCCCTGTCTGTACCCTACATGCAAAAATCTTAATGTACACAGCTCCCCATTTAGGATGTACTCTATACATCTTGTCTTGTTTGGAGTGAATAAAAGTTTTTAAAAAAATATTCTATAAAAGTTCTGTAGAAAGAGTATCAAAAACGAAACAAGATAGAAATGAAACCATTAACCCTGAATAAACCGATTGTGTTCTTCCAAATAGGTTAGGTTTACGTTAGGTTATGTTATATTCATATTCTGGAAAGTTTCGCCACATGTTTGAGAACAAAAACTCTCCACCTCTCACGATCTTGAGACTAGGAGTCGATTGTTTTGTTGTCATCATATGTATGGTTTAACAGATTATACTGAAGTATTTGCTACAGGGAGCTTTAGGGCTGGATAAGTATATGAATCTGAAAAACTAGTACATTTTATGATTCTCCACTCACTTCAGCTGTGCAGCTTCCCATTTTTAAGAACGATCTTACGCAAATCTGAGATGTTCTCTCTGCTAACACATCAGTTTGTTGATGGTCGCCACAGGAACTACAATGGTCCATAAAGAATAGAGAGATCTTTGGTCTATGATTTACACCTCTAGATCCGTCGTGTTCTTTCTTTGGACATGCATATTAACAGACTAACTTCATGAAGAATGTGGCTCTTTACCATTCACTATAGAACGGTTGTTATTTGTGAATCACATAGTGCTTGGATGAATGAAGTTAAGGATGCAACAAATATATTATCTTGGAAAGGTACTACTTCTCGACAAACTTTTCAAAATAAGAGATGAGTTCAAATATTTAAGGAATGAAAACAGTGTCTCCATGTTGGAATGAGAAACGAATATAATGGAAGTTTTTTCAGAGTAAAAAGGTGTTCAAAATGTATCAAGAATTAAGCTGAATTTATCCAGATGAAACTATTAACTTTTCTTTTTAAAATATAATTTGACTATTCAGTACAATTATGCATGTCAGTTTCCTCTTTAGTTCTAACACTTGTAAAATCCCTTCTTGAATATAGAAGGAAGCTGCATTATCATATTGTTTAATGTTTTCCTGTTACACAATGGCAGCCGTATTTGAATGGAAAAGTTTGAGTGACACCTTAAAGTTTAGAGGTGACACCCAGAATGGAAGTCAAGGCACCCATGTGACTTCCAGCCGGCGATTTTCTGTCTCTTTGGTTTGCATGACTACAAGCAAGAAAGGTGTGTCTGAGTGCTGGATGTGGCGAGACGAGCTATCTGTTTGTCTTTCTCTCTCTCACGTGTATGTAAGTAACCTGTCTCTCTGATGGTTTTCTCTGACAGTTTCTTATTTTAAATAAACTGACTTCATGACGACGACACTGCAAATTGAAAATGTAATTTTCCATATCTACAAATTTGTTATCCGTGAAGTGAATTTTCTATTACGAAAACAAGGAAAGGTCACACAGCTGACCTATAGTCCAAAAAGTAATTTCCTCATTAATATTTACATAGCATAGAGGGTCATCGAAATCATTATTATGATCATCATCGGTTTAAGCCTGTTTTACATGTTGCCATGCGTTGGACAGCTTTAAAAAATGGTTTTCCAAACTAACCTATCTCTATCAGGTCTTCATCTATACCTCTTTGTCTCAAGCCCATCTTTATCACTTCCTCCCATGTTTTCTTGGGCTTCCCCTGACAACTGACTCTGCTACCTCAACTGTTCTACATCTACTAACCAAAGAACTCGCATCCATCCTTTCAACGTGATCATACCATCGAAGTTAACGCTTCTGCACACATCTCCCTATACTTCAGAAGATTTAATCTTCTTCTGCGGTTATCAGAGCTAAACCTGTCTCTAAGACTCACATTACACATCCATCGTTTTATTCTCATATGATTTCTCTTGATGCAACACATGTCCCAAACCCTCACTGGCCACGTTTCACTTCCATACATCATCACATCGCAGACATATGCCTGATAGACCTTTCCCTTGGTCGATAGTGGTAACGTTTGTCTGGTTAATAATGGCAGAAGTTCTTCTGAACTTACTCTATCCACTCCTAACTCTTACAATCACACTAACACTTGCTCCACCCTGTGCTCCAATGGTATCACCAAGTAACAATAAAACAAGGTAACAAAACTTCTCGACAACTATGTCATCATTTGGTTCTAAAAGTCATTTTCTCATTAATGTTTTAATCACTAAAAATCATATCCTGTTTTTATGCGCGAGTGTGTAGCAGCTTCCTCCAAGGACTGAGGTCAATTTCGCCAACTGATATGCTTCTTAATATAATTATTTAATTAATTCAACAACCCGATCTTGGAAGATGAATGATTTATTCAGCCATGTTTGTCCAGTAGGGTGAGAGGCCATGTGCCTAAAATCAAACGGAATTTCCATGAACAAGGTTTCTTTCCATGACCTTCCCATCTGTTAAACACGTTGCCACAAGATTGCTTCCCTTATGGCTACAACATGGTCGTCTTCAAAACTAATGTAAACAAACATTTGTCATATATCGTCGTCATAATTAATATCATTTTGTTCATTTCTATTTATTATTTTCAATCCTCTCATAATATTCATCATCATTAAAATGACAATCTAGCCATCTCATTACGCTGTATACTTGAGTGTTTTTTAGTCTTGATAAGTTGTGACGTATTAGTAAATAAGAAACAAAACAAAAAAAACATTGATTCATGTTTTTGTTTTGGAATTGAATCGTATTGTACTATTTATTTCGGTCTATCCTAAACAAATTAACATATCATTATGAACACAGCTATTTAGTTTAATATGAAGGGGGTAAAAAGATGGTGGAAGCCCTTCGTGAAAATTCAGATATCTCAGAGTTTTTTAAATTTTAACAATTGTCATTAGACATCAATTAATAAATATTCCCCGAATTTCAGTTTTTTGGTAGTATTTCAAAAGATATTAGGGAGAATAATATGAGCACAACTGCTCATTGGAAAAAAATTAAATTTGCATTGAATTTTATCCATTGTCGTTAGGCACCAAATAAGCAAGATTTCCTTAAGGTTAAGACTTAAATTTTAGACATTTCCTAGAATAAAAATCATGGAATGGATTTTGCTCAAAATTAGAATACGGATTATTTATTTTTATTATATCTTTATTTTAATCTTTGTCAGGGAACATAAAAGTGGTCCCGAAATGTTCTGTTTGGGGAATTAATTTTACCCGCCTTAAGACAAGTATTCTTCTAGTTTATTATAACTTCTTCAATATGTGCAATGATCCATGATTACTCAGCTGAACATGAACTCTGAAAGCAGACATGAAATTCATTGTTTCATATGTGTTTAGGTTCTAAATTTATTTGCAGACAATCGGATAGAAAATCAGAAACAAAAATCTTACTACTTTTGAAGAGACCTTGAATGTATTTCACATAAACTTCAATGTTTCGGGGAAGATATGATCATGATATATTCAGAAAGCCCAAGATAAACAACACTCGTGTCATATAAATATTGACTCACTATCGAGTTGAACACCCTCCAGAAAATGATAAGCTGACCTCGAAAATAACATTAATGGCTCACATTGTTTTAATAAGAGTCAAAGGGCTACGTTAACCAGTTCAGGTTGAACAGAATTTTATAGGAAACCGACATGGAAAATAACTGATAAAATCCAATTGATTTAAAGGCCCAATTACCATCACTCTGTAAGCAGCCAAACATTTTCTGCATGTTCTTTTAGTATGTTATGCACCACCAATTTTAAAGTCATAATAAAATTTCAGTTTAGTCATTCATTGTTCCGACATGGATGCTATAAATGACATGAGAACAACGATAAATCATTTTAGATATTCCAGAATGCGCACTACACTACCGAAAACATGCTTTGATAAATCTCTCAATTTTCTATAGGGTATCTGAACATTTTGACTATCTCCTATTATATCTCTATCTGTCCTGCTATGGGATCTTTAAGTGTTGAGTTTATTAGATAATCTCTATTTATATAAAGTGAGGTATGTTTATATGTTTATATTTTTATATTACAGGATTCAGATTATGAATTGCAGAACACAGCTGCCAGGCATTAGGGTGGGTAATTTAGGTTATATTTAGTTTAATTTAATTTGATGCAAAGAGGGTTAAAAAATGGATTTTGATCAAAATTTAAATAAAGATTCAAAACGTAAGATTTAGTATCATTATTTTTCGGTTTTTGATCTTTGTAAGGGTACATAAATGTGGTGCAATAGTGTTCTGTTCCAGGAATAAATTTTACTCATGCTGGGACGAATATTCTGGAATGATTCCATAAAAATGAAAGTAACTTTCATATCTTCAGTAACATTAAAGACATTTCATTCTTTGGATAATCTTTAGTTTTGTCTGTTTTTATGTCATGTAATTACAAGAACAAACATTGTTGCAGAAGAAGAATATAAAACAGTACCTGATAGGTTTTCGACTTAGTAAATGAAGATAATCCCGAGTTTAATATTTATACAATGCTATTTCTTAACATACGCACACTCTATCAAAAGTTATTGAAATATATGATCAAATATGAACTATTGTAGATAACATTCTCAAAATAGATCAGATATTTATAGTATAGTGATTTTAATTGCAAAGTTGGTCACTTGCACAACTGATATTTCTCTATAATAATAAAATTCAACCCGGGCTACTAAAAAAACAGAGGAGAA
Source organism: Sepiola atlantica (assembly GCA_963556195.1). Taxonomy (NCBI): domain Eukaryota; kingdom Metazoa; phylum Mollusca; class Cephalopoda; order Sepiida; family Sepiolidae; genus Sepiola; species Sepiola atlantica. The sequence goes on along the minus strand of OY744515.1, from coordinate 218,217,982 downwards.
CTGCTTGTCTATTTACGTATTAAAACAACTTGATAATGACTCAAATAAAATTTAAGAAAAAAAGTTAATACACCATATTTAGAAATTAGAGTATTTTGAAAGTCTGATCATTTGATGATCTTGTTTGGATTGGATGATGTCATGGCGAAGATGGAACGATAACGTATGTTCGTGAACTTCCAGATCAATCAGCTAGACATGCCATAAAAACAAACCAAAATAACCAAAAAACGATCCACAAAATTATCTTAAATGACGCGTCTTTTTGCTAAGAGTAAAGTGTAGTATCTGTTTTGATACCACACTTTATTTTGTTGTTCTCAGTCACTGAAAGAAAACTTTTTCTAGACTGAGGCAATTTTTTTGTTGTTCCAATCCAGTGTAGCCTTTTGGGGGTGCTGTATATTTCCAACATTGAATACTGACCTTGTGTCTAACTTTGTCCTTGTGGGGATACAAGTAACTAAACCATATATGCCAACAAACTAAACCAAGATTTCTTATTCTTTGAAAAACAAATTTTTACCCCATCATAACTGAAAATACAACTGCTTTTTTTAAAGCGATTGTATTTTGCTATCATGTCAGTTCATTGAAATCATAACTTCAATAAAAATGTTTTAAAATATACTCTGCATTCACCAGCTTATTATATTCTATTTTAAAAAAATATTTTCTATATATAATGCTTAAAAAAGCGAAACAAAGAAGCTGATATTCAATATTTATGTTCTCATTATGCATTTGTCTTCCGTAGGCATTTCGAATGAATAAAAAGAACACTGCTGTTCTTTTTCTATTTTCACATTCGTTTCATAAAATTTTCTTTTAAACTCATCTACTATTTTGCATTCCAGAAAAAGAAGAAGAAATTAACAGAGCGAAATGAATTCATGAATGCCTCTTGGTTGATTCATGAAGCAAGTGTATGTTATAGTTTTTGTTGTGATAAAAGGCAAGAACACATCTTCTCTCTCTGACAAATCTAGCACTTCCAGAGGTGAATCAATCACGTGGGCACGTGCCTCTTCCCCTGGCAATTTTACTACATTTTCCCCATAAAAAGTTACCAGTAGTTAAAAAAGTCAAAGGATGTTTGGTAATTGCCACTGTTTAATTTTAAATTAATGATAATTTTAATCAGTGTTCATTTTTTAAATTTCTTCTATAGGCATCCAACGTAGATACCCAAGAATATTTACAAAATTATTTATTTTATATTAAGATTGTTTCTTTATGGATTCCAATTTAGTGTCAGCTGTGAAAAAGTCTTTACATGATTTTATGTAATTTTGTTAGAATCCGAGTTATCTCCCTTGGGTTGAATCTAGTTTCAAGGCAAGGGTGATCTACCTTGGAAAAACCCTTTTTTGTGGAGGAAACTCTCCACCCACTGTATAGTTGAGAATTAAAGCTGGATGTTATTCTAAGCTTCTAGTATCCGTCCTATAGACAGGACAGGATACCGCACATATTTATTAACTTCTTTAAAGGATTTTTTTGTGCATTCATTTGTTGTATGGTAACAATGTATTATGGATGCTTAATATTATGCTGTGCATGTCTCATTTACTGCCTTCATAGTTTGTCATAGACAAACTATTAATAAATGAAATATATTTGTCCCTCACGGCTGTTTTAAATGTTTTGTTACTTTTCAACATTTGTCTGTATTCTTAATCATTACACGGTAAATTTAAGCATTGTGTGTCGTGAATTAACTTAAATTCTGTACCAACGCATTGTTAAAGATGATGAAATAAAATATCAAATATTTGTAGATGTATACATATTTTTAATTTTCATATTTCTAAAATTATCAGCCATCTGATTTCAGTATGTTCTATGAGAAACTGTTATTAAGTCTATGTATGGAACTAAACTAAATAATAATGATATATTTATTAATTTTGTATTACTTTCTATTTTCATATTATCACAATTCTTTTGAACTCGAGTTTAAACAAGGTAGTGTGTTATGCAGATAATGGTGTAAGGAACGAAAACTATAATGTTAAAAGGTAAGTATCGAATCTCTCTCTCCTTCTCTCTCTCTGCTCGAAGTATGTATCCTGAAATGAATATAGTACTAGATATTTTTCGTATACGAATGTCTTATGTTGGATCATTGACGGCACAGACACAGAAAATTATTCATAGATTGCTTTATTTATTCTTACTCTTCACCATATAATGCCGAGTGTTCAGCAAGAAGGCATCACATATCATTTTTGAATGTTTGGTAGTACACGACCAATGATTGAATCCCAGTCTCCTAGACAATTAGTTAACAGTCTAAGCATCATGCCAAATTGGTCAGTTATAATTGTTAATATTTGAAAGAAAATACATCGACAGACAGCAATGAAAGGTTGTGTGGATCTGGGAGTTATGCAAATAGAACGAAAATATATAAACTGTTAGTCATATTGATCAAATACACAAGAAAAAAAATAAAACTTCCGTTTTGGTTGAGTTAGTAAACTTTTGTATGTTAACTGGTGGATTTATGTGCATGAAAAATGATAGGTGATTTATGGCCATAAAAAGAGATATAAAAACTGTCGATTTCGATTAACTGATATGATAGCTAAACAGATCAATCGCAGATTGAAAATTTGGGAATCATGACTAACTCGAAATAAAAAAAGAAGTAACAAATGGCAAGAAAGAATCTAAAGAGTATTTTACTACCACCATTTGCAGGTTGCATTATTGTCAAGAATATTTAGGTCCACAAAAATGCGCTGGTGGCATTCAATCAGCTGTGTTGTGTTGACACGTCTGGTCTTTGTAGTATTAATTCTATTTTTATCTGTTTTTATCTATTTTTATCAGAAGTTGTAAGAGTTGGAATCACCCTAGAAGTTGAATCTGCTATGAAACAACATGTGTGGAATCAAAATGAAGTCACTAAGAAGACCACAGAGAAAGAAATATCTAACAGCATTAATAGTTCAAACAGCTATAGTTATAAATACTGTAACATCAATCAAATCTCTTCTACCCTTAAATATGGTGCAGATGCATGCTCAGCCTAATGGCTGCTGTCACAACTTATGAAATCATCTACAAGCTTGATAACAACATTCCACCACCCATCACGATATAGAGATTAGTGGTAGATTGTTCCGTTGTATCATCACATGATAAGGTTAAGCGGATTATACTGAAGTGCTTGCTAAAGGCATCTTTAAAGTTCGATAAGTATATAGCTCTACAAAATCTGTATTCTATATCTTCTCAATAGAGCAGTTCACGTTGTTGTTATCAAGAATTCTCCAGAGTGCTTCGATATATGCTTGAGAACAAAATTTTGCCACCTGGACCAGTCTTTCAGTTGTCAAGCACAGCATACCAGCCTCATCTTTTGATTTTTTTATTACACACTAATACTGCTGAAAAAGTATGAATACGTAATCTTATTAGTCAAATAGCAATGTGTGTTCAATTAAGTACATCCAATCGGTATTGCGTTTCAGTATCAAATGACTCCAAAATGGTTGGTATGCCATAAAGCAGGCAAACCAAACATTACTATAACCGAAGTAGAAAGCCAGAATTTATTATTTGGCCAATCTTGGAGAACTCTAAATTCAAATAACGAGTGGATGTCAATGTTGATTCCTTTCTGGCAGCTTCTGTAGCCAAACCTGAGCCAATAGATACGAGTTCCTGAAATGATAGAAGACTGGTGAGAAGTTTGGCAGACTTGGCAAGCCGAAAGTTCTTGGAATAAATCACATAAAGCAGAAGAATTTTCCTATGACATTGTGTAATAGAAAGTGCCACGGTTCGGTGCTTACAACCGCTACCCTTTTCTCAAATTCTATGATATGGCTCTCCCACTACAAGACAACTCTTTATAAACAAACTAAGGTGTGGAATATTTTAACCATACACCAAAAAACAATGAAATGAGAAGTATCCAAATTTGTTCACAAAATTTTAACTTATTTATTCAATCTAATATAGGGTGGGCCAAAATAAGGGTCCTATCTTTAAATTTGAATAACTTGAATTTGAATAAGTTCCACAAAATAAAAGTTAAACTCACCAAACTTTATGTGTGTGTAGACTGACCCTTCCGAGATTTTTTGAAATAAACAAAACAAATTTTAGCCGAAAAACACTTCTTAAAACTTACAAAAACTAAATTATTGTTTTTTACACTGTTTTGAGTTTTTTAAGCAAAAATAATGTTTTCTAAATGAGGGTACGTTCCTTAGGGCTAATACGGCTCATGCTTGCTTCGGAAGGGGTCCTTTACTTATTCTAAAAAAAAAAAAAAATCAATAAATAAAAAAGTTATGAATTTTTAAAAATAGGACCCTTATTTTTGCCCACCCTGTATATACAATTATGCAAGTTGGATTTTAAAAGTTGGACTTAAATAAAATTTAAGCTGACAAGTCAAACTGATTTTGACTAAGCAATTTTCATTTATAATTGTTGTACCATAGTATTGACAATAAACTAACATAATTTGCTACAATTTCTTAAAATAAAATTTCATCTGGTTCTGCAGTTTGCTAATATGGAGACATTCTCAAAAACATCTAAAAAAGAAAAAAAACAGCTAAGGGAATAACTTTTATTCTTTTAGTAAGAGTTAACATTCTTGATTTAACATTTTATTTAACATAATATAGTTAGTACATAGTATATTTTTAAGGAATACAAGTTTTCAAATTTAATGTAATAGCAATATACTTAGAAGTGCACATTTGATGGAATTCATGTTTCCGGCTAAATTAATGCACATTCTCAGTAATCTTTTTTGATATGTTGTTACTTTTAAAAATGACAATATAATTTTATACCTAAATATTGTAACTGAGCAGACACAAAATAAAACTAATAAATAATAACGCTATTCACCAAATAGCAAGTCAGCAGCTCTGTTATTTTGCAACTGTTGATAGGGCAGCACCCCTCCCTCCTTGAGAGTTGCTCCAAGGTTCAGATCCTTGGACTATCAAGCTTATGAGTCCAGATAAAACGTTTACCTTCAGAACCCTTATCAGTGACATGGAAACAAAGATATAAAAAGAAAATTACTCAATTCATCTTGGAAAGTGAGGATGAAGTAAGGGAATCGAGAGTTAGGGGCTGCCGAAAGTACATCTACAGTGGATTTTTTACTCTCCGTATAGAAGAACTTTGTAAATAAATCGTTTACACATTATATTTCACAATTTTTTAGATGAGCATTGATAATCTGGATTATTTTTGATTATTTGGATACCTATTCTCATCGTCATTGCTATTTCCGGCCAATGTAAAACCCTACTTTCTTCTAATGCATCTTGTCGAACTTACAAATATTTATGTAATACTTGGAAACCCATACGAAATTTTTGATTAAACTATTTTATTAAATCGTTCTAAAAAATTAGTTTGAGTTTTGTTTAGATCATCGATAAAAATACGCTTGATCAAATTATGAAATATTAATTAATAACAATATATCATATAAAGTTATCTCATCGGACTTTCGAAGTTAGACCTAAATAGCATTTAAGCTAACAAAATAATCTTTTCTTTTGACTATCCAGTTTTCATTTGTTATTGTCGTACCATGTTATTGTCAATATAATAACGTTCTTTGCTACAATTGATTTACAAATTATTTGGTCCGGTCAAGACGACTGCTAGTATGAAACATTTTTAAATAATTACCTAAAAAGCAGGAAGGATAACTTATTTTAAATTAAAAAATATAATAGGTGTTGTCTACCTTAAGTTTTAAGATGTGCAAACAAATAAAAAAATTTTTTTTAAATATCTTCACTGCTTCCTGCATAACACCAGGTAGGTAAGCTTGCCTATTTTAAAGGTAAATGTAGATATGATTTTCCAGGTGAGACGTAGATAGCTGATAAGTTCGTTTTATCATGTGATATAGAAAATATTTTAAGTTAGATTTCATTTGTTGTAGAAAAACATACAATGTATGGTCTGAATATATATAAACGCTAAGACTCCTAGTGCTTTCCTCTGAAGATAGTTCAGAAGCAACCTTTATTTAAGTAAATGTATATCCAATAGTTAAGATAAATAAAATTATCTTAATATCTTTCCCTTTCTCTCTCCCTTCTCTGCCCGAAGTAGGTATCCTGAGCTGTAATATAGAACTACACATTTTTGGGTATGAATATTTTAGGTTTTAGCATTGGCAACATAGATGCAGAGATTGCTCATGAATAATCTCTACTATAAAATAAAATTATCTTCGATTAAAATAATTGTGACCGGGTTTATAATTATACCAGCCAACTTTTCTTTTGGTCATAAAGGACAACAATATAGCAGCCATTAATCTTAACTTTTTATTCCTGTTTAGAAATGATGTAAAAGTTATACAAATTCTCACACACAAAGAAATGAAAAAAAATGTTTTCACAGAAGTTACTGTCTGCTGAGTGGGGGGTCAACAGATATAGATGTTGTTTTGGGGTGCGGGTTGTATTCTGAATAACTGTAGGGGCTATGTCTGATATATTTAATTTATTAGGCCTAGCTCAGATCATAAGCTCAGATCATAAGCCTTTTTTATTGTTAAATATTGGCCGATTAGATCCACTAGTATATAAACTAGTTAGTTGAGAATAACAGAAAATGAAAGTTCAGCCGGGATCAACTTGATGAACCGAAGCTGTGGATTGCTAGACTGTGAATATAAATAAGAAACGGATATGACGTAACATGGGTCAAAGAGAGAATGTGCGAGAGAAGAGCACTGTTGGTTTGGAAGCAAGCAGTGCATGGACGGACAAAATATGATTAAACAGTGATTAACGATCTCTCTCTGTCCCTTCTTCACTTATCAATGATTTGAAACAAAGATCAAGTTGAATACACCTCCTCTGTCTTCCATCAGTTTTGTCTCAACATACTCCTTTAGAAAGTATAGATAAGGAGCTTTGATTTCAGGACAGCAAGTCCCCAGTCTGAAAGGATCATGCTTAAGTGCATACTACAAGAAGAACAATGAGTAAAAACGTATGACACAATGTTGACAACACAACATTATAACCTTTTCCTAAATTTTTATATTCATATTTGTTAAACTCAGTACTGTAATATTATTGTCAGATAACATACTACATACAAAAATAAGTAGAAAATGTTTCAGAGGAGAAAGGTTGCATGTGCCCCTTACACTTCCTTAGATCTGACCCATGTCAATATAAAATGCTACATCTGTTTGATTTTTTTAATATTCTATGGAAGATACTATCAATCATTATATATTTTCTTCCTTGGTATAATTCTTGCTTCATACAAATAACTCTTCAGTTTACTTTAATTATAAAGGATAATTCATGTAATGATACAGAAACTAAAACTGCATAATATATCAAGATAAGGCTATAAAATTCTATCAAGATAAGGCTATACAATTCTATCAAGATAAGGCTATAAAATTCTATCAAGATAAGGCTATAAAATTCTATCAAGATAAGGCTATAACATTCTATCAAGATAAGGCTATAACATTCTATCAAGATAAGGCTATAAAATTCTATCAAGATAAGCTTGTATAATACAGTGATTGTCATATATGCTTCTACAACCCGGGCTCTAAAAAAGAGTCACTCAACACGGCTTGAAGTATTTAAGAACAACAATCTGGGTGGGACAAATAAAAGACAGAATGAGAATGGCTGATATAAGAAAGAGGCTAAAAAGAGTAACGAGGTTAAACTGGTTTGAACATATGATCAGAAGAGAAAAGCATGGCTAGATATACAGGTCTTGTTAATACAGCCCCAAGGAAGAGAAACATTCCTAGAAGTAGACAAAAACGTTAAATCGACCAAATACATAACTCTATAGAAATCCTGCTGTTAATATTGAGAAGAAACTACATAGACATACAACAATAAAAACCTTGTGTGGATCTGGTGTGCAAATATCTCTCTGGGATTGTGTAAATAAAACGAAAAAAGATATAAAAACTGTTAATCATATTAAAAAAAAAAGAAACCATATAACTTCCTTCTTGGTTGACTTAGTTAACTTTTGTATGTTAACTGGGGGCATATGTGCATGGAAAGTGATTATATGGCCATAAAAAACAGGCAAAAAATCTGTCGATTTTGATTAACTTATGTGTAAGATAAAGGCTAACAAAACAGATCAATCACAGATCGAAAATTTGGTAATCTAGCCTAAGTCTAAATCGAAACCAAAAAGAAGTAACAAATGGCAAGAACTCTAAACAATGTTTTACTAGTAAGGTTTGCATGTTGCATTATCGCCAGGAATCTTCGAATTCCAAGAAATATCCTAGCATCCTCTCATCAGCAACCATGTTGTATTTACACGTTTGGTCTTTGTAGTATCATTTTGTGGTTGTCAGCAGTTGGAAGAGTTGAAGCAGGTGATATGTCTCTTTCTCTCCTTCTGCGTAGCAGTCCGTAATAGTTGCTAATAATGACAGCAGACAATCTGCATTTTGATACTTTTCTTTTATCTTTAAAATTGCTTCAAGCAGCTTTATAGTAATATTACATATTTTCCCCAGACCCCGTGTGGGAGTGGAAGAAGATCCCGAAAACATATCTGTCCTGGTCTACAGATATGAGCAAAGAGAGAAATCAAACTAGCTTATTTCAAATACGTTAACTTAAGTTCTAATATCACTTCTAACTAGCTGTTTGTGACGTTAACTTAAGTTAACTTTTAGTGGAAATAACCTATTCTTATGTAATTTAATTTATAGTGGAAATTTCCTCTTTCTACATAACATCACCTGTCATATTACTACATGTACATAACTCTCACCAACTTGAGAAGTAACTCTTTGTCGCCCGTTGTTTTAAAAGATTTATCCTTGGCTCTAAAACAGATTTTAATAATTAGCCGAATACAAGTTATAATTTTCAATTTTTTTTCAAAAAGCCAGCTTTCTCCTCAATGTAACTTTCGTTTTCCATGTTGTGTTCCCGAACACTGGATACGAATCGATTTCTAGACAATGGATTTTTTCTTTCGCCCTGTGAAATCGATTCGTATCCAGTGTTCTGGAACACAACATGGAAAACGAAACAGCTAAATGATTAAAGATGATCATCTTTAATCATTTAGCTGTTATTTTTCATGTTCGAAAACAACTTTCTTAGCTTTAAGTGTCACAAGACTTCACATGGTATATGTTGAATTACGTAAGAAGCAAATTTCTGCTTTGAAAGTAAGATTAGAAATAAAGTTAACGTGTCAAACAAAGTGACGTAAGAAAACAGGAAGTCGAAAGGAAGTACGTGGCAAAACAGAAAGTCTAGTCCAGCCTCTTGAGTTGTTGGACTGTAAAGAAAGCATACCTATTTCCGAAGGCCTTTCTCTCTCATGGGTGACTGGGGAGAAGGCGGATACTGGGTATAAATATATACTGCAAATAATGTAATATTAATTTATACTGTATAGAAAAATATGCTAAATTGGGATGTATTGGATTACACAGGAAGGAAATTCACGCTTCGAACTTAAGGTTAGAAATTAGGTTAACGTGTAAAAAGAAGTAATATAAAGAAACAGGAAGTCGAGATAGGGAACCTGGCAAAAACGAAAATTTTCTCTAGCCTCTTGGGTTTTAAACTGCTTACCGAGCGTATGTTTTTTGGAGATCTTCTTCCTCCCTGATGGGAAACTAAAGGAAGCACGGCACTAGGTATTAATGTAATATCACAACATACTGTATAGATTGTATAAAATTATACAAAAAATAAAAAAGAATTATCACCCAAGAGGATAAATTTAATTACTCTGCTACAATCGGCAGACAGTTAAAAAAGAGAGACAGGCATACAATGGAACTGAAGAAAGAGAACAACTTTATAGTCAAAACTACTCCTACACTGCTTTGAAGAAGAATAGAAAGGGCAACTCTATGTGTGCTCTCCCTACTAATGTGTCCACAATAACACTTCAGCTGTTAACGCAACTAGTGATATTTGTTGTGTTGTGTCAGAAGAAGACACGACTGTTATGAAAACAAGGTAGTCTTTTGATAACTTTGAATGATATTTCTGGTTTGGTAATATTCTTTTGACTTTTCGTATGTATTAGTGATGCCCAAGATTGGTAAGATCTAATAATGAACTCAGAAATACATCCTTTTCTACAGAATGGTCAATGAGTTTAATCTCCAGGATCTACAAAATTTCGAAATTGTCTTTGATGTCTGTGAATATACGGAGAGTTGTTCATGACAATGTGCATTGATTCGATTATGTAGTTTGATATGTGTCAAACCACCAGAATAAGCAGCTTTGTTAAATTATCTATAGAAATTGTTTAAACAATTGCGATCGTTTGTATTTTTCCAGACATATAAAACTCTTTCATGTCACATACAAAGCCTTGTGATATTTTGACATGTAAGATGACTATATGATTAATTACTTTGTTATATACAAAAAAATAATATATTTATTTTAAATAATTTGCAACAGTTCTTCCATAATCTTGAACAATTTTGTTCATCTGTAAACATGCAAAATGCTGCATGTCTAGTGATGTGCATAGATGCATGCTGCGGATAGCACGCCTGCACTGAGCAAAATATCTGGTTCAAAGTTTGACAATCCAAAATTCATTTCTCCATTTGGGAAAGTAATTACCCCTTTAAGCTGTGATTGCAAGCCATTTTAGGTTCTACAAAAGTTATGTTAATTTCTGATGAGGAGCTGTTTGTGTTTCGTTTGAAACAGAGATATTTGTCTTTATTGCAAACCTGTCATTTGATAGAAAAATCAAGTCTCATTATAACCTCTCAAAAATAAAGTGTTCTTACTTGTTTTAAACTTGAGTTGTGATTTTGTTTGAAAGGAAACTCTCTTTGTAATAACAGTGATCGAGACCACATAATTGACACTAGGCTTAGTGCCGAAATCACGTCCTAAATTCAGATGAAGAATAGAATGTTAACACACACACACACACACACAAAAGCAAGTTCACACCTGTTTAATTCCATAGCATGAGTACATGTCTGAAATCATACCTGTCCGGGCTTGATACACACATCATGCCATGTTATCACCTTTTTACCATATTTGATATGCTTGGGTGTGTAAAAATTATTTTCCATAAGGTTAGGTTACACAGAAAAGTGGAAAATTCCATGAAAAGTTGAAAGATTCGTATGAGGGCAATGTGTCAGGATATTTTGTCATAGACAAGTAGTTTGAAATAACATGTAGCAGATAAGCTGATCAAATGTTTCTCGTTTTTTTCTGAATCGAGAGAGCGAGCGGTCTAGTTTGAGATAGCTGCACTTTCTACTTATGGGGGATGGGCTGAACGAATTATGTACGTATACTTCACATTAGAAAAGAAAAAGAAACACTCTAGAAGCATTGGTAAACCTCAAATTATCATGTACTTTCTTTATTAATTAACTTTTATAACCGTTGTATCTAAGATAAAGAAAAAGACGACAACAACGGAAAAGAAGAGAAAGACTGGATTACTGCTACAAAACAAGACGCCAACTGCCTACATAATCAGTCACCGTTTGGATAATGTTGTGGCCCTAGAATGGAGTCGGAATAAAAACACAAACTCGGGGTTTAGATAAAACAAGTATATTGGAGAAAGTATAATACAACAGAGAAACAAGGGTGGTAGTACGTCAGTCTTGACTGCTAGTATAGACTGGGGTTTGTTCAGGTATTTAATTTCCCACCGCAGAAATATGTGGCACAAGGCCGAAAGGTGGGGAGAGTCTAGCCAGAGTCACCAAAGAAGGAACACTCTGGCCTCTAAAAATTGCATTGGCAGCCCGTCGGCATTCACCGGTTAAGGCGCCTCAGGCAGCAAGAAATAAACTTACTCTACCCCAAAGAAGGGATGCAAACCTGGGAGGATGGACTTCCTATGACAACCCAGGACCGAATACCTCAGCCCAACAGATACAAGGCCACCGACATGACCCAATTTCTGCCGGACTGAGTGTTGATAACAAATACTCAACTGGTATTACCCCATCTCGCCGCCTCTCACAACCAAAGTTAATGACAGACTGAACGAGCTGGGGTTGATGCAGCTATGTAATCCATTCCCAACGCAGGAATATGTGACACAAGGTAAGAAGGCATGGGAGAGTATAGCCAGCGCCCCTAAAAAAGGAGCACTCTGGCCTAGAAAAAATAGCCTGGGCAGCCACATCGGCATTCACCGGTCAATGCGCCTCAGGCCGTAAGCAATAAACTTACTCCACCTCAAAGAAGGGAGGGAAGGATTAAGAGGGTAGAACTCCTAGGACTACCCATGACTCAACCTCTCAGTCCTCAGGTAACAGGTATTTAAGTGCTTCCCACCGCAGCAGTATGTGAGGTCAGAAGGTGGGCGAAGAATCAAGCCAGCAAGCACCCCTAAATGAGAAGCACTCTGGCCTAGCAAAAATAGCCTGCCCAGCCTCGTCGGTATTCCCCGGTCTGGGCAGCTTAAGGCAGTAAGCAATGAACTTAGTCTACCCAAAAGAGGGGAGGCAAGGCCTGGGAGGGTGCACCTACTAGGACAACTCAGAACCGAATACCTCAGCCAGACTGATAAAAGGTCACCGAAATGGCCCAGTTCCTGCCGGACTCATTGTCGAGAACAGATCCTCAATCAAACCGAAGTTAATGAGAGACTGAACGGGCTGGGGTGTGCTGCAACACTGAGAAGCAGATGTTTCCAGTATTTATTGTGAATGAAGAGTCCAAAGTTCGTTATGCTAGGATGGAAGAATTATTCCAGCATCGTCCTACACTATATTCAAGGGCAGATAATCACTAATCTACAAAAAAGAAGTAATTTAAACCTAAGCAGTTATTTATTTTTAATATGAGTCACCATTTATCAAGGCTAGAAGCCACTCAAGTATAAAATGGATCGATAAATTGTCAGTTGAAAAATTATGAATATTATGAAAGAGTTGAAAACGATGAAGAAAGTTTGATTACTTATGGGGATAGATTATGACAAATATTTGTTGAAATAAAATTTTGAAGACGACTATGTGGTATTCTACAAGGAAGCAGTCCAGTGGTAATGTGTTTTACAGGCGGGAAGTTCTTGGAAAAGAAAAATTGTATAGGATATGCAGCAAATTTCATCTCCGGGATTGATAGTTTTTAAAATATTTTTTTGATGTTTGTGAATACACTGGTAGTTCTCCATGAAAATCTGCATTGATCTGATTCTGTAGATGGAGACGTGTCAAACCACCTGGATAAACATCTCGTTTTCAGTGTCCTGAGATACCTTTTCTTAATACTAATGCTTCACCACTTAGCAAATCCAAAAGCCACTCTAGTATGCGGGTTAATGAGATTGTCTGTTGGATGATGGAACAAAAACGATGTTTGATTAATTCAGAGAATGACTTAACAAATATTTGTTTACATTGGACTTGAAAACGATCATGTTGTTGTCTGTAGGGAAGCAGCCCCACGGTAACGTGTTTCACAGGTGGGAATTTCTTGGAAAGAAACTCATTTCATGGAAGTTTTTGTATACACTGTGAGAAAATGGCTGTAGGGAAGAGACGAGATCATCTCCCACGAGATTGCAAAGTTGATTTTGTATTCTGTTGAGGTAGAAAATAATGTACTGAGTGCCCCTCCCTACGATGTGACAGCAGTACTCCAACTTGGGCCGCCTCTGACTATTATATAGGTAGATGATTGCATCAGTCAAGTGATTTCTGAAGTGATAGAATAAACCAACCATTTGTCTTGTGGCTTTAGCAACAGATTTAATATAAGTCTTCCATTTCAGGTCTGAGGCAGAAGTCAGTCGAAGGAGATTGTAAAGCAAGGAGATTCTTCAAGAAGAGAGTCATTCCTTTCAACTGAGGCAAAACGAGGATTTGAGCGTTGGTGGTGAAAGAAGAGGAGCTTTGTTTTGGAGGTGTTAAAGGTAACAAGTCACTTCTCGTTGCTTCACTTATGTCCCCAGTTGATCTTTATAGCCTTATCTTCTGTTTTTGTGCTCAATACAAACTCACTATACAAGATAGAGCAAGACACGGTACCTTAGTTAAAAAAATAAAAATAAATCGACGGTGTCCCGAATGCTCTTTTTCTTTGGCTACTATGCCAAGACTAGTGGAGGGCGCCACTACTTTTTCTGGATTGCTCTACTCACCCTTGATCTTACCTTATAATGTTGTGTGTTTAGCAAGAAGGTATCAAATACCATTTCTGAGTCTTAGGTATGACTCGACCAAAGACTGAAACCTGGACTTCTGGCCCATTAGCAAACTAGTTAAATTAAAGCCAATTAAATAATTTGTAAAATAGGTGTAAAATCATAATATGTATAAATAGCTAAAAATGTATGGATTTGCATACATACATAGACATGACAAAAATACATAGACAGTTTTATCATTAATAACGATGCCTGCAGATTTATGGTAAAATTGTTTATCTCTAAAGCCACCACATGTCACTGCGAAATCACATGCCACTTAGGAGATACAATCTTTTTTCTACTCTGGCGAATATGGCAAACTGAGCTCTTTCCATATACTCATGTGGAGGTGTCAATATATAAAAGGTATTATACTAATTCACACATGGGAAATTGGTGTTTTGGGATAAAGTACACTGAAACTTCAGCTCATCTTGTAATGTTGTGTTTCCTATCTTTGAAAAGGGAAACTGGCTTCAACAATGTGGTAGAGCAATGGTGACTATGGGTGACCCTGTGTCTGGTTGGATGGTGACAGCCAATTATGCAACCTAACTTAGAATCTACAAGGACAGACTTTCCATAGACCTTCTTACAAGAGCTTCCTTCCTGTGGAACACAGTACCATGAGACTGCTTCCCTGCTAATTACAATTTGGTCATCTTCAAATGCAATGTACACTGGTTTGCTCCTTGCGCAGAGGAGAGCTGCCGGCAAGAACCCGGAAATACCCATTTACGAAAAAAATTAATTTTCGAAAGATAATTGCAGCGGGCGTTTACTTATGTCGGACATAGCTCATTAGCATAAGGTATATTTCGCTGATATAAAGAACAGGACAAACGTTATTTTGGCAGATGTGTTGGTTGGAGAAGTGAACGAAAGAGAAAGGCAAAGTGTCGCACTATTGTTGGAAAGGATAATTTCATGGTCGAATTATTTCTGGCTAAACTTTTTATTAACTTGTTCAAGTTTCTTTCAACGAGTTTCCGTCTTTGGAACACATTACTGCGAGACTGCTTCCCTACTGATTAAAACTTGCTCGTCTTCAAATCCAATGTCAACGAATTCTTGTCACGGACTTCATACCATTGATCAATGATAGTACTTCCATAATGTTGCTCATCTGTTGGCTGATAAACATTTCGTCTCATTAATATTTTCCTTCGAGTGGCTGTTGGCTTTGATAAGTGGTGACAAAATAGTAAAATATGAGAAAAAAATGAATATTGCATGCACCGACCGTTGAGAAACAATATTAAACTTTAGTAATATACTTGACCTCGCCCCCACCCTGTAAACCACCAGTGATACTTTGGGTCACGGCTCGTCTAAATAAAACGTCATAAAGGATCACTCCCCCCTCTTCTCTCTCTAGGTGTATGGATGACGTCATCATTATGTTACGTTATCAACTGAGCACGGTATCCTGCATCTTTCTCTGTTAATGGATGACAGCATCCTAGAGTGGCGCCATGCAATGTGCACATTTATCACCACCTCTGTTTTAATGTATGACGTCACAAGACTATGACGTCATCCGGTGTGTATGGGGCTAAGATAACAAACAAAAAAGAACCACAGAGTTTTACTAGTATGATAGATGATACATAGACAACAGGTATTTGCAATCATAAACATTTGAACGATTTGTTTATTGAAAAAGATGAACGTCGCACGAGTGATTACATCTCTTGGCCATACATCAAACATTAGTTTCAGAGGAGATAACTGTGACGTCGAGTCTTGAGTGTCTTGTGTTTTTAATTATACATCAAAGACGTGTACTGGTGCGAGCATGGAGTTTCTCATGTCAACAACTACTGCTTTCAAGTGGCGAGATGAATGAGAGAGGCA
>OY744515.1:218159435-218194435 GCA_963556195.1 Sepiola atlantica | reverse complement strand
GACTACCCGTGATGAACAGCATCTCCTTTTTGGACGTGAAATAACGACCCCACGACTGAAGTCAAGAGCCTTCCTCAGCCATGTCAAGCTCCCAACAAAATCTCAGTAAGGAACCAGACTACAGCTGTGGACAAGACGACTATAGAAGTGTCCCTCTTCTATTGACATGGACATCCTCTCTTCTGATGTCCTCGCTCATGGCTCAGAAGTATCTTGGGTCCAGTGGAAAAAACTCAACCGCTTGAGAAGAGGAATGGAGTTATCAAATGTTGCTATGCGTAAATGCAGCTGCAACACTGCTCCAACCAACTGTGCGGTGCAACACTGCCTTGTTTGCTCTCTATTGATCAACCAGTGCAGCTTAAAATATCTTGCAGAGTAGAACAATAATGCAAAGACTGCTTAAAAAAGTGGTAATCTGTCGTATGACCACATGCTACAAAGACGTGCACAGAAGAAGATTACCGCCTTTGCATAAAACTATATTAAATTAAATGTAGCCTACCTTAAAACCATTTACGCTTAGCAGCTGTGTTCCATAATTGAAAATCATCGGGTAATTAGCTGAGGTGTGAATTCTGTACATACAAATACACATACATAAATTTATATAAATAAAGACATATGTAAATTCACCTGTTTATTTATGATTGTCTTTTTCCGTATTTATATCCTGACAAAAATACAACATGCAACATGGTGACTGTGTGTTTTGGAAAGACACACAAACATGTGGTCCCCACAAAAAAGTAAAAATATCAAATATTCTGATTTTTGCACCCTGATGATCACTTGACACAAAAATGTTGAAGTTGATACAAAACGCAACCGTCTGTTTCTTTCAACAATGTTTGTTTAAATGAATATTTGCCTACCAATGTTTGTGCCTTTCAGAGATTAATTTAGGTACTAAATATAGCTGGTTTAATATTTTTTCAGTTTCATTTTAGAATTTTTCAATTACACTCTGATTAGTTTTATGCTAATAACCGAATACTCTGGAAGAAAAAAGTAAAAGCCATCTTGAAATTTGACTGAGCAGAATACCCAAAGAATCAGTGGATTGAATTCCAGTCAGTCATATTTCCAATTTAAATTTAATTAATATTTATTCACTGCAAAATACAATTTTACTCATCTGAAATTATTTAAAGAACTAATGCATCATCTGATATATAAAGACAACAGATACTTGATTGTCCGTCAGCTATTTTTAGGTCTCCTTCTTCTTATTTGCATATCTCTAAAGCATATGACAGTTTACCACTTTTTATTCAGTTTTTGCCCTATTGTTGCCCTCTGCAAGATTTTTCAAGCTGCACTGGCTGGGCAGTATACTACAGATAAGGCAGTGTTCATTGTAGTGTTCTCCTCTCCATATTCACAAATGGTTGGGTTGGTTTGATAATACCATCCTGCCATAACAACTTTTGATCACCCCATTCCCGGTTAGGCGGTTGTGTGTTTTCCACTGGGTCAAGGGTGGTTTTGAGCCAAGAGAGAGGGCCTGAGAAGGGGGGGATTTCCATGTCAGTAGGTGTGGTTAATTAGGGATCAAGGTAAAAGCTTTCATGTCGCGTGGCCTGTCAAGCAAAACCTACTATTACCTGCGAATTCTACCAAACACTTTGAGGCAATCCAATTATTAGGTTATTAGACCTATACACTTCAAATTTGTTAAGAATAATACCCTACCTATGCAGATTCTTTTAAGGGATCTTTTCCCCTTTTCTTTAGCTTACAACGCTTAACTCTTAATGTTTCCTATTCGCTGGTATGTTTGCTAGTATAAATATTAACTAAATACATTGGTGCAGATAGATTTGGCGTTATTTTGTAAACAGGATATGTTTTAGGTAAAACTCACAAAGAGGTTACAAAGTCGACTTAGACTAGAAATAACCTGGGGTTTGTGAGAATAGAAAACAATAAAAACTAGGTGGAAATGACGTCAGACATACGATTGAGAAAGTGACAGTTCTTAATCTGAGAGTCGTGATGGAATCTTCGATTAGAGAGGACGTGTTCTTACAAAACGTTTAATAATTAAACATACACTTTAAATAAGTAATCGTCTCTCGCTCTTTAATTCTCTTCCCTCCCTATCCCTTTGACTTTGCAGGTCCGCTGAACCATAAAGTGCGACAGATATAAATAAAGCATTTACCTTCCAAAAAGATCTTATGTTGAATTAATTGAATGAGTATAATCAATATGAAAAAGATGTCACATCCTTTGTTTCAGGTAACACCATAACTCAGTTCACAAAGGATAGCAACACACACAGGCACTATACTGACGACGGCAAGAAAAGAAGGTATCTGTTGTGGGGTACAAATCACCCCTATTGAAGAACTAATGGAAGCATCCATCTATAATAAATACCATGGTTGCAAAGACTCAAACAGAGGACATTCCTATCATGTGAGAGTGTCCACGTGTGGTATCTGTTCCGATGGATACTACACCCTATAGACCGGTGTTGTCTTGGCCTTCGGGGCATGATTCCGCCGGTCTATGGGTCTGTCCTGTGCAGTTCTAGGAGGTCCACCCTCCCAGGCTTTGCCTCTCCTCTTTGGGGAGGAGTAAGTTGATAGCTTACTGCCTGAGGCGCCCCTACCAGGGAATGCCGACGGGGCTGTCCAGGCAATTTTTAATGGCTAAAGCGCTCACGTTCTCGGGCGCTGGCTTTTCAAATCCCACTTTCCGACCTTGTGTCACATACTCCTATTGTGGGTAGGTGTTAAATATCGAGGACATTCCTATTTTGTGAGTGTCCACGTGTGGTATCTGTTCCGATGGATACTACACCCTATGGACCGGTGTTGTCTTGGCCTTCGGGGCATGATTCCGCCGGTCTATGGGTCGGTCCTGTGCAGTTCTAGGAGGTCCACCCTCCCAGGCTTTGCCTCTCCTCTTTGGGGAGGAGTAAGTTTATAGCTTACTGCCTGAGGCGCCCCTACCGGGGAATGCCGACGGGGCTGCCCAGGCAATTTT
Organism: Sepiola atlantica; assembly: GCA_963556195.1. NCBI lineage: Eukaryota > Metazoa > Mollusca > Cephalopoda > Sepiida > Sepiolidae > Sepiola > Sepiola atlantica. The sequence goes on along the minus strand of OY744515.1, from coordinate 218,191,438 downwards.
TAGTGGCTAAAGCGCTCACCTCTCGGGCGCTGGCTTTTCAAATCCCACTTTCCGACCTTGTGTCACATACTCCTATAGTGGGTAGGTGTTAAATATAGAGGACATTCCTATTCATGTTTTACCGCATGGTAGGAATCCGGTCATCTCCTACCACATTTAGTGGCGTTACTGTATTGCTATGAATAAATACATTGTATATTTTAACCTGTCACAATTTGTGGTTGTTATCTTTGTGACCCCTAGCACGGGTCTACAACAGTATCATTTAGAGTTGATTAAAGAATTAATTTGTTCAATCAAGTTTAGTTAGAAAATGATTGTAAGACGATACACCGGGTTAGGGTTAGGTTAGGGTTAGGGTTAGGGTTATGTAAGCTGTGACCCTACATGATTAAAACCTTTCTATGCCTTGACTTTAGTTGTGTGAGTTGTATTGTCATATTGTTTTCATCATAGCAATATGTTTTTTGATTTCATTCAATTATTTTGGAGTCTAACCTCTTACAGATTTTTAGAGAAGTTATTAAAAGGACAAATCTCCTACTGAATGTGTTACACTTTTGATTTTAATGAGATTTAGACAATAAGTAGCAAATAGAAATTATAAACTTATAACTTCAGTCTTGTAATATCTATTTTTACACACTTTTTAGGATATCAAAAGGATTTAGATTGCTTTGAAATATTTTCTATTCTGGTCTTGTGAAATTCTTAAATGTATTGAAATTGGGTTTTGGTCACTTATTCTCTTTAGGGGTAACATGGGTTGGCGAAAAGATAAACCTAATCACTGCTCTCTTAGTGGTCACATGAAGTAGGCTATGTAAACTTACCTATCTGTGAGCAGGTCTTTATTTATCCCTTTCTTTTAAGTCCATTTTAATAATTTACTCCCATATTTTCCTTGGCCTTCCTCTGTGAACTGACCCTGCTACCTCAACTGTTCTACATCTTTTAACCCAATATCGCTCATCCATTCTTTCAACATGGCCATACAATTGAATTCTTCTGTTCTGCACACATCTCCCTATATTGTCTAGATTTAATCTTCTTCAGAGGTAATCAGAACAAAGCCTGTCTTTAAGACTCACATTACACATCCATCATATCATTCTCATATAATTTCTCTTCATTCAACGCATGGCCTCACCCCTCATTAACCAAGTCTCACTTCCATACATCATCACACTGCGTACACGTGTCTGATAGACTCTCCTTAGGTCAACAATGGTACACTCTACTGGTTAGTAATGACAGAAGTTCCCTGAACTTACTTCATCCACACCTAACTCTTGCAATCACATTCGCTCCACACAGTGTGCCAATGGTATCTACAACCTCAATAGCTTTGCCATCGAGATATACATTCGCCACATGCAAGTTCTCATCCTCTTCATTGTCTTACACTTCTTGCACATAAACTGAACTCCATAATATAATATTCAATAGGATGCGTAAATATTTTCATGTTCTACGAAAATATTTGGCATTTAATAATGCCTGATGCTTATTTTGGTAATTTTTTGCAGCCACCATTATTTTTCCTGAAGAACTTTTTCTCGGATTCTGCTCTGATAGAAGGTGTAATTGTTATCATTTTTTGCCAAACAGAAAAGATACACATCTAGCAGGGGTTGGAAGCTTGGATAATAGTATAGCAACTCTTTATTTTGATTAAAATTTAAAGATAATTTAAGTCTTAAATTATATACATATAATATATATATATATATATATATATGTTATCCACAGACAGAATGTTCACGGAATCACAGCGCTTCACACTGAGATTGAGACAGCCGTTTTTTAAACACTTCTATCCACTGCATCATCTGTGCAAGCCACAGGAAAGGGAAATCGTATTGTTAAAATAAACAATATTAACTATATATATATATATATATATATATATATATATATATATATATATATACACAATTGAGTATTATTTCATGTATAATTTCAGTATTTACTTCAATAGTGTTTAATACGTTAGTAGAGCTTAGTAGTAGTATGAGAATATATTTATAGCAAGTAAGCTACACAAGAAACGTTTATGCTTCATCCTTGAAGGAAATCATATGGCTATAGATATATTTAGTGGGATTTTTAGCATGGATAATGCTGACCCCCTTTTAACAAAAATGATGATGTTCTATTAAAGTATCGTATAGAAAGGAAAATTAAGATTCGAACTAAACTAACATTTAATTATTAATAAATATAAGTTCCGGTAAACAATAAGTAATAAAATGTTACCGATGGAAACTTTGAAACTGCAGCCCCCCCCCCACCACCACACACACACCTTCGAGAGCTGTCACTATATATATATATATATATATATATATATATATATATATATTACATACAGCGTTGGACAAAATAATGGAAACACCTTGAAATTTTAAATAAATGATAGCAGCCCTCCCATGAAATCCAGCCTTGAGAAGCGGTCAGCAAACAGTTTTTGTTGAAACGGGATTATTCAGATAATTGTTAAGCTCTGCTGTAATTTTTGATGCCGTGGTTTTGTGCTTATTCTTCACAATCCTTACAAGGGCTCTACGATCTCTTTCAGACAGCTTCAGCCCCTTCCGTTACAATAGCACCTGCCATGCGGACACCAAAAATCTACCCTCTTTGAAAATCTGATAGATCTGTCATTTAAATTTTTCTTACTAATATGGACGATCTGAAATAAAAAATATGAATTTAACCAATTACTTCAGGACAACGACAATAATTGATAAAAATTAAACCAATATTTTAGTAATTTTTTTCTATTTTTATAGGTGTTTGAAAATTGATGCAAAATTCACATGGTGTTTCCATTGTTTTGTGCAACCCCTGTATACTTTATATATATATATATATATATATATATATATATATATATATTTATATATATACACACATACACATTATATATCATAGCACAATTTATTGGTTCTGATGATTCCCAAAAGAGTACACTCAACAATCATCTTTGTCTTTCTTCATGAATATATATTAGTAATATTAGGGAATCTTAAAATATTTGGCCCGATATCAAAAGTCAACAATAACATCAACATTGTTAGAAAGGAACAATAAATCTGTCAATACTGTTCCGAGGATGATACTTTTCCCTTGTCAGCAAAACAATTGTTTTATAGCCTGTATATGATTTGCTTGAAATTAACAATGTTATATTTCGACTTTGAGCTTGCATCTTCATGAGAAGGCAATAATAAGTCCCCGTTCACTGATCTACACGACCTGCCCTGATCGCCTAATATTTATTCATTTCTATAACACAAATAAGAAAAGATTGACTCATGCATTTAATCAGACTTGTACGCCACATAGAGATGGAAGTGTGCTCCTCATTTTCATTATAATGACTCAATTAGATTTTGTCTTTCAAATTAAAACAAATCAGATATTTTGAAGCATAAATAATTTTTTTAAGTAGAAATCATTGTTAATTAGCATTTTTCTAATGAGCAGCTTGACTTGTTCATTTTTTAATGACTGCACAAATCAGCAATGGAGACATTTTTAACTTAATTATGATGCTTACGTTCATCCCATCAACCATTTTGAACACATGTACTCATATGCATAAAGGTATCTGTATATCTCTTGTTCTACGCAGTGTGAATTCATCAACGTTTGTGTCCCTTAGACTTTTCCCTATGTCTTGAATCACAACAAATTCTAAAAGTTGGTATGTCCTCCAATAGGCACAGCAAGAACTCGTCTAGTTACAACCAGAGCAAATAACTTTTCTTTCTCTCTCTTGCTAGGTTTTTTCTCTCTTTCGCTAGGTTTTTGGTAAAACCTAGCGAAAGAGAGAATAAAGTTTCTTTCCTAGAAGATCCTATTTGTGGAACAATATATCGCGAGTCTGCTTCCCAACCGACTACAGCATAGTCGTCTTTAAGTCTGATGTGAACAAATACTAGTTGAGATGTCCTCTTTGATAATCAATTCCTCTTAACCTTTAAATGCTTTTTTTTTTATATTGGTTTAATAAAAAGTTTATCAAGTGAAAAACGTTTCATAGGAGTAATATAAAGTAGTATAAATTATTTTTTGGGGAAAAAATGTATTGAACAAAAATAAATGATGTTGCAAATGTGCAATCAATGGTATTACATTTTACATGTATAACAGAACACTACAATATATGCATCTAAATAATCATAATACATTAGAGAATCAGAGAATAAATTTTACTTACCATTAGAATGACCAGATTGTAAAGTTTAGGCTCTTGAATTAGGCTGATCACACTCGCACATGCAATCGAATATACTGATTACCTACTCACACTTGCTAACAAGCTCGTTGCAGATGTGAAACAAGTTGCAGTTTGAAACATTTTAGATGTATGTTATATTAAACAGATATTTTGTTGGAATGTGTCATATTTGAAATATAAAGCATTTAAGGGTTAAGTAATCTTCTGCCCATCCCACCCATTGTTTCCGGTCCTCTTGTGGGGCAATCATCGTCTAACTGACGATCTCTTTAACCCTTATCCTCGAGTGACGCCCAAACTTTGATAAGTGGTGACCCATTAATAAAACGACAAACACATGTTTAAAAGAAAAATAAGGTTATATTACCGTAATACAATGTCGTCAGTGTAGCTTCTATTATTCGGCGGTATTTATTTCCCTCTCACTACGGGGAGATGTGGCATATGGTGGAAATCGTAAGCAGGCACACAAGAGATGAAATAGCCTGTGCAGTCCCATCGGCATTTCCTGTGAGGACACCTCAGTCAGTTAGCAATCAACTAATTCCTCTCCAAAGCAGAAAGGCAATACTTGGGTGAGTGGACCACCTAGGACTATCTAGAACGATTACAACAGCCTGACAGATGAAAGGCCAACAAAATGTCCTAGTTTCTGTTGGGCTAATTGTCAAGGATGTATCCTCGACTAGTAGGCATTCTGTCTGAAGTAGCTTCTCATCTCCTTTACTGGATTACAGTCGAAGTATTATATACTTATCGGAAGAGTCCACTGTGTATCTAAATAGAGGTAATACTACAACAAAACCAATACCTTAGTTCTGGGATTGAGTTATGTTTGAAGAAATATTCTGTTTTAATTGTTCTAATTAGTCGTAATTCATAATTTAATTGAGCAAGTCACACACCTCTCTCATAGCTATCTACGTATTTCTTTCGCCCACTACCATTCTATTGATCTAGGCATGCTCTAATATTTCTTATTGTCTATGTGACTACATACAGAAAGATTAACTCTCTCTTTTCAACTAATCTAATCCATGTTCCTCAGCCGATAAATAATAATCTGTTCTAAATGCCAGTTTACTGGATGTTAAAAGTTCAATCCTCATTACAGGCAAAACTAACAAAGAATCAAAATAAATATCACCTAAGACTTCTACCCGGTCATGGCTGATAAGCGAGAACAATCTACTCCTGCAGATTAAATAAAGGTTTCGATTCGAAATTCTATATAGATTCCCAAGTTTTGTGTAAAGATTCCCGAGTTTGACACGATCTACCTGAACAAGGTCAGAGGATACATCGGCCAAAAACGGTGTGAGAATAACAACCAAGATGAATTCAATAGTAGTTCGCATGATCCAAATGATCCAAATCCTAAAATCCCGGACCAGAAAATCAATACACAACTGTAATCCACAATAACATCGCAGACAATAACAAGGCAAAACAAAACATGACAAGAAAAATAATGTACTAATATATATTACATATACACTTGCTGCTCTGGTGCTACCTCAACATAAATAAACTCGACCAACCCAACAATCAGCTAAATCCTATCCATTCACTGTGGAGGTCCCCAGATGCAGATGAGCCTTCTACTCCAATAACTTCTTTCCTCGTGCTGTTGGCCTTTGGAACTCCCTCCCTGCTACCTGTTTCCCCGACTGTAGACAAGCAGAAATGTTAAACTAATGTGAACAAGCATCTCACAATTTAGGATGACTCCCCAAACTTTCCCCCTAATCCTCAGTAGGCCCTAACGTCTATAGTGGCAACTTATCTTGTTTGGGGTGAGCTTTGTTAAAAGAATATCGAATCGATACTGATTGGAGGAATGCTGCACTGCATAAAAAATTGTATCATGTGGAGAGAACATATAAAAACAACATTCAAATATAGTTTACATTTTTTTAACTGCAAAACATGCAATGTAAAAGAAATTGTATGAAACAAGATCAATTTCATGAAAAAATGTATCTAAAAAACATTGCATTTCCATTGTTATTATTGCATATATTGAATGAAGTTAATTTTGTATAAACTATGACTGTTCATAGTCAGACATTTGTGTTGTTCAGTTCTTTGACTTAATTATATTACTGCTGAGAAGAAGCTATAGTCAAAAGAATCATGTCGCCTGCATTTCAGCCAATAAAAATTGCTCAATTTGTATTTCATTATCAAGTAATATGATAAAACTGAAACAATTATTAGCATATCCAGGGGTTAGATCAGTTCGATGAGTTAACAATAACAAAGCTGCAACTCAGGCTCTACATCTAAGAAACATTCCTATCTTGCCAAATTTGGTTTTCCTAACTCTGGTGAAAGTCCCACTATGAGTCATTCAACAGTGATTGACACAATCTTCACAAAATATCTTTCAAATAGGCATATATATATATATATATTTGTATACTTAGGCAGTATTTCTTCATTCATGCATGTTTTATTAAACAACAGTGGCAATTTCTGTTTTGTTTCTTTTTATCCATATTTTCAAGTTGGCAGACCAACGATCTAATGTTCTGTCCAAGTGTGAACAGGAACTCGCCAAAACAACAAACGTTTTCAACTCTTATGAGTCTTCATCAGACACGTGAGGAGCTAAGCAAATTACAATTGGTGCCTGATGAAGACATATGGGAATCGAAAACGTTTGCAGTTTTGGAGAGTTCCTGTTCCTACTTCAGATTTTTCCAAATTTGATCATGGATCTGATGCTGTTTAATAGCAGTAACCATGAGACAAAATTTCAGCCTGATCAGATAAATAAATGAGTTATCAACCGTGCAATGACATAACTTTCGGTATAGTTCATATAATATGAAGAAGTAAGGCCCACATAAGACTTTGGTCCATCCTTACGTTGTCAGGCATAGGTATGTACTGTCACAACTGATTTATGTTCTTGTTTATATATATATATATATATATATATATATATATATATATATATATATTAGTGATGACAAAAAGTATTTTAAATTTTAAATTGATATTAAAAGCATTTTCAACTAAGAACATATTCCGTCCAATTGAGTTGCCATGCAGAATAGATACATATCAGAGACGGGTATATTTCATTGTTCGTATTAACCAAAGTTAAAAAAGCTGTTGTATTCTACCAGAAAAGTTAACAGGTGAAAACGATTTCAGGAAGAAAATATCGAAATATTACTGAAAGTCGTCCATAAGTACATTAAGGTAAGCTGGAGAAATTGTCCATAATAATGCGTAGGTCAGCAGGAAAGGACACATCGTGCAGAGTCTCACTCAAGTGAGTTACTTCAGAAATTGCCGCGGAATTTCAAGATAACTGGCCATACTTAACTTGAGGTAATGCACCACAAAACTATTATCGTTCGCATATTGTTGTAAAATGGGAATGCTGCAATCATCTCTCACTGAGAGTGAAATCTTTTTTCATTTGCAGAGGAATTTTGTCATTGATTCAGAGGGGAAAAAAACAGAAATGTGCAGATAAATGCTCAGAAAAGAAAAAGTGTTCTGAGAATATCAATGGAAGACAGAGAGGGAAGTTTAGAAAATGGAGAAAAAATCATCTTCATATCATGACCATTTAGGCAAGTGTCTGCATACATGACATAAAAGTAATGTCTTCGTCCTGTAAGATACACACTCTGGAGAAGACTTAAACGATATATTTATATAAGCTGTTGCTCGCCTACACACACACACACACAGACTAGACGTACCTGTGGCCCGTTGGGTAACAATCACTAGCACTTTTTATTCTACTTTGATTTTATTCGAAAATTCATAAACTGCGACATATCTTTTAAGACATTCTTCTTGCATAATTAAAAATAATAAATCTATTATTATTATTATTATTATTATTATTATTATTATTATTATTATTATTATTATTATTATTATCATCAATAATAATATCATTCTGTATTATTCTTATATAGAAGTAAGAAAACTTATTATTTTGCTATCTAATTTACATATCAGTTTCTGGTGTGTCCAGCCACGTGTATGTAAATTAGATGGCCATGCTTGAAAAAGAAAGTCACTCTTTCTCTAAACCCTCACAGACACATTAAAACATATTAGAGAGTGATTCAATATGTAGCAAAGATAGATATGATTGACTTGGTCAGTTGACATCGAAAGGGAAAGAGTTTGGAGAAGAGAAGGAAGTGAGTAAAAATTGGCGGAGAGAGTAATAGACAGTAAGCAGGAATGGGGCATGGATAGGAGAGAAAAAATAGCTAATAGCTATGCTCCTCCATGGATTAAATAAAAGGTTCAGTTCGAAATTCCGTATAAATTCCCGAGTTAGACAAGACACACCTGAAGGAAGTTGATGGTTACATCGGCCGAAATGTTGTGAGAATAACATTCAAGATGAGAACAGTAGTCGAAATAATCGAAATAATACAAACTAGCAAATAAGAGTTCAATCATAATCGATAGAAATAGAATTTTCGCAGACAGTGTGTTTGGCAATGCTGGGAATCATTTGGAAGAAACCAGGTCTTTGTTTGATCATATTTGTTGTAATTTAGATTTTTTTTTCTTTATGGAAATCGCTCCAGACAAGGTATTAAGCCACTTGATGTAAGGAGCTAAAAAATAAATAAATACTACTTCAAGGTAAAAAAAAACTAGTCAACGATAAGTGTTAGATGGATAGATTCTGACCCAGAAAACAGCAATTCTTCCCCCTTTCTCTGGAACATCGCTCATGGAATATGAAAACTAAACGACAAAATAAAGAAAAGCGAGAGTTACGAGGCTGACGAAAGTAAACGCATCGTCCATTTCTACCTTCCTAATCTATTAACAATTTGCTTGTAAGAGTTAAAACTTCATTATAAAAAGCACCAGCAGCTCACAACATAAACAGAGCATTTGGCCAAGGACCGTCAATTGGTTTGAAATCATTTTGGCATGCGGATGACAAACTTAATGATGAAGAAAGCAATGAACGTCCATCTGCAGTTCACAACGATGAATTAAAAGCATTAGTCAAAGTTGAGTCATGCACAGCTGTTTAAGAACTAACTGAAAATGTAGGCATACATCATCTGATAGTTATTGAGCACACATGATCATTATCATCATCATATTCGGTTTAACGTCCGTTTTAAATGATGGCATGTGTTGGACGGCTTTTAAAAATCGACTCCTCTGCCCAGTATTTGATTTATCTTTCTTGCTCTCATATCCATTCTTATTACTAACTCCCATATTTTTGGTCCTCCCTTGTGAACTCAACCTGCTGCCTCAACTGTCCTATATCTACTTGTAATCTTGACGTATCTTGACTGGGTGTTACACATCGACACGTGTGCATCCATATCAATGTGACGTGCCTTAATAAAGTTAAATAATAACTCAGAGCAGGTGAACTTCTTGAGGGCACCTTACCGTCACTGTCAAAAGCTTTATGGAAGTCGATAAACACAACATACAGCAGAATATTCAGTTCTATACACTTCTCCTGAGCATGTTTCAGGCAGGGTATCATGTCCATAACATTTCTCTCACTCCTTAAACCATAAGGTGTTTCTGGTAGCACATCCGGTTTGATAGTTCATTTCAATTCAGAACAATAGGAATAAGAATCTTACCAACGTGAAATAGAATTAATATGCCACAATAGTTTTCACAATAATTTTTGCTGTCCTTCTTAAACAGTGGACACATGCTTGCATGGTTCCAAACTTAGGGCACCTGCATAGAGTCTCAAATCTGTAGAATAATTTCGTAAAAGCATCTAATGAGGCAATCTTCTACCAAAATTTACAAACCAGACGAATACCAGGCTCAAAGTCAGCAGCAAATGGCGTTTGGTCAGATTTAGTTCTTGATATTAAAGAATTCCTGTTTTGGGTTGCTTACTTTTCTGGTTTTCCAACTTTTTTTTATTCATTAATTGATTTATTCATTAATTGATTTATTAAATTGTTAGGTGAAAATTCAAAATAGTTAACAAAGACCCCATCTTCATATTAAACATGTCTTTCTACATACCCCTCTGCAGTTTATAAACTGTACTTAAATAATAACGTTATTATTTAGAAAGCCATTCTTAACATTAAAGGGGGCTTTGTTAACTATTCTGTACTTTCACGTTACAATTTAATAAGTAAATTAATAAATTTGGGAAACTGAGACTCTCGCCAGAAGTTATATTACGGATAAAGTTTAATATCACAAACTAAATCTAACAGAACATTGTTTGCTGCTTACTTTGAGTTGGGTACTCTTCTGGTTTGTCTCAAAGTTATGATATTCAATGGAGACTTTTTTGACAGATGGTGATTTATTAGTTCTTTTATATTAGGTACATCATTCATCGAGATGAGCATTTTTCTTTGTTGTATATTTCTACTGACTCCCCAGAAATGTTTAATTGTTGGTTAAACTGATCTGAGTAATTGTCAAATATCCTCATCTCCTGCACAATGGTCTAACATATAATATACTTAAACGAGAATAGAGAATTTTCATCTTATATTTGTCTGCTGAATGTTATAGTCCTCCATCTTTTACCTCCCATTAATCAGATTTCATCCTCCTAATGTAATACTGAAGTCCTCTTTACACAATGGTGTTCTTCTTCTATTCATTTAAGGTCACTTTTCCCTTGTTTAGAGGTCATACGTTTTCTGATATTATACACGCTCACTCTCCACTTATTAGAGTTCAGTGGCTCACCAGTCTCCAAATTCCACTCTGCGCCGTCTTGTCTAATCACTTTCTTCCAAGTTTTCCTTGTCCAGCCAACCTTCCTGCGATTTAGGACATTAATGCTTCTGCAATAGTTTATCCAGGAGGATGAATGTTCCACATGATCATACCAGCATAATCTATTCATCCTTGGATAACTTTCATGCAGAGCAAGTGTAGTGCTTTCAGCAAATTTTCTGACCGGGTTTGGTTAGATTTCCGATTGCAAATCCATCTGGTCTTGCATATAATATATGCAAACCAGAATATAGAATTTTCATCTCATTTTTGTCTGCTGAATGTTATAGTTTTCCATCCCACACCTCTCACCGATCAGATTTCATCCTCCTCGTGTGATTATGAAGTGCTCTCTGCGCTTTAATGTATCTTACTTTGTTGGAGCTTGTGTTACTCTGAACATTTATCAATTTTTATTGACACCTTGTTAGAAGGTAGTAGTGAATGAGAGTTCACATGATGAATTTCTTGTTTCGATCTTCGGTTGTTCATCATTTTCCTAAAACAGGTCTTCAGGTTTCCTCTCTGGTTTCTCTCATACTTACTCAGTTGCATTGCAAGCTTGACCCATGGTTCTTCTAAACCTCCGTTGTCTTCCTATTCTCTTACTCCAAATCCAGAATCTCCTTTTCAGCATAGCGCCAATCTTTTTTTTTTTTACATTTGTTTACCCCAATCAAAGCAAATTGTCACTGAAGTGTAAGGGGCCAGATTTATAATTGATAAACATGAATGGAGAGTTTTGTCAGCAAGATGTTTGTTCACATTACATTTAAATGTCTGCATGTTCATACAGTCGGGGGAAAAGGTTGTAAAAAGGGAATTCCAAAGGTAAGCAGTCTGAGGAAAGAAGCTATCAAAGACGAAAATCTTCCTGCATCTAGGGGCCTTTACAGTGAAGGGGTGGGAGTTTGCTGTTAGTATAGTGAATCGCAGATATTTTTGTTTCGAGGGTACAAAGGCAGTACCGAGCACATTCTGTGGAAGTACTTGTAAAAGGATGCACTACTCTTCTAGTTTGTTTGTCGCTAGAATTATAAGTTGTTTTCACTTTAGACTTGTGCTTCACCCTGATAGAGAAGTTTATATAATAACAAAAAGAACATAGACATTATCTCTATTACTCTTGATTGGTCTTGAAGTCAAGGAGCAGTGTTGTTTACATTGAAAATCTATCAGTGTTGCAGTGTTTTTTTTTAGATACTGATGAGTCACCGCTTATCAAGGCTAAAAGCTACTTGAAGATAACTGAGAGATTATCAATTGGATGATAAATAAAGAAATTGTCAATTGGATGTAGAACAATACTATAAGAAGATTGGAAAAACAATAGGTGAAAAGGGCAGGATTTGATTACTTAAGAGGACGACTCAACAAGTAATTGTTGACATTGGACATGAAGATTACTATGTTGAAATCATCAGGGAAGCACTCCCATGGTATTATGTTCTCCAGATAGGAAGTTTTGGGCAAGAAGCTCCTCTCGTGGAAGTTCTGTTTGGTTCTAGGTACACAGATGAAGAAAGGAAACTTCTTTGCAGTGGTGGTAGACAAAAGAGTACTTGCTATTAAGGTTTTACAGGAGGACCATAGATTGTCGCTCAGTAGAGCACTTAGCATAGAAATAACGATAGAGTAGAGAAAGACTAACGACGCCGCTTCTGTGAGAAAGGAGTTGTAAAGAGAAGAGAACATCCTCCACTAAGTAGCGAAGTCGGTATTGCACTTTGTCAAGGCCAGAAAGAGTGCTCGTAGCAGCACCTCCCCAGATGTGGAAGTAGTACTCCATCTTAAGATGTATCTGACTCTTATACTCTTTTTCTGTTTTTTAGGAGAGTGATGTAATATCTGTTCTGTGCTCATGATATCATCTTCCTGTTTTCTCATCCTTTACTTGAGTGTTCTGTAGAATCTGTTCTATTGTCATAAAACCATCCTACCAGGCATTACCTCCTCTTTTGGGGGTAGTGTAGTCTATGTTCGTTCGTCATTATACCATCTTCCCAGGCATTACCCCCACCCTTTACAGTGATTCATAATTGGTATAGTTTTGAGGCTTGTCGTAAATGGGGAAAATGTGAAATACAGATAGAGGGATAATTTTTCATCTTTTGTATATAGAGAAGATATTCGGAGATTATATATTATTTAAATTCTAAGTCTTTGAATGTAGGAAGCAGATTTTTCTGAATGGCGAAAATAAGGAAATCATAAGTTCTTATAGTTTTTTTGTTGTTGTTGTTGTTTTTGTTGTTGTTGTAAATTAAAATGGGATTTTGAAGATGGAGGGAGGAAAAGAAAACTAAAAATGTAAGGAAAAGGAAATGAATTATTTGAAAATCTCCTTCAAACACATCTTCAACTGAAACGGATGTGAACATAAAAGCCCAGAATCACTCAACGATCATGTGTAGCAATCGTTATAACGTGAAAGGCCTTCAATTACAAGAGTGGCCGGCTTGATTGCAGCCGTTTCAACTCTAATCTCTGCATGCAATAATTTAATGAAAATGCCAGATGCAATAAAGGGAGATTACTATGATTTATTTTTATCATTAAAATCGCTCTGAATTTCTAATTACATTCATGATATAGTTCAAAATTCAAGACATGGATAAAAACTCTACAAAAAAGTCTACAAACCCCGGATAAATGCTATATGCAGTATTAAGTGATCCCTTACAAGGGGGCATAAAAGATATTAAGTAAATAACTGGATAGACAGACCAAACAGAAAGATGGATAAAACTATCGACTTATAAGTCAAATCTATGACGTGTCTAAAAAGTATGTTAGGGTTAATTGACTTCCTATTGTTTATTTATCTATATAGAAGCATACCACAGTAATGCAATTCGAGAGCTTGCATAATCAAATATATAAAGTAAAGTCAGTTTATTTCTCGATTTTTGTCATCGATAGCTTTCGTCCTACAAAATCAATATTTGATTCTGGTTCATCAGTTCTTTTAATCGATCGTTTCAGCATGTTGTTAAGAACAATAAAATGTAATTCGATTTAATTCCTTCCAGAAAATACTATGACTGGGTCGGAATTATGTTCATAGGGACGCCATCTTTAAAAAAATAGACTTAACTCGGTATTTATAAATACAGAGTTACTTAGAACTTTGAAAAGAAAAGAAAGAACAAATTGAAAGTAAAAACACTACCGGGCAACGCTGTGTAAGGAACAGCTTGTATACATATAAGTATTATTCTGGTTTTTATTAAAAGAGTATAAGTTCGTTATGCATTTTTTACCATTGTTAAAAATTTTCGGTTACAGACCTGACCTTTGTATTTTCTAATTAAATAGATCTGATTGCGGCACAAACAAAACACAAATCTACTAATTTGTATTAAACAAATGTCATTTATTATTAAAGACAGTGTAGCAGATGCATGAGCGAAGTATTTCGTATCAACGTACGTTAGTTTTGCACATGTATAATCATTGACTTTTTACTGCGTAGGCTTATGACACGTCAATGTGTAGCGAAATTCATATACGTTAGCATATTTGGAACCAAAGACATGATACAACATCAAGTCAGTTCCCGGTAATTCTTTTCGCCGTTAAGATGCATACTTATCCTGATCTCGTTCTGCTTTAGTCACAGACCAACGAGATGCTGAACTCCAGGATATAACATTATCTAACCGACATAAGCCAGCTTATTGCACCATCTTTCTTTTTATTCCTGTGTTCCGTGAATAAATATTAACATCTATTTAGTTATGGAGACATTATTTATTTCAAGGAAAAATGGTGACCTCTTTTCTTGAGTAACATTTATATTTTGGTCAGATTCAGCCAGACGTACTAACTCTTCCAAGTAAGTTCGACTTTCTTCTTGATTTAAACCATCTTAATTCACCCCATCTTTTACCAATCTTAATCTGGTAACCCCAACTGCTTCCCATCAATTATAAATGGTGATCTCCGAACGTGAGAAAAATGTGAAAACTTATTCTACATAAATACCCCTGATGAACCCTTTCACTGTTGAGGTCCCCAGATGCCGGAGGACTTTCTACTCCAATAGCTTCTTTCCTCGAACTGCTAGCCTTTGGAATTCCCTTCCTGCTTCCTGTTGCCCTGACCGTACTAACATGCTGAAGTTTAAATGTAATGTAGACAAGTATTTCACTGCACAACTCTTCAATTAGGATACCCCTAATTCCCAGTAGCCCCTTACATCTCAGTGGTATTGTGCCTCGTTTGGGGTGAACCAAAGTAAAAAATGAAAATATAATAAGGGGGTTTCTTTTTAATGCTTAAAAACCATGTATATTTACTATCATAATTCATTACAGAAATGTAGAGATTTTATTTTTCTCCTTCTGACCTCATAAAAGTGTCAGTTTGACTATAAATGTTCCTTACAAACGTTCCAGGGTTTGTGTCTATTATCATTGCTTGAACGCAGCAGGCGGTGACACTTATTCAGAAAGAAAATCTTTGTTTCATAATAAAACACTATTTACCATTTCTATTGCGTTAATATGTGTATATTTGAAACAGCACAAGTTCTCAGCACTGATTGTATTGAGAAACCGAATTTTGTTTTGATTATTTTTGTTTTCTTGATTTTTGTGCGATGTGGTATCGTATGCCACTTTCAGAGGCTTATAATGTTTAATGCATATATGGATATGAGATATTCACCAAAATCAGTTTGTTGGCCAATGTCTCTTGATTCTTCTGAAAGGAACACAAATGAAGCAAAAAAACAAATCAACAAAGCAAAAATCATGATGAAATGCATAAAACATTTTCTAAAAGCAAGAATGATTTTAATGAATGCATTTACAGTCTGCCCAAATAAATTACACAGACTGTAACTACGTCAGAGAGATAAAGAGATTAAAAACAGAACAAATATCACAGCCGGCTCCGTCCGTCACTCTGTCACCCTTAAGTTTGAAACTACATTTTCGTCAGCCTGTCACACTTATTTTTTCAATAGCATTTTTGTTGGTCTTAAAAATAGAAGAAATATCACATTCGTTTTTTAGTGGCGTCCTCACATCTAAATGAAAGTCTCTATTCGCCACACTGTCAGTCACACTTTAGTTTGAAATTGCATTTTTGTCAGTCTGTCTCGCTTATGGTTTAAATAGAATTTGTCAGTTTATTACACTTAGTTTGAAATAGAATTTTCGTCAGTCTGTTATACTTAAGTTTGAAATAGCATTTTCCAGCATGTAAAATAAACGTTTAACTGAACATAGTGATGATGTTGATGATGATGATGATGATGATGATGATGATGATGATGATGACGTCGGCCCATTAGAGTGATTTTTGAAATAACATTTTCCTCAATCTGTAACACTCAAGTTTGAAATATAATTTTCGTCAGCTTGTCACGCTTATGGTTTAAATAGAATTATTGTCAGCCTATTGCGCTTAAGTTTGAAATATAGTTTTCGTCCGTCTGTCACGCTTAAGTTTGAAATGGCATTTTATCAGTCAGTCAGGCTTATGTTCCAAATATCATTTTCAGCTGCCTTTTAAGTTTGGAACATCATTTTCGTTAGTCTGTCACGCTTAAGTTTGAAATACATTTTTCTTTGTCACATGTTTCAAATAGCATTTTCATCAATCCATCACACTTATGATTCAAATACAATTTTCGTCAGTGTATCATGCTTATCTTGTATAAATAGAGATCTTGTCCGTCTATCCGTCAGTCACAAGTTTTTAAAATGTAATAAATACATTGCGGAATTTGTCTCAATATCAGAGATCTTACCTACTTTTGGAAATGAAGACTATTGCATTCATAGGAAATAATAAATTCCCAGCAAATAAAGCGGATGTCATGACCAGGAATTGAAACCAAAACCTTGAGATCTTCAGTCTGAGGTTCTACTAACGAAGCTATTTGAACTTTCTAATATATAGATCTTAAAATATTACCTTAACAAAATAATTATAGCTTTGGCATTATGTAATAGATTTATGCTTTACGTTATGCTTAAAAACATGTATTCAAAGCATAAGTGATAATAAAAAATAAATAAATGAAAGGGTAAACATTATCAATAGCGTTGGAATTATTTTAATAGTCCAAAATAATTTATTTTGCTTTAACTATGTATTGTATGTAGTTCTTTCACAATTAGATAATCCTCCCAACCTATCAAAAATATGCGACCGGATGAGCATATATTTGCTAGTTTTTATTTTTATTTTAACTCTTGCTTTTTAATATTTCATTTTAAACTAGTGCTTGAAATGGCATTTTTGTCAGTCTGTAACACTTATGTTCGAAAAAAAATTTCCATCACTGACCGTATAAGTTGAATGGACGTATCTTAGAAAAAGTCGTTGTTGTTGTTTTAGTTTCTCCTGTTGGAGACTATTATATAAGCAACATCGGTTGATAGATAAATAAACTTTGGTTGATGCCAGAAAAAGCAAAGGAAAATCTACACGGGAAATAGTTTGAATTTTCCAGCTGAGAACAGCTGTAATGGAACTGTGCTCAAGATGCTTATCATTAGTGATTTTCTAATAATGTGTGTTCCATTCAAAGGATCGCTGTACTCGAGGGATGTAGCGGTTGTTTTGAATAATACGATTTATCAGAATGATCTAAGAGGAATCAACTATCACTTTGTGTGAAAGGTTAGGGTGAGGGTGGGGTCGGACAATGGGAAACAATTCTGACAAAACTGCAACTGATTAAGGATGATGAAAGAGAAAGAGGTTTTTGAACAAGGACAACATGAAAGAATAAGTGGAGAAAAATATATAAATGAATAAATATATTTATTTATTGTTGGTTATGCCTTTTTGAACATTTCTCATTTTAATCGATAATCCCCCATAAACCATTAATAAGAAAAAAACACATTTACATATATACATATTATATATATATATATATATATATATATATATATATATATATATATATATATAATATGTAGTAACTTGACCTCTTGTTCTTTGGCTTTGTGTAGGTGTGACGCACCTCTTTTGTGAATAATATGTGAATAAATAATAATGATAATATATATTAATATATTTATACATACATATATGTATACACATATATATATATATATATATATATATATATATATATATATATATAAAAATATGTAAAGTAATATAAAAATATATTCATATCAATTAAGCTACACAGAGGCGTCCATATTTCATCCTTGCAGGCAAACGTCAGGCTGTGCACGGATTTTTGTTATTGCATTTTTTATATATTAACATGGTGTTTAGTCTACCTAACTAACCGATCAGATTCGTAGTTATTTCATTCACACAAGTTAATGTATTCATTAGCGAAAAGCTGAGCTTCTCTCAAACAAAGGCCCGGTCGACATTTTCTTGATATTCTTTTCTTTTGTTTTCTTTGAGGTGACGAGTGAACTCCCTCTCACCACCATTTTTGTTTAATTCATCAGTTTATTTTTAAAACTTTCTAAACTAATGCTATTTTAAACGTGATTTCGTTACCTTTATATATATATATATATATATATATATTACATGAATTAGTTCTGTTTCCTAGATGTTTATTCAATGAAAACTCCAGTGTTTATAAAAAAGTGCTCCATAACAAATAGAGCTGTTTTTTAGTATAATCTTTTTATTTATACAGACATTATTGGTTACATATGTGCATACATGTTTCAGCTGCGATCTCTCGAGAGAGCCAGTTTCTTCAGGCCTTTAGAAAAAAAAGCATTTTGAATTGGCATTTTTTCTAAAGGTTTGAAGAAGCTGGTTCTCTCTCGAGAGATCGCAGCTGAAACATGTATGCACATATGTAACAAATAATGTTTGTATAAATAAAAAATCATACTATATATATATATATATAAATGTCAATGTTTGTGTGTAATAGAAATCGATATTTTAACAGTTAAAATATTTAAATAAGTTTTAATAAGAGATAAATCTTTCACAGAATCAAAAGAAATCGTTGGAATTTTCCTTCGATTCCATCAGGCGTAAATAACGACAATTATCGATTAGGTCCATAAAATAACTGAAATATATTACAACGTAAAGAAACGTAATTTATTTTTTAATAGATTTTCTTTGTGTCATAAAACAAAAATAAATTCAAACAAAGAATATTTCAGTGAAAAATGTACTTAAAAAAGGTTTTGACGTTGAAATAATTATTTTTATTAGTATTTTTAGATTTAAAATAATTAAAGAAAAAAGGAATTTGTTTCGATTCATCAAATCCATTTGCCATTTTGCAGAAACATTAAGAAAATATTATTTTTTAAGAACATCACTGCACTTACAGTGTTTTATATTACTTGATCGCTTATTGGAAATCTTATTTGAAACTTTGCTTTTAAGCCAAAAATTGTAAATATGACGATATTTGAAATTATTTTTCTTAAGTTCTGACATTTTCAGATGGCGACGCTGAGTGAATACCGTTAGTCTCATTTAAAAATACATCCTATAGGAAAATAATTTTGAAAATCTCATTTTTTGGTAGATTTAGTTTTTTAAATCTTTCCTGCCAAAACATTACCAAGTGCAAAGAAAAATATTAAACAGCCGTTTTTCAAATTTAGAAACCCCATTAATTATTTTCAAGGCATCAATTAAATCCTTCGTCATTATTCTCTCTCGTAAAGTATTTAATTATATTGACAAAGAAAATATAAAAATTCAATGAGGACAATGCCAGCATAACTGATCAATAGTTATGAAAGCTAAAATGAATGTAGTACAGATATGATACATCTTTCTGGGTTATTTGATACTAAAATACGTTATTTATTATATATAACAAGCAAATAGATGCACCATCCAGGTCCAGGTGTTTCAGTGGTTCTTTTGTTTTATGGCATATCAACCATTTTGGGGATATTAAATGCTGAATCCAGTTAATTTGGCAGAACGTTTTATGCAATATTTGAAAATATTTAATAGATTGTATTTTGCATAAAATAAACTGGGGAGTTATGGGAACTAATGTGTTGATGTTACACTTGCTAAAGCTTCCAAATTGTAGTCTTACAACCGGGAGAAGATTAGTGTCATCCCAAATATAGGAAGGAGTAGTGAGAGGGATTGAGTAGCTTATATGGTTTTGAAATAAGGTAGGCAGAAAAACATGTACAAAGGGATGGAAAAAAATGATTTTGATGTGGTTGGGTGGGAACAAACACTTTGCCCAAGAATGTCCAAGCTAATTCTATTTAACCTATAGAAGTGACCCTAACTCTAGTGAGAGTGGGCTTGAAGGTAATTGAAACTAAGGAGTGATTACAGGTAGATTGAGAGATGATAACCAGTTTGTGTGCAAGAAGTGTAAGAAGTATAAAATAATGGAGATTGATGAGAACTTTGATGTGGATAAAGTATATTTAGATAGCAAGGCTATTGAGGTTGTCCAAAAATGTTGTTACCTTGGTGATAAGATTGGAGCACAGGGAGAGACAAGAGATGGCCTGATAGCGAAAATTAGAAATTGATGAAGTTCAGTGAACTTCTGTTATTACTAACCAGCAGAGCGTTACCAGCGTCGACCAAAAAGGAAGAGTCTATCACGTCTGTGTGTACAGTGTGATAATGCATAAAGTGAAAACTAGTAAGTGAGGGTTGAGGATATGTGTTGCATGGAACAAGCTGATATGAGAATGATATGATGGATCTGGAATGTGAGTGTTAAAGAAAGTCTTAGATCTGATGACCTCAGAAAAAGATTAAATTTGGACAGTATAGGGATATGTTTGCAGAACAAGAGACTGTGTTGGTTTGGTCAGATGTAAAGAATGGATGAAAATGTTTAAGTTAGTAGATGTAGAAAAGTTGAGGTAATAGAATCAGTTGGCAAGAGAAATCCAACTAAAACATGGGAGGAAGTGATGAAGATGAATTTTAGAAACAGAAGGATAAATAAAGACCTGCCCACAGTTGGGTTTGTCTTGAAACTATTTTTTAAATGTCAACATGTAAAACAGACATTAAACCAAATATGAAAATATGATAAAAATGCGTGCCTTAGCAAGCAGTCTTTTCAAAATGTGTCAAACATACTTTTTATATTATTGATACTTAAGCATAAAATATAACATCTAATTCTAATTTATATTACTTACAGGAAAATTGGTGGCCATATTTTGGTCGCAACAATATAAATTTAAATTCTTCATGATAAAAATAAATTCTATGAAAGTTTTTAAAATTATTTTCTTGCAATGTTTTAGCCAAAATAATTGGATAGAAAAATTTTTATGAAGATTTGTAGAAACCAGAATTATTTTTCTAAATAGGGGTGTTTTGAAAAAAAAATGTTATCTTCAAACTAAGCTTTTGAACTTGTCACTGAATAATTCATTGAATAGAAATGTTAATCAGAGAAATCTAATGAATAAAATTACAATTTCAGCTTTGACCGTAGAATTTTATTTTGTGCAGACAATTGCTTTTAGATGATCAGCAGCTTAAAAGTGCATTTCTCTTAATGATGTTTTTCTTAATATAAGAGGATAAATTATCATTTTAAATCAGAAAATTATAGTAAAAACTTTCCTTAATACTGAAGTACCAATTAATTATGTAACAAGTAAAAATAATCTTAAAAACGGTATTTTTCCACATAAGGCTAGAGTAAGCATAAGGTTAGAGTAGTAGAAAATTCCATTCGCAGTTAAAAGACTAAACATGATTACGTCATAGGATATTACATCATGAGCAGAAGTACGTGGCAGAGAAGCGAGATCAATTCTGCTTACTTTTGGTTTTATGACGTCACAATTCTTGTGAAGTTCATCATCCCTATGGGAGTGGGGCTGGAAATTATCGCCCAGATGTACATTGCTGTAAGAGCTGGGGGAAAAATCCCAGAAGCAAATAATGATTTATTTGTTGTTTTTAAATTCGTCCCATTATTACAGTTACCAGAAGGAAAGGATTAAAAGAAGCTGGAAAACGAAATATCCACAGAGAAAATTGTGCCATGTTAACAGAACAGGATTCCAGACAACACCGACCAGATAGTCTGAGATAAAAGAACAATCCATTACGTTACGCTTCGTGATAGAATGTTGTTATTTCGCTCACACTGGACAACAGTTTTTTAATGTTGATAGCATGAAAGATTTATTTGAAAGAATAAATATTATCATTAATTATCCAAATTAGAATAAACTGTAAAATAGAAATCTCCTGGAAATGATATTAAAGTGTATCCGGTGGTTAGGCCCCAATTTGGGTGTTTTACAGAGTGTGGAATCGCACCATAGTGACTATTGGCCCCATGTCCGCTCCGGCACGGAGTAATGGTAGTACTTGTCAGGGTCTCATCTATAGGGGTTAAATAGAATATGTCCTAAGAATAACATAAAACTGCATTCGATTGGTATACACATAGCTTTCATCCTGAATAAATATATAAGCCAACACCATGAATAGATATTTGAAGATATAAAGAACTTGAAGGAAACAAAAAAAAAAAATTTTTTTTATTTAAGTGATTGGATTTGGCTAAGAGCAGGGTGCAGTATCTGTTCTGACACTACACTTCATCTTTTCTGTCCTAGGCTGAGGTACTTTTTATTTTTGTACTAATCTAGAGTACCCTTTTTTGGGGAGCTGGATTTATCCACGTTAAAAACCGACCTTGTCTCATGGGAATACAAGTAAATAGGAACTCTAAATTGGTTGATATGCCAGCGAAAAACATTAATACTGAAGGGATGTAGATGCTACTGCTGCTGCTGCTGATGATGATGACTTGTTTGGGTAACCATGAATAGTTCTAATTCACTTTAACTCAACAGAACAACAAATGTATTGATTTTCAATTTCATTTTGTTGCAATATTTTAGATGTTTTAATTGTTCATTAATGTGTGAGTCCCAAGGTGTGCGTGTGTATGCTTTCATACTAACATTAGTGAGATAGTAACTAGATTATTGTTATTGAAACTTATGTTGTCTCCAACATTTTGTACTCATAACGTTAGAGTGTCGACTGAAAAAGCTTGTGCTGTTTTCCCTAGCATATTGCAGAGACAACGTTGAGGTGTCGGCTAAACACTAAACCTTTGCTAAACCATCTTTTATTTTATTTGACATGATAAAGAAAGGGTTCGTTGAATACCACAGAGAGTGTTCTATTGTAATTTCTAACTTCCTACTTTGATTCATAAAGAAATTAAGCTCTTGAGGCAGTCGATAATGCCAATGTAAACATATATAAATCATTATAATTCCCTTACTTTCATAACGAGAGTAATTGCATAGAAATAAGGAGTACTGACTACTGACCAACCTCTTTGTGAAACACAAGACACACTGAAACGCTGTAATACGGCAAAACAGCTATCGGTAAATGACTACATTTGCTCTACACTCGAGGTGTGAGCTCTCTAGTAAGGGTATTGATAGTTGCCATTTAGTCTAACGCAATGCTTTTTGTAAAAGAATTGATCTCTTTAAGCAGTTATTGATGCTCAGATAAACCTATATAAAAGCATTATAATTTCCCTTATTTTAATAGTGAGTATAAATAATAGCATAGAGGAAAGAAATATTGACCGCTTACCAAACTGCTGGGTTTCAAATGTCAGTTTACCCGTGGAAACAAGCTACACAGAAACGTTTCTGTTTCATTCCAAGAAGGAGTCCATCAGGCTAACTGAAAAACTAGTGAAACACACACGTTTCTGTGTAGCTTTCTTTCTTATTAGTATATTTTTATGCTATATATATATATATATATATATATATATATATATAATTCCCTGATGATCTGCCAAGCAAGTACTTGCTTGGTAGTGAAACACGTGTAGACAAAACTCTTTAATTTGAAAAATGATAAATAAATAACTTTTGAATGAAAAAAATTGTTTGTGGTGTTGATTGGGCTCCTGAACGGAATGCTTTGGTAAGCTTTCAAAAATCACATATAAATGCTCTGTACCCTGTAATTGAGTATCATCGAGCTTGTTTTTATTGGACTAATCCCGGTCTTCACTGAATAATCTTTTTTCTAAGTGAAAAATCCAAATATATATATATATATATATATATATATATATATATATCAAGTTAGGTATGTGTATATGTTTATACATTTGTATTTACAGTATTCACTCCCAAATTAATTGACAGATCATTATGAATTTTGGAACAAAACTGTTAAGCGTGAGGGTAATGTGGGCTATATTTACTTTAGTTTTATAAGAAAGCAAAGAGGGCGTGGAAGCCTTTTGTGAAATCTTTTTGAAAATGTTTACAATAGCTATTAGACATCAATTATTAGATGTTTTCTAAATTTTAGTTTCTTTGGTGCATTTTAAATGTTTTTAGGAGCATAATATGTCCAAAAATTTCCATTTGAAAATTAAAATATTTCAAATTTGCATTTAATTTGATCCATAGTCATTAGACCTTAAATAAGCAAGATTCCACGAATTTTAATTTCTTCTTAGATTAAGCTTAAGCCTTAAATTTTAGAAAGTTTCTTGAATCGAAATTATGCAATGAATTTTGATTAAAATTGGAATAATAATTCTAGAGATAAGAAGTAGTAACATTATATCTTGGTTTTAATCTTCGTAAGGAGGAATAAAAGTGATGCAAAACTGTTCTGTTCGGGCAATTAATTTCACTTGTCCTGGGAAGGTGTTCTAGTATATATATATATATATATATATATATATATACATACATATATATATATATATATATAGTCTAAAGAAGCTTTGAGTTATTTTAAACAAAACAAAAAAAAAGTTAAAAAAGTAAAATGCAGTTTAAATTTCCAGAGAAACTAACTAAATCCAAGATATTGCAGACTTAACATTCGTTGGAAAATTAATAAATGAAAAAAAAAGTAAATAAAAAAAAAAAAGGAGTGGGGTTAAGTATCTAAAAGTGAAACAAAAACAGGAGACCTTAAGCGTCTAATATTAACACGGGATCATCTGCTGTTTTCCATGTAACTGTTTTGGAGATTTAAAAACAGGACAGTTATAATATTCATGGCTCTCCAGTGGTACTGATTAAACTACCATTTCCCCAATAATCAAGGTTAGAAATAATTCAGCTTAAAATGTCACTAATATATACATAAATAAATAATAATAATAAAATAATAATAATAATATATTACCCTTAAGACTACCGTATGATATGATGATTTGCATATCAAATAACATTAATTATAACAATAATAATAATAAAAAATAAAAAATAATAATAATAATACTATCTAAACACTACACCCAAGAACCATATATATATATATATATATATATATATATATATATATATATATATATGGAGAGAGAGAGGGGGGGTGAGAGAGATATAACGATATCGTTATCTAAATCGTTCCACAAGTTTTGAATTTAAAATCTTAAATTCTACAGGTTTGAAGCTGGAATTTTTGTGTCCCTGTTATTTTGATGCAATTTACAAAAAGCTAAAATAATTTGAATGACCAATATTTTTGTCGACTACCTTTTTCTATTATTTTATTGAAAGTAGTCAGATTATTCAGAGCGAAAGACTACAAGAAAATTATAATAACCATAATGACAAAATAATTTCATGCTAACCATTTTTACAAGTTCCTTTTACAAAAGAATGTGACAGCAAAAGAAAAATTTCTATTTTTCACTGACTTCAATCCGGTCATTAGTTTCCATGTTCCGGATGCATTTATTGGACGAGTATTTATTGAAAGTCAATTTGATCAAATGTTCAACTGTAATCTGGACATCATGTGTAATTTTTGAAAATATCTTTTTTCATTTTGTCACAATTTGGCAATAATTCTCATATTTTATTTTAATTTATTATAATTTAAGACACAAAAGAAACAGATGAATGAATCTAATGAGATCAGTTTAGTATATTTCTTTAGAATTATAAATTCACTAGAAAATCTTTTTAAAAAGTTATTAAAAAATTTTTCCATTATGTTTGTAGTATATTTTTAGCATTTTTTCTGATTTATGTTAAATTTCTTTAGTCTTTCTGCTATGAAATCTGTTGTAATTCCTCAGACCAGATCATAGAACAGAGTTTAATTTACAGTATCTCGAGGTATGACAAGATGGCTTCATTGGTTGCATATACCATAATTGAAGCAATGCCTTACTCAGTGACACTACAAGTTTAATGGCCAATTAGTTTTGCCATTTAGTTTTTTTTCCATAACATTTTCCATTGCGATACATATGACAAAAGGGGATCATTGGATGCATATACCATAATTTACGTGCACTGAGTATGTCACATGTTTACTGCTTATACTAACTCCCACGGGACAACCAATGATACCTACAGAAAGCTACAAGTTGACAGTCTTTAATTTTAAATTATATTCGCTATAAAACCTTTTAAAAATTAAAAAATTTCCACTTTGTAGCATGTTTTTAGCTTTATTTTCTGATCTACCTATAAATATTTTAGTTTTTCTACTATGAAATCATCCTTAAATTTATGTAGCAAGTAAAACTGGATCAGGGTACTGCTTGCACCCTGACTCGCACGGAACAATCAACGAAACTTTGAGAAAGCCAAATGTAGACCCGTCTTTATTTGATCGAAATTTTAACAGACGAATGGACCAAGGGCTACACGTCTTCAACAGACATAACCTTCAATTAACATGGTCTTCATCAAACACTTTTTTTAACTTATGGGTTACCGCTTATCAAGACCCAGATGCCACTCGAGGATAGGAGTTTAATAGATCGTCAGTACGACGATGATTGCCACCATGAGAGGACCGGAAACAATGGGGGGGGATGGGCAAATTGCATGAGGAATTGATTATCAAAGAGGGTGGCTCATCAAGTATTTGTTTATGAACGACGACTATGCTGTAGTAGGTTGGGAAGTAGTCTCGTGATATCTTGTTCTACAGATGGGATGTCCTTGGAAAGAAACTTTGTTCAAGCCAGTTTCGTTTAGTATTTGGTAAATAGAGAGAGAGAAAGGAAAATTCTGTGCTGTGGTTGTAGCTAGACAAGTTCTTACAATAGACAAATACCGACTAGAACTGAATCACAAGCTAATCAACGAACTAACTGACTAAATAAGATGATGTCTAAAACCGGTTGTTTAGTATAGCCACTGTGTCACTTCCACCGCAGGCACAATACACAAGTTTTACTGGCATTGAGCGCTTGTTATCACCGAGGCCATCAGCAATTCATGTTCGTATCAGCTCCAATACAATATGATGCAGAATACGACCGTGTTAGACGATCACGAACTCTGCCATATATTACATGATTTGGCCCTTCCAGAAGTCAACCTTAGTCTTATCCACATGACAAAGAAATGCAAATATTAACACATGTATTCAAATACTAAATATATTCGTCTTTGGATAGCATGAGAACACTCTTAGAAACAATAATAAATGTTGTAGAATCACAAAATCTCACTAAACTATACATTAGATTTAAAAATAAAATTAAATTTTTATTTTATTTTTCATGAGTGTCTGGTATTATATGTGTCATAAATATATTTATGACAAAATACACTAGTACACTGTCTTAACGAAATCGCAAATTGGATTGGGCTCTTTGTTACCACAAGCAAAACAACATAATCTCCCAAACCAACATGGAAATGTCTCTTTGCTAAATCGGACTTGTCTAAAAATTGTTGACAATTTTACCTATCTTTGCAATAAAGTTGCAAAGGAAAGCTGCACAAAGAGTGACCTAAATGTGCGAATCAGCAAAGCCTGGGCTGGACTGGACAAGACGAAAGTAATGTACAAGTCAAATCTTCCTACCAAGATGAAACATGATTTCAAATACTAAATATATTCGTCTTTTGAAAGCATGAAAAGACTTTTAGAAAGAATGAGAAATGAGAAAAAATGACATAATATAAAATTGATCAGTGACAATTTCTATATTTAACAAAGAAAGAACTTGTTTATGCTATCAAGGATGTCAATCTTCTTTTCATGTTCAAAGCTCATTAAGTTAAATTATTTATTCTGTCTTATCCAATGGTGCCACTCTGTTCAGTCTTGATTCTTTTCAACTTTGAACAAGATTTTCATTAATTACATATGGTTACCATAAGTGAGTGACAGATGGTAGGTGTATGCAACGAGTTCTATATTAACAAGAAATTGACTCGAAACTAGGAGTTTTGTCTGTTAACAAATGATAAATACAATATCAACGTGTCTTTTGTGGGATCTTTGTGGGATGTAATATCAGTTTTGAGTAACGCTTATGTTAAATATCCAGGGCAGGTGTACTGAAAGGTCATTTGACATGAGTAGATGCATTTGGTAAAGATATGCACCCGACCGAAAGAAAACAACATAACATGATTGATTGTCAAAAATAAAATAATCATTGCTTGGTCGAAAAAAACGAATATGGTGGATTGTCAAAAATTAAATAACAGTTGATTGAAACGACTTACAAAGCTAGTGGCAGAAGAAAACACTCCGTTGCCGAATAAAACGCCCTGAGATATGACTAGAAAGACAGCAAAGTCCCACAATGGGCGTTCATGGGGAAGTCAAAAAATTTTATATTATAGCAATCCGAAATTGTGACCGCAACATCCATCTTTATAATAAGTCATCATCATCGGTAATAAAATAATGTGATGCTGTCCAGAGGAATAATTTAATTTTGTGTGGTTTTCCAAAAGTTTCAAATCTGAAATCACCAAAGTCATCTGTAATTCTGTGCAAATATTTTCTACTTGATTTATAAATCATTTATATTTGAGTCTTATTTTATTATCTATCGTATTTAATTAATTTCTTATTTAAAATGTTAATTATTATCTTATTAAATTAATACTTAATATAATTTATTATGATGATTAATTAAATTTTTCTTAATTTTTATAGTAAAAATATAAAAAATGAAAAATATATCATTTTATTTTCATTCTCTAATACTAAACCAATTTTGATTTTTATCGCAGTTAATTAGTTGTTCCTCTTTCACCATCGTTCAACCTGACTGTTTTTTGAGACCCTATAGATTCCTATTATTATTCTTTCCTCCTTTCTTCCCAGTTCGGCAGTGGATTTTTATTGTTTAAATCTCATTTTTTAATCTTGTCTTAATTTTTTAAGCTAGATTTTAAACCTTTATTTTAAAAATGTATTTCTCCGGGATCTGAGGTCAACATGACATTAGTATAGTATGACATATGTTTTTAAAAGACCAAAAGAAAAAAACTGTTTTTGCTCGCCCATGAATAAAATACCGGCATAATTTGCAGGTAGAAATGCCGAATTGGTAAAAATTATGAAAATTAAATTGAAGCAGACAATTGAAATATGTTGAGACAATTAACATAACGTGTAAACAACCATCTTCCGGAGAGACAGACATAAACAGCGACTGAAGAGAGTTTGATAAAGAGGCCTTTATAGGTCCCCTTTATTAAGATTTAAAACCGATGATACTGATGGTGTTTTGATCTTCTGTACTACAAACATTAATAATATATATATATATATATATATATATATATATATATATATATATAGGGCAGCAAACACTGACACGACAAAAAGTAAAAGAAATACCAGACTGGGGTGAAGCCCTGGATGGACGAGATTGCAGCAGGACTCCGCTCCTGCAAACAAGCCCAAGACGACCCTGGCATGGCTGCTCAAAAATGTTCCTAACCACTGGTCGCCGGACTTGTGGCCGACTACCTCACCAGGCTGCAACCCCCTTGCCTATTTCTCTTAGGGCATGATATAGGTCAAGACCAACAAGCACACCGACAACACAGTCGACTCTCTGAAGGCTGCCATTGTGGAGGCGTTCACCGCTATAGACAAGGACATGGTCGCCAAAGCGTCTGACTCATTTTGTGACAAATGCATGAATAATAAATATTACAATCATTAAACACAGATTAAAATTATACAGCTAAGTAGAAAAGTAAATTTTATTGCGTTTGGTAACAGTTATTTGTTGCCTATTGTTTTTTCCCCCATTTTAATTCTTGTTAACTATATTGCACAATCGCCAGTATTTTTTTATTTTATTAACTCCGGTAACTTAATGAGTCTTCATACAACATTTGGTGGAATTCTAACCAATAGTTTTGGTGTCTATGTATTCTCATAATATTATTACGAATATATTTTAATCCCCCTCACAGTATATGATGTAACCGGAAAAAATATGAAGATCAATACAATACTTACACATTTTCAATGTAACCTTGAGGTTGTATTAAGAATTTTAAAAAATATTTACCTGCAAAAGAAAAAGAAATAAAGTTGTAAAGTTTTAAATAACTTGTCAGTAGAATAAGAGTTCCACACATTACAAATCAAAATGTGAAAACTATAATTTCTCATTTTTAACATAATATTCTTTGATACAATACAGAAAAAATCACGGGGGAAATAACATTTATTGGAAAACTTCCGAAAAATAAAAAAACAATTTTCTGTAAACCTTTATTAAATTTAAGATGAACAATTTCGGAAATAAATAAAATAATTGTGTTATTTGTTCGTTTTAACTGTAAAAACAAAGACTGTATGAAACAAACGTAAAGTTCTTTTTTACTTTCCTCCCCACGAGGGCAGAGTCAGACACAAGGTCGGTTTTTAATGCGGGGAAAAATCCAGCTCCCCAAGAACGGTCACTCTGGATTGTGACAGAAATAAAAATTTCCTCAGTCTAGAAGGATTTCTCCTTCACTGACCGAGGACAGAAAAGATGAAGTGTAGTATTAGAAGATACTACACTTAGCTCCTAGTCAAAAGGCCAAGGAGCTATAAATTTAAAGGAGTTTAAAAGGTTGAGTCTAAATTAATTCTCAGTTGGAATCGTTTAGTTTTTAAAAAGAAAATAAAAATCAATAAGCGATAATCGTATATATTTCAGAGATGTTTTTTTTTCTTAAATGTGTTAAGATTGTTTATTATTTGGATCATTTGGCAATTTTTCTCATCTGTGATGCTATTCTCAGAACGTTTTGCCCAATGTAACCTCCAACCTTCTTTAAGTGCATTGTTTGGAACTCAGGAATCTATTAAGTTGGCAAAAAAGTTCGTTTTTTTAATGTCATCCGTCCGGTCTGCTAAAGATGGTTTTATATTCTTATTCTTCAAATCCTGTATTTGGTGTAGCAAGTATGTTGACGTCAGTGTGTAATAAACCTCCGAGCAGAGGAGTTCTTACATTTTTGCTTGTATTTCAGGCCTTGAAATGGAGGATCCAGCAGAGCACTACCGATATCTGATGCTTATTTACTACAGAAAAGGAAAAAAAATGTCGTTACAGAATGGGTGTGCTAGAAATGATTTTCTCGATTCCGAAAATAAATATTTCAGTGAGATATGCTCCTTGCTCTGGTCGCCCAAAGATGATCGACAGTAACCAAGTGAAAGCCGTAGTTGAACAAGTTGCCGTTTGAAAACCAGACAAATCGCAGACATTCTCAAGATTTCCAAATTGAGCATGGAAAATTAATTGCATAAACTCGGTTAGATTTCTAAACTTTATGTTTGGGTTACTCCTTCCTAAGAAACGAAACACTTTTTGGCCAACCGAATATATGGAATTTCGAATTGAACCCTTCATTTAATACATGAGGATATGAAATTTACTTCTCAAATTACAATCACAAATGAACATACGTTGTAACTTTTCAAATCAATATGTTGCCTTTTATGAATCCTATTTTCATCTTTTATTTATACACAAATCCTCTTTAGTATTATTGTGATCATTGGAACCACTTTTGTCATGTTTCGGTCGATGTAACCTCTGACCTTCTTCAGGTGCATCTTGTCAAACTCATGAATCTGCATGGAATTGCGAATGGAACTATTTATTTATTCCACAAGACTTGAGCTATTGAGGGTGTCGAGAAGTTTGGTTACCTTAATGATACCATTGGATCACAGGGTGCGGCAGTTGCTAGTGTGATTGCAAGAATTAGGAGTTGATTGAGTGAGTTCAGGGTATTTCTGCCATTAATAACGAGCAGAGCATTACCACTGTCAATAATACACAATGTGA
>OY744515.1:218119435-218154435 GCA_963556195.1 Sepiola atlantica | reverse complement strand
TCCCACAAGTAAGATGTGACCCAAGGTCGGGTCGGGAAAGTGGGGTTTAAAAATTGCCTGGTCAGCCCCGTCGGCATTCCCCGGTAGGGGCGCCTCAGACAGTAAGCAATAAACTTACTCCTCCACAAAGAGGGGAGGCAAAGCCTGGGAAGGTGGACCTCCCAGAACTGCACAGGACAGACCCATTGATTGGCGTAAATCAAGACCCGAAGGCAAGACAACACCAGTATGGGGTGCAGTATCCATCGGAACAGATACTACACTTTGATCTTAGCCAAAAGGCCAAGGTGGTTCTGAAGGGAACATAAAACTGTTCTGTTCACAGAAATAATTTTATCCATTCTCTGATGGGTATTCTTCTAGTTCAAATGAATAATCGAATGGTAGACATAGCAAATACTGACATGAGTATAAGAACTCTCTAAATATTATTTAATTTATAGACACTGAGATCAAGCGAAGGTCAAAGAAAAAGAGATGAAAGAAAATTCCACTTGATCAATTTGTTATTGATTTTGGTTTGTGGCTTTTTTGTACATTAATAAAAGCCAGAGAAAGTAAACGAGTATATTACAGAGTGAACATCTCACAGTAAAAGTATAAATAGAACCCCCACGGTCTAAGATTAAAAGTATAAATGATAAAGATATGAACATTTCTTCAGAACATTAATCTCTGTGTAGGGGGTCATTTCAGAAGCATTTTCGATTACAGCAAGAAATAAAAGCTTACTGTAGTCTCCTGTTAAGTTTCAGCTAATTCAACTTTTAACTGTACATGGGAATTTATATAAATATCAAATATAATATAAAATGTCTGAGTCTGTTCGTCCTCAAGTTATTTGAAAAATGGGACACTTATAGGATTGCCATGTATCCCAATCCTATAATATTAATTGACCAACCGTGTGGGCGAAAACATGCAAGCCATGCCCCAAAATCACAATTAGAAAAGAAGTTACATTTTTCATACAAAACCGGCTCCCAGAGCAATTTTACTAAAAAGACAAAAATGTGGTGGTGACATGATGTGCTTTAACTATGTCTGCCACACCTCGTTCGATTTAATATTTTTGTGCCTAAAATAAAAAAAAACATGTGTCTGGAGCCGATTGAAACATTATTTAAGGTGATGTTTTCGTTGAGAAAAAAAAATCAGCAGAACTCTACATCTATATTCCACTAAGATTCCCTTGCCCCCAATCAATTCTCAACACACACGCACAGTCATACACTTACGCACCATAACAAAAAGCAACACATATACACACACAAATGCCTACAATGTTGCACGAATATACAAACACTCATAAAAACAGGCATAAGCACATACATTTTATTACTAAACATATTTCTTACCGAACTCTCTTTGAAAAATCGAACATTTAAAATGAGCAATTACTCAGATAAAATATCTTGTGTTTCGTTAGGCCATGTTTTCTTTATTCATTGGACATTCATGTTTTTTTGTTTAAACCAAATTTTATCATTTTCTAACATTTTTAAAACAATTCACACACTTACATATATATATGATATATATATGTGATATATATATGATATATATATGATATATATATATATATATGATATATATATATATGATATATATATATATATGATATATGATATATATATATGATATATATATATATATGATATATATATATATATGATATATATATATATATGATATATATATATATATGATATATATATATATATATGATATATATATATATATATGATATATATATATGATATATATATATATATCTATTATATATATATGATATATATATATGATATATATATTATATATATATATGATATATATATATTATATATATGTGATATATATATATTATATATATATATATCATATATATATATCATATATATATATCATATATATATATCTCATATATATATCATATATATATATATATCATATATCATATATATATATCATATATATATCATATATCATATATATATATCATATATATATCATATATATAGATATATATCATATATATATATATATCATATATATATATCATATATATATCATATATATATATATCATATATATATATCATATATATATATATCATATATATATATATCATATATATATCATATATATATATATATATATTATATATATATCATATATATATAATATATATATATATCATATATATATATCATATATATCATATATATATATATCATATATATATATGATATATATATATAATATATATATCATATATATATATCATATATATATATATCATATATATATATCATATTTATATATATCATATATATATATATATATATCATATATGTATATCATATATATATATATCATATATATATATATATATATCATATATGTATATCATATATATATATATATATATATATATATATATATATATATATATATATATATGAGAGAGAGAGAATATAGAAAGAAAAAAATCACATACACATTGCAACTGTCAGCATTTATAATTTATTTTGACTTCCTTGTCTCTTCAGAATGCTAACGGGACAGCTACATATTGGAAATGACGAAAAAAGAAGTATTCACCAGCCAAGAAAAGAAATATCATAGGCAGAGAGAGAGGGGGGGGATAAAAAGGTGGACAAGCAACACACTTAAGTTAAAATCATCAAAAAAAGAAGGGGGGACTATAAAAAGGTCAGCTAATATGTATCTTCAGTTAGAATAAAATAGAATTAAAAACTTATTAAGATACATCGATGATACCCTTCAAATCATATTTGTCATGAGTATGTTGACAGGAAGCCAAACCCCACCGCCTCCCTCTAGCCGTGAGACCACCGAAACCAGACAGCCAGACTAGATGTTGCAGGAAGAGAAGGGAAAAAACAACCGAAAAGAATCAAGCTAAGCTGAGGCTGGCGAGAATAATACAAACAACAATACAAAAAAAAGTAAATCAAAAACAAAATAAAAAAAATGAAATATAAAATATAAAATATAAAAACAAAAATAAAAAATGAGAGGGACAAAAAATTAAAAGCAACAAGATAATAAGATAATAAAGCAACAACGGATCGGAAACAAAAGAAAAGTAAAAACAAAACAATCTGAGAAAGAAAAAATCTATCCGGAAATAAGGTGACAGAAGGCTAGAAGAAGAAAGAAAGCAAGACCTAACTAACAGATTAATGTATTTATTTGAGACAACATGGTTAATCTAGTGAAGAATTTAGGCGATAAAGTAATATTGATGTCAAAATCAGATAATAAAATAATAATAATGATGATTATAATAATAATAATAATAATAATAATAATAATAATAATAATAATAATAATAATAAGACTAATAACAATAATAACAAACCTAATACTAATAATTTTAAAAATAATTATAATACAACTAATAGTAATAATAATAATGGCAATAGTGATAAAACTAAACAAAAAATAATCAAGATAATCATAATAATAGCAATGATAATATTCATATTAGTATTAATAATAATAATACTAGTAATCGCAATGATAATATTCATATTAGTATTAATAATAATACTAGTAATCGCAATATTAATAATAGTGTTAATAATGATAATACTAATAATATATAATATAAAAATAATACTTTAAAATAGTTAATAATTGGTAATAATAATGATAATAGTAATAATGATAATATTAGTAATAATATTAATAGTAATGATGTTCAAATAATAATCTTACATGTTCAAATTAAAAATAATATAAGATAGAATAAGATGAAGTCAAATAGGTAGTGAAAATCGAAGTAAGAATTCATAAAATTTCTAATAAGAATTAAAAAAAAAAAAAAATAAATAAAATAAAATAAAATAAAAAATAAATAAATAAATACAAAATAAAAAAATAAATAAAAAATAAAAAAAAATAGAAAAAAAAAATTAAATAAATAAAATAAGAAGATAGTAAAAGAAGGAGTAGGAGGGCGGCTTTAGGGAAATGGTATCGTAATTCAAAAATATTTAAGAATAATCATTCTAACCCAACACAAATATTAATAAAAATTTAAAAAATAAATTCCAACTTGTGATACACACGAACGGAGCAACATTTAGGTAGATTCACAATTCAGGGTTGCTGTAAAACTATAATTAAAGTTATTGGTAATTTTCATTTTTAATTTATGTCTACATTTGGTCATCAGTTCAACTTTACTGTTTAAAAGATTGTTGTGTTCGTATCTAAGAATCTGTATATTTTCTTCCAAGCACAAATTACATCTCTGTCTAAATAATCTAGGGATAGTGGAATTGCACAAAATTGACCAAGAGACCACCCATGTAAGATTTTCGTTCCTCAGTGACCACCACTGTTTAGCCAACTCGGTTATATTTTTAAGTTCTAGGTTCACAAAAGAGTGCGTATGGTTATAAAGTCGCTGCTTCCAGGCCCCTGCAGATATACCGATGTAAATTTTCTTGTCCATGGTATTTTATTCCGGAAAAATAGTGGCCTGGTAAACTATGCACATCACGTTACAATTACAATCTAGTGGGCATTTACTTTTTACTTGGCAATTACAATTATTTTCTTTTGGATTAGTATTATCAGGTTTATTTAATATTTTATGGTTATGTGCATTGATTATACTATCCATGTTCTTTGTTCTTCTCTTCCTGTATCAGCTAGTCTGGCTGTCTGGTTTCGGTGGTTTCTGTAGAGGAGGCGGTGGGGTTTGGCTTCGTGTCAACATACACATGACAAATATGATTTGGAGGGCATCATCGACGTATCTTAATAATAAGTTTTTCTGAACGTTCTGATGTAGTTGTAAACAACAACGGAGAATATCATTATGAATTAATTAGTTGTAATTAAAAAAAAAAACCCTTTTAATTTTAAATTTAAAGTTTAAAACGGTGGGAACTTACTTGCAAACCCAATAGTAAGTGAAAACGGCTAATGCAACTAACTATTAATATATCATTTTAGTAGGACACGTATCCTAAAATTGGTCGAGAAAGTTTCGGTAACCAAGTATCACAACCTCAGAAATAAATTGACCGGAAAGTAACTTTTCACCCAAAATGTAAAGCATTCATTCACTATATAAAATATATGTGTAAAATATTATTATTCGGTGAGGGGGAGGGGGCACTCACCGACTTGTTTGTTTGGCTGCGGTGCGTGTTTATTTGGGTGAGGGATTTTTTTTATAATTAACAATGTAAAATGCGATTGGAACAACATTTAAAAAATTGGAGAGGGGTCATTTAAAATTTTGGGGTGATTAAATTTTTTAGCATGATTTTGCGACCGCCAGAAAATCTTTGACACATCTACAATAATTTTAATGATAGAAATGATATTCAAAACAAAAGCGTTTCAAACTAACCGACTGCCCAACAAAGAGGCTGTCCAACCAAACGTGAATGCATGATCATTATTCGGTTTTAACGTCCGTTTTACATACTGGCATGACTTTAAGAAGTTGATTTCCAAAGTAACCTATCTCTGGATAGGTCTTTATTTATCCCTCATTCCATCAGGTCCGTTTGTATCACTCCCGCTCATGTTTTCATTTGCCTTCCCTTGAGAACTGAAAATTCTAACTCAACCGTTCTACATGAAACTAACCCAAAAAGACTCATCCATTCTTTCAACGTGGCGATAACATCGAAGTCTACTATTTTGCACACGTCTCCCTATATTGTCCAGATTTAATCTTCCTCTGAGGTCAACAGAACTACGCCTGTCTTTACGACTCACATTATACATCCATTGTATCATTCTCATCTCATTTTCCTCCATGCAACGCATGTATTCAACCCAAATACTACATCTAAAAAGTAAAGCCCCAAATTAATTTGTTAAAAGAATCATGTCCATGCAGTCTTCGGCAAACATGCTATTTAGAAACAAGAACGAAAGACAAAAAAAATTTATTTGGTAGCGTCAAGTGGACATTGCAATATCCTAAAGAGGAATAAAACGAAGCAACAATTTCCTGTAGGCCAGAGAATCTTCAACAAGTACATTGTACTTTCAATTATGCAGAGACTTCAACAATGTTTTATGGAAAATCATTGTCAAGACAATTTGTCTTGGAGGACAGACAATTCTAGTCTAGCTTTTTATTTATTTATCGATTCAGTTAATTTATAAGAGGCATAAGGAAGTGTCATTCAGTAATTTGAACTTATATCCTTCACACTCAGACTAATATACTTTGTTTGCTTGCTTTTGTTTTAATTCGATCAATGTCCATCTTCAGCTTCTTCATCACAAATCATTGGGTTATCGATTAACCATATAACAATTAAATAAAATGTTATCATAAGTAGCTCTTTTTGCAATAAATTCTACTAAGTCTTTGGCCCGCGTTCAAATGATATCAATCTTCAAAAGCAATTAAATTCTGTTCGTCTACCATTCAGTCATGAGTATTTTAGATAAAAATGAAAGAGGCTACCTTTGAATTGAAAGAATTTCAAAGAAAGTTTTAACATTTTTTTCTAAATGTGTGTTTCATATATACGAGTCCTGATTTACTTGCCTCCTCACAAGGTCGCTTTTTTAATGTGGGTGGTAATTCAGTTCCCCAAAAAGGACACTTTGGATTGGGATAAAAAATAAACCTTGCCTCAGTCTAGAAGGACCCCTGCTTCAATGACCGAGGGAAAAAAGGCGAAGTGCAATATTAGAACAGATACTACACTTTGCTTCTATCCCAACCCCCAAAATTCATGTATAGCAGTTTAAACGGTTTCAGTCTTATAGGAATAGATATCAGCAAATATGTTTACCCGTGACCCTTTTTTACAGGGTTACTTTCCGAAGTATGTCCTAGCTAAAAAATAATTTTTCTGCCATAAAGTTATAGCTAGATATTTTTTATTTAGAATTTATTTAACATGCAATATATTATTCAGATTTTGGTTATAGTCAAGGTTTTAGCTTTAAGATGACTGCCATCGAAACTACATTATCTCAACCAAATTAGTTATAGTTTTATAACAATCTGTCTAAATTAATAATTTAATGAACAAACAATACCATAATAATGATAATAGATTGCTTCCCTAAGGGCATCAACATGGTCATCTGCAAAGCCAAAGTCAATAAACACTTGCCATAAATCGTCTTGATAAGTCATCAAATGTTATTCATTCGATTCATTATTTTAAATCATCTCATTATATTAATCATCATTAAACTATCTATCGATCATATTAACCTTTAACTTGCCCATTCCAAAGCTTGATGTCCTAATAAGGGCAAATAAAGTTCCACGTCTTATATGACTGTAAGATTGACTTTTGATATTGACTTTTAAAAGTTCGGTCATGGTCGAAATTTGAACATAATTTCAGCTTCCGATTTTTCCTAATTTGATGTATGGATCTGATGCTCTTTGATAACAGTAATCACTATAAAATATTTTAGTCTGGTCAGGTAAATAGTTTTTGAGTTATTTTTTATGGAAATCGCTCCAGACAAGGTATGAAGCCACTTGATTTAAGGAGCTAATAAAAACGAAACATGATTATCGCAAAGACAGGAGATGCCTATTGCCCTTAGTCTTGAAAAGACCAAGGCTATAGGTAGGAGGAAAACAGTCAGCAGGAAGAGAGTTCCACAAGCCTGCAGTTCTGTGAAAGAAGCTACTGGAATAGGAAGCTGTATTACAATGAGGTATCAAAACATCAAATTGATGGATACCACTAGATCAACAAATCAAATAAGCTGGAACAAAAAAAGCGGGGAATAGATCACATAATTCTGAAGAACACATGCCATAATTTAGTATTTATAGAAAAGACTGAGACTAGCAACATCACGTCTATGAGAGAGAGGGAGGCGAGAAGAAAAAAGGGTGTGGCCAATCAAATTACAGATACATTTCTGCACCTTATCAAGAACCCTCAAATCTGACAGAGATTCACCAGCTCAAATAGTACAACAGTATTCCATACATAGTCTTATATTAATTTCTATGGCGAAACTTTGGGAATACTACATACAATATAGAGAAGTAAGGCCCAAAGAAAACTTTGGCCCATCCTTACATTATCAGGTAGAGGTATGCAGTGTCATGACTGATTCATGTTCTTGTTTTAAATGTGATGTGCATGTGCGCATTCCATTTATTGTACCAACTTCTCAGCCTAAATAGACATACATTTTTTACTCTGCTTAACATGTGACAGTAATTAGAAAAGATGATGCCTCTTCGTAGAACTAACCGCCATGATTAATTATCCAATTAACCCATCTTCAAGAGTTTCATAGAAGTATGAAAATGTCTGATGTAAATTGGAAAGTAATGGTGGGATCAAAGTTCCCAGTCTCGCTGGCACCTTTGAGCCGATACGTCGGTGCATTTGCGTTACTACAAGGAATATTTTCAGGTATTTAGAAATACTTAATCAACAACCAGCAAGTAGAACAATAAAAAGAAAAAAGAAAAGTGTATATTAAACGAGACCACAAATTATCTGTATAATACTACGCTAAGACAATTTCATGTTCGTACATAAGTTATCACCCTCCTCCCCTTTTTAAAAAGATGGTATCGCCCGATCACCAAAGATGCAATGCAAAAAAAATAATTTTAAAAAGTCATCTTAAAACTCGAACTAAAATACACTTTCTTGGTCTCCAGGCTAGCATCAAAGTTAAGGGTACATGTTCTATCCAAAGATCGTACAATAATATTGTGGGTTCTGCGTTAGTTCCAACCAACCATAAAATTAAATATATCACACACTCGTACAAGTGTTTTGGAAATAGAATCCTCTAACGAGATATATTCTGAAACTATATTAACCAGAGTACTTAGATAAATATGTTTTAGTTTGAACAAAGGTATCATTATAATATTGTGAGGTCTGCATTTATTGCGTAAGCAAGTCGACTGAGCTTCAATCTATGGTCCTCCCTGTAAAACATTCACAACAAAAACTCGTCTAGCTACACAAACTATAAATAATTTCTCTTTCTCTGTGTCTAAAACTAAAAGTAACTTCCATGAGAACTATCCGTCTGTGGAACACAAAACCGTTGGGCTGCTTCACAGCTGACTACAATATGGTCGTTTTCAAGTCCAATGTAAACAAATTCTTTTCGAGCCATCTTCTTAAATAATCAAATTCTGACCAATTTACATCATTACCAATCATCTCGCTGTTTTCTCACCGTCCACCTGCACTCATTAACCCTTATCCTCGAGTGGCCTTTGTGTCTTGATAAGTGATGCCTCTTAGTAAAAATACAAAAAAACGATACAACTGTGGAATTTCCATGGGTCTTGCTAGTCGTCTCATGTTCATACATAAATATGTTACACCTTTCACATATATTAAAAAAATAAGATCGTCCGATCAGCAAAATAGTGATTGGTGATTAATCTGATGTCGCTAAGGTAAAATATTCTGACTTTACCCATTTTAAAAGAAATTGTTCCAAAATAAAAATAATGTCATTCCATCGACTAAAAGAGAACAATTTTGAATAAATCCATTTGAAAAAGTGACATTCGTTTTATTGACTTGTAGAATATTTAGCTGGCAATTAATTTTACGGTAAGAGACATATTCGTTTTATTTATTGAAATAATATTTAGCTGGCAAAGACAATTATTTTTACAGAAGAAGAAAGAGTAATTGTTTTCTTAATAAGTATTGACCCTGACAAACGTTAATTATTTCAAAAGGAATATTATGATTAACAGTAAATTATACAAATTGATGTAGAAGACACATTGGTGTCCCACTTGTATGAAATAATAAGAAAACATAAAATATTTGTATGAATGAGTGCATGTATATGAGAGTAAATTATATATCCGCTTACATGATAGTCAGTATGTGTATAGAATGGGATAATAGAACAAAGAATGTTCTTACTGACTAAATGGTTCCAAAGTGTCTGGCATGGCACACACATTTTTTTGAGGTTTGGTCTGCTGAAGACCAGCAAAGCCCTTTATGTTAGGAGGTATATGTGAGTTGATATGGACGCTAAGGATTCCAGTTTTAAACTATTATCATCAGTTCAGTATGGCTTCTATTAAGAAATGTTTTTTTTTAGCTTTAGCCTTGAAAACATTTATTTCCTGGTAGTTCCAAGAAGGTTTGTAAAGTTCCAACTCTGGCTGAATTTGGAAAGTAAATAAATTTGGTTATATGGTCATAACATAAATCTTATTTAATTACATCAATTTTGTCTTGAAAATACGATTCATGTGGTTGGAGAGAGGATTTAAATACCGAATTGTTGGAAGAGAATGGTAACGCTTTGGAGGTTATGAGGGATGTGTGGGTGGCTAATGGATAACATTGTGGACTAAGTACAGGATGACCCCAAATAACGCCACTCATAGAATCATTAATAAAATTCACAATCCTTTCTGTAACCAACCATATTTGATACAAA
The DNA here is from genome assembly GCA_963556195.1 of Sepiola atlantica. Taxonomy (NCBI): domain Eukaryota; kingdom Metazoa; phylum Mollusca; class Cephalopoda; order Sepiida; family Sepiolidae; genus Sepiola; species Sepiola atlantica. The sequence continues at coordinate 218,143,995 of OY744515.1, read as the reverse complement.
TAAACTTCAGTTAATGTTTCACTTGTCTACAAAGTTTGAGCTATTACTGGCGATCAGTCTTTGTTTTAGTGACATGCAATGATATATTTCAGATGTGAACCTCTGCATTGCAAAAACACTTGGATACGACATGCAAATAACTCTGACACTCTCCTCTCTTCACCCTGCACTGCTTTTAGCTGTGATGGCCTTCTTCAGTTCAGGAATAGTCTGGGGATTGTTTTGGTAGACATTGTTTTTGAGATAACGCCACAGATAAAAAAAACTGGGAGGCTCAGCTCTAGGAGTCCACCCTCCCAGGCTTTGTCTTCTCACTTTGGGAAGGAGTTAGTTTATCGGTAACTGCTTCACGCGCCTTCATAGGGGAATGCCAACGGGCTGCTTAGGCAATTTTTAAAGAACCAGAGTGCACCAGCTTATGTGTGCTGGCATATTCTCCACACATTCTTATCTTGTGTCGCATCTTCCCGTGGTAGGAGAGAAATAAATAGCAAGTGTGGAGACTATTCAACATCCCACCTCTAATGAGACGATAACCAACGTGTTCCTACAGTCATTTCAATAAGTCATTTGAAGTGTGGGGAGTTTCGCCACCCTTTTCAAACCACTGTTTAATCCTCATAACAAATTTGTTTGCTCAAAGTTGGCAAAAATATTTTACCAATCACTGACTGATTGTTCATTCTCATCATCAAACAAGTACGAATTATCTCCAATTATGTTTTGAAATTGCAACTCATGCAATGCACTTGATGGAGTGCAGTGGTGTTTGCAGACAAAAAACTTCAGTCTATGTCTGACTTGTTATTCTTTGTTTAACAGCATATCAACTATCTATGGGTTATTTAATGCCAAATAATGTTGTCAAATGGAACCTCAAGGTAAGATCATTATTTTATATTGTTTTGAAAAAAGAAATGAGAAATAAAATGTAAACATTTGAAATAAAATTTTTTTGAACAGTGAAATTACTTTGATGAAGTCTAAGATTTTGGTTGGACTTGTGTCTTTAAACAGGTCCTTTAGATTTTTCAAGTTGTAGTATTTCATTTGGGTTTGTTTCCTATCCTGACAGTCTATTAATATAGGTTTTACTGTATAAGATTCGTGATATACACATTGGAGACTTATCACCTTCTAATAAATGTTTTTGTGTATGTTATTTTTTGGGTTTACATGTCCGTACAACAGAAAATGAGCTTCCTCAACGCAGAGGTGCTCATTTGGATCATATCATTGAATGGTGATGAAACAAAAACTCTTGGCCATTCATAAACGAAACTTAATTGACACGGAAGGCATGGACCAAATTTATCTGTATCAAATAGGGAAAGAAAGGATTTTGAATTTTATTAACGATTTCATCGGTGGCCTTTTTGGGTGTCACCCTGTAATTAGCCGAGTTCAAATCGGATAAACCAAACGAAACACCTGTTATGCTATAACATGCATATTCTACCTTTTAACATGAGATGCACTTTAAATCAAAGTTAGTTTTTTCTAAGTAACAACATGCGTCTTATGATTTTTTGGTTTTGCGTTGAAGCTGAAACGTGTAATAATGAGTTTCATTGTCTGACGACTACAGACAAAAGATTAGAGATTTCAACTGCCTATCATGAACACCATCTTCGAATATGTGGCCAATATTCCTCTTCTTTATCACTAAACCATTCCCAAAAGAGCCGGTTGTGTTAGAAGCTGCCAAAAAAATAAAAAAATAAAAAATAAAACGTATTTTTCGTTAATTTAAAATTCAATTTATGTCTTTCCTAAGAGAATAGAACTTCCAAAATATAAGATCTAAAAAAATAAATAAATCGTTGCTCTTACTGAATTCTGTTCTTCTTCGTGCCATAAAATATGATAGTGAGACATTTGCACTTGTTTACTCTTTCTCTTTCTCATTTGATAACACGAAAAATACAAAAGAAGAAAATATTTTTTTGTAAATGGCTTTAGATTTTTAAATGGAATAAATGTTATTGTAATTCAGAGTCAATTTGAGAACACATGTTCTACTGTTTTATTTAAGTTCGAAAAGATGTGACCTTTGAGTGACGTCAGATAGAGTCTCATATCAAAAGACATTCCTTTAAATGCTAGAATAATTGAGGTCCCTAAAATAATAACCATGTAAAAATACCTCATAGGAAATAAAGAATTAAAGTAAGTGTTACACCGGCCGTTCTTACACAGGAGAAACTACACCGGTTGTCACTATAAATAGTGCGAGTCACTAAAAGACAAAGCACAGTCTTGTAACTGTCTAGCCAAGAGCTAGTCAGTTTCTTACTTTGTTAATACACTTGTTAAACCAACCCTCGACTTGACTTCCTTTATTTATTATTTACTGTGGGACAACTTCACAACAGTAAGCGTATTTCCTTGCCTCTCACTGAGGGAAAGAATTAGGCATTTTGAAACGCATCATGGGCATTTTCCAGTTAAAAGCAACTCTTAGTTAACGAATAGAGCTGCAGTACCTATTTACTTGCTTCCCCACAAGGGCAAAGTTAGACGCCAGATCGCTTTTTTGTGTGAGGAAATTTAGTTGCCCCAAAATAGAGCACTCTAGATTGGAACAAAAATAAAAATTGCCTCAGTCTAGAGAGATTTCTCCTTCACTGACCGAGGACAGAAAAGATAAAGTGTAGCTAAAAGATCAAGTGTTTTGTTAATGTGTAACTCTCCATGATATGAGATAACGAGACTTAAAATAATATCTGAAAACTTTATACTTTTCTAAAATTTTATTTAAATTCATTTTATGCTATTCAGAAAAATATCTTATTTTAAACATCAGCACTTATTTTACGTTCAAATGTTAATTACTGATGGAGGTACATTTATTAATAGCTATCAGCTAATACCAATATTTTAGATATATATTGGAAAACAGGAAACGTCTCAGACAAGGAGTCACTAAAAGGTCAACGGATCGACCCTGCTGAGTGTGTGAGAACCAGAAGCCGATGAAGTATCTGGACATGACCAACAGAAAGAGTGGCAGACGAAGAACCATGAGTCATGGTGGAAGATTGAATAAAACAAGCCATCTAAGGAACTGATTAATAATTAAGCTATGCGCTTGTACTATACGTAACTCTCTCTCTTTATTTCCCTCCCTGTATTTTAACCGTAGAAACAATGTTACAAAGGGAATCTAACTTTCCAACAGATTTCCAGCACCACCACTTTTTCTCTGCTCTTCTCTCTGCTCTCTGAAAATCAACTCTTTGATTTCGATCAGTCCTTTCATTTATCTCAGTTTGTCTCCACATATGCTAATTAATTCTTCACATATGCAAATCAAACTCAACTATAAAACTTTACACTTTTGAGAGAAGCCCTTTTTTACTTTGGCAAATGGGCATCTCATTCTCTTTTCATCTGGTAAGTGTTCTCCTTTATTGTCACCCTCTCCATTTTGGCCTTTTAGCTATGAGAATGAATGATTATTCTTGTAAGAATAGGGTTGTTATAATAAATTGAATAATTATACCAAGAAAGCCTATCGGGGGAGGGGGGGGGGTAATGGCAGCTAACGCAATACATAGCCTCAGTCCCTGGAGGCATATAAGACACACACATGCACGATGACGCTGAAGCAACAAGATATAATTTTTAGTTGATAAAATACTAGTGATGAAATGACTTTTGGAACTAAATGATTGCATAAGATCATTTGATTGTACCTCTATGACAATGTAACACATAGAGAGATAAATACCACTTTTGTTAAGAATATATCTTTTATTATTGTGTATGTAAAGAAATCTACATATAACCAGATTATGTTCTAACAAAGTCGAAGGGATCTGCTGTCTTTGGCAAAAGTTAAAGTGCTCCAATGTCTTGAATCCTCTTTGTGTATACTTTGACAAAGTTCCTTAAATAAAACATAAAAACATATTTCCTATAAGTGACAGCTAACATCTTATAACTTTATTCATAATAATAACGAGCTGTCACTTATAACTCTGACTACAGTAGACTGTACTTAGGAAACAATGATAGCTTAGAAAGAACAAAAAATTGATATTTGATGAGAAAAGAATAGTTGATACTTTAAAAGCAATCTATAAATATAAATATTAAGTATTGCTAAAATTCTTGCAGACAATATATGATATCAAATCATTGCAAGAAAAAGTTGTAATGTTTATCTGTGAAATAATTTCAGTGTGGCAAATTGTTTCTATCTCTCTATATATAAAGTTCTGTATGTTTATATATTTGTATGTACAGGATTCACTTCTACATTAATTAACCGATCATGATAAATTTTTGAACTGACTCCCTGTTTGTGACGTCATATCCTGTACATTTTTCTCTAACTATAACTTGATTCTAATGGTAAATTCCATCTTCTTGCTTAAACCAACGTTTACGTTAAATTTTCAATTTTAATCTTATTTTTACACATTCAACATCTAATCTTGTGACATGATATTTTACCCATATCTGGAGGGTGATCGTCATACCTTTCCCGATGGTATTATAATATAAATCGATGCAATACATCTGATTAGATTTGAATTTATCTCTGTTGATTCAATAGTCTGTATCAGTATCCATTATACAATTCATGGCATTCCCCACCTGTCAGTGTTAGATTATATGTACAAGGTGACCCACAGAAAATGCCATCTATGAAATCGTAAATAGAATTCAGAATCCTGTCTGAAATACACCCATATTTGGTACAAATAAACTTCAGTCTACGCCTGATGTGTCCACCAAATTACAGTTATAAATGTATAATAGTCTTCGTTTTATCACCATTCAATGATATATTCCAAATGTGCACCTCAGCATTGCAAGCACACTTGGATATGCCTGATTTTTGTTGTGATAGCCCTCTTCAGTTCAGGAATAGTCTGATCATTGTTTTGATAGACATTAATTTTTAGATAACACTACAGATAAAACTCTGTGAGGGGTAAAGGTCCAGTGAGGGTGACGCTCATTCTGGATCACTAGAAAGGTCTGCCATATAATTGAACTACAATTAAAACAAAGACGGTTGGAGATTCATGATTGAAACTTGGCGGACAAGTCAGGCATAGAATTAAGTCCATTTGCATTTTTTTTTAGGGTCACTTTGTATATATGGAAAATAAAAAACTTAAAAAATTATATTTTCCTTTACTATTCCCCACACTCACTCACAACTACTGTACATAGTGTACTAGAATTATTGTTTGCTTATGTTCATTAATTTTTTCTTAATTTCTTTTGCCTTCTAAGGGGTTCTTTATTTCTACAAAATAAATAAACTCTTTGTTGATCTGAGAGCAAGTAAATAAAGTCAAAACTGTCTTTTCGAATCGCCAGAAAAAGAAGAGAGGGGAAAGACCTACTTTGACGTGCTCAAAATCGAATATAAAAAAGCACTGTTTTCGGTGCTGCATACACATTGCTTTAAACAATACGTTCCACCAAATCCAATAAGTTCGTAATTAAATTTCATTATTTAATTGGTTTAGTGATCAGCCAAAACAACGACGCTAGACTTATTCTTAGAGGCTTTGGCGCGCAAGTCTCAGTTTAGAACAATGTTAAAGTTTTCTTTGTTTAGTCGTTGACTAGCTAAAGTACCCATCTATGGTGGGTCTCAAAGATGTTCTTTATCTGCACGTCAACTCAACCTGAAAAATAGGTTTTGGTTTTAAGTTGCAATAAGAAAACAATTCAAAATGACTCTTTTTTATTAGTAAACGTTTAATTCCAGAGTTATCCCCCTCTAATTTACAATCATTTTTGCAATCATCCATAGTTAGTACAAATTAACTTTCCTATATGACTGGCTTGTCCACCAAGTTTAAGTCATGGATGTCCAATAGTTTTTGTTTTATCGCTGTTCATTGATATGCTCTCCATGTGCACTGTGTTGCAACCCACAGCAAAACCTCGTCTAGCTGCAACTACTGTCAATAATTTCCCTTTCTCTTACCGTGTCTAAAACTAAACAATACTTCAATCAGCAAAGTTTCTTTTCTAGAACTACCCGTCTGTGGAAAACAATATCACTGGGCTGCTTCCCAGCTGACTACAACATGGTCGTTTTCAAGTTCAATGCGAACAAATTCTTGTTGAGCCGACTTCTTACATAATCAAATTCTGCTCAATTTCCACTATCATTACCAAATCATCACAGTGTTGTTCCACCATCCACCTGACACTCATTTAACCCTTATACTCAAGTGGCGTTTGGGCCTTGATAAGTGGTGACACCTTCGTAAAAACATACAGGAATAGTCTGTAGATTATTTTACTAGAGATTATCTTTGAGATAACCCCACAGATAAGTTTGAAATAAAATTTTTAGATGCACCCCAAAATTTATATATATTTTTATGCATCCAGAGACCATGTCTGTCCATCAGTCAGGTGGTCTGTCAAGCTTAAGTTTGAAATAAAATTTTCATCACTAAATGCGCAACTTGAATGGATGAATCATCGATAGGGTTTCCTGCTATGTATTTTCATCTTACACTTTTTATTTCACCCCCGCCCAACCCCCAAAATGCCACTCATGGAATCGTTAATGAAATTCACAATCATTTCTTAAATCCAACCATATTTGGTACAACTAAACTTAAATCTATGTCTCACTTGTCCAAGTATCAGTCATGAATGTTCAGCCGTCTTCATTTTATTGCCGTCCAATGATATAGCTGATTGTCTCATAAGGTGTGATCCCAAATGAGCATTACACTTACCGTACCTTAACCTCCCAGATTTATTTATCTGTGGGGTTATCCAAAAGATAATGTATATTAAAATAATCCCCAGACTATTCCTTCCTGAAAGAGGCCCATCACCACCGAAATCAAACTACTGCAAAGGGAGGAGGGTATCAAAGCTATTGACAAAGTTTCATTCTAAAACGAGATCTTTCACCATCTAAAGATTATTTTCTCTTAACAGTATGTTGGCTTTAAAAAAAACAAAAACAGTTTTCTCTGTACAGGGGTTTGTCAGGACAACCTGACATAAGAATACTTCAGCCTACAAGTAAACCCTGACCAAATATTCAAAATAACAGTATCCAAAGTCCAAATAAGATCCCCTCGGTATGGCTATATTGGCTCATACGAGGAATAGTGTACCTTCTCCAAGTGATGTGGCCTCTAGTAACAGCACTAAGCTGGATACTCTACCAGACAAGATGAATTCTTGTCCTGGAATCCGGTAAGACCAATAGACCACATGAAAGGTATACTATAAAATAGTGAACTGGTCAATTGGAGAGAGGAGAATCAATGTTCTTCACTTCTTTATTAACTCAACTTTTGAGAAATAAACACTCCGATATCTATGTATCTCATATAGAGATCACGTGTTAGCTACAGGAAAGAAACCCCTTAATTTCTGAGAACTTCTACCAAAGTAAAATTTAAAAACAAAACAACAAATACACATACAAGAAACTTGAAATGGAACCCTTCAATCATATAAAGCAAGAGTCTTTACTTAGATCATGATATACATCTACATGTAAATTTTGTAGAATTCAAACGAATATCTAACATATACAGTAAGCTTGTGAGATTTTTAAAGTTAGACCTTAAATAGCATTTAAGCTGACATATCAAACATTGATTCTGACTAACCATTTTTTTTTTGTTGTTGTTTGCACTATAATGATGTACTTCACTACAATTTATATTTTTAAAATGATATAATCCCATCCGAATAACTTGTAATGCAAAAACATTATATAATTATGACCAGAAAAGCAAAATCGGTAAATAACTCATTTTTAATTAAAGAATATAAAAGAAGTTGAGACAACTCCTTTTATATTCAATATTAAATTACAACTAAAATTTGTTGTCTTTTTTCTGTATGTTTGGAAGATATGCAAAAAAGTAAAAGTTAAATATTAAAATGACTTGAGTGCATCCCGGGCTACACTGGGTAGGTACATCTCGTATATGTATATAATAAGTTGTTTTGAAGAAAGAAATATTTTTTAGCTTGTTTCTGGTTAGTTATTTTTCTGTAAATCTTCGCAAAGCAAAGATTGTTGACTTATCGTACTTTCCTTCTGCAACTGACATCTTCTGACAACAAAGTTAGCTCATTCTGTGTGTGAGAAAGAAAGATCACCTGACATATCCGTTGTCTCCAAGAACGTAATCTTGCATGGCACCACGTTTTTCTTTTTTGTTCTTTGAAATCAACGTTTCTCTCAAATGGATATCACTCTCCACAAAGCAAAACTCATGCAGAGACCCACACAGACAGACACATGCACAATGAAAATGTCTATGCGAAAAAAGATACCGCCTCGGCTGTATCAACAAAGTAATAAGCTGAGATAAATATTTACTTCCTTTCTTTTAACAATCTTTTAAACAGGGTAACTCTACCCTTAAATAAATGCCACTCATGGAATCATAAGTAAAATTCACAATCCTTTCTGCAATCCAATCGTATTTGGTACAAATATATTTTACTCTATGCCTGACTTGTCCACCAAGTTTTGAATGCATATTCAACAGTCTTTGTTTTATCGCCGTTTAATGATGTGCACCTCGGCGTTGATCAATACTGAGGGATACCTTGTGGTCGTTAAGATATTTTGGGCGGCCGTGGTAAGGCAAGTAGATGCTGTGGTAAATGAAAGGGTTCAGTTTGAAATTCCTATAGGTTCCCAAGTTCAACATAAAGATTCCAGAGTTCGGAAAGATGCACTTGAAAGAAGGTCACAAGTTACATCGATCAAAACATGGTCAACGTGTTAAGTAAGCTTGTAAGTGGTGCAACGGATAAAGGCGTTTAGTAACAATCAGTTCTATGTGACAGTTATCTGGAGGTTAAATGTTCAATCGTCACTACAGGCGATAATAACTAAGAATAAAAATAAAATTTACTTACTTAAAACTTCTACCCTGTCATGGCTGACAGGACGAGAACAATCTATCCCCGTGGATTAAATAAAAAAGTTCAGTTCGAAATTCCCTATATGTTTTTGACTTCAACAGAGATTCCCGAGTTCGAAAAGAAGCATCTGAAGGAGGCCGGAACTAAGATCGGCCATACATTGCAAAAATACCAACCAAGATCAGACTAGTATTACGAATAATCCAACTAAAACAAAAAACACTTGTAATTTTCTCTCCAAATAACCGTGTGTATATTGTACTTGTAGAGACAATAAGATTTTACACAAAATAACCGTGTGTATATTGTACTTGTAGAGACAATAAGATTTTACACAAAATAACCGTGTGTATATTGTACTTGTAGAGACAATAAGATTTTACACAAAATAACCGTGTGTATATTGTACTTGTAGAGACAATAAGATTTTACACAAAATAACCGTGTGTATATTGTACTTGTAGAGACAATAAAATTTTACACAAAATAACCGTGTGTATATTGTACTTGTAGAGACAATAAGATTTTACACAAAATAACCGTGTGTATATTGTACTTGTAGAGACAATAAGATTTTACACAAAATAACCGTGTGTATATTGTACTTGTAGAGACAATAAGATTTTACACAAAATAACCGTGTGTATATTGTACTTGTAGAGACAATAAGATTTTACACAAAATAACCGTGTGTATATTGTACTTGTAGAGACAATAAGATTTTACACAAAATAACCGTGTGTATATTGTACTTGTAGAGACAATAAGATTTTACACAAAATAACCGTGTGTATATTGTACTTGTAGAGACAATAAAATTTTACACAAAATAACCGTGTGTATATTGTACTTGTAGAGACAATAAGATTTTACACAAAATAACCGTGTGTATATTGTACTTGTAGAGACAATAAGATTTTACACAAAATAACCGTGTGTATATTGTACTTGTAGAGACAATAAGATTTTACACAAAATAACCGTGTGTATATTGTACTTGTAGAGACAATAAAATTTTACACAAAATAACCGTGTGTATATTGTACTTGTAGAGACAATAAGATTTTACACAAAATAACCGTGTGTATATTGTACTTGTAGAGACAATAAGATTTTACACAAAATAACCGTGTGTATATTGTACTTGTAGAGACAATAAGATTTTACACAAAATAACCGTGTGTATATTGTACTTGTAGAGACAATAAGATTTTACACAAAATAACCGTGTGTATATTGTACTTGTAGAGACAATAAGATTTTACACAAAATAACCGTGTGTATATTGTACTTGTAGAGACAATAAGATTTTACACAAAATAACCGTGTGTATATTGTACTTGTAGAGACAATAAGATTTTACACAAAATAACCGTGTGTATATTGTACTTGTAGAGACAATAAAATTTTACACAAAATAACCGTGTGTATATTGTACTTGTAGAGACAATAAGATTTTACACAAAATAACCGTGTGTATATTGTACTTGTAGAGACAATAAGATTTTACACAAAATAACCGTGTGTATATTGTACTTGTAGAGACAATAAGATTTTACACAAAATAACCGTGTGTATATTGTACTTGTAGAGACAATAAAATTTTACACAAGGCCAAACAATGCAGACACTGTTTGCTATTTGCAAAAGAGTAATTACTCAAATATTTACAAACAATAAATATTATAATCAAATTAATTCTAACTTGTCATGTTTTATTCGCTCTGGAGTGGAGAAAGTGAAGAGGGAAGACAAGGGGTTTCTAATAGAAAGAAAGAATTCATATTTTTCTTGCTTTCATATTTGTTGGACCAAACACTTGACATCTTAAGCCTTCCTTTGATGCGATAAGATATGATTAAACTTTCTCTGATATTCTAACGATATGTTAAGGAGCACTTGACCTTTGTTCATTTAGCATACAACTTACGTTTATGTTGGAATTCAACAACATGCTATTTAACTAGCAAATATATTTACATTCGCACACACATACATATATCTGTTTCATTATAGGCTGCTGGGTGGTGTACTCTATAATGCATATATTTTAGCATCATCATCTCATTCAAATAGTAAACAGAATAGAAAACGTTTGTCTCTATTCAATTGTTAATTTTTACTAATATCTTGTTTTCATATAAAGGTAAGGAGGTGATGGTGACTAAGTGGTTAACGATACGGACTGCCGACCTGAGTGTGCACTGTTCGAATTCACTTCGTTCCACAGAACCACTTTCACTAAGGATGTTGGCAACTTTCACGTGGTCTCTCCCGTAAGTACCCAATGTCTTTGTAGAAAGAATTCGAACTAGAAGGATAACAATACAATCATCTGATTCGTACGAAATGATTAAATATTAAGGTGGAAGTTTTCTTTACCTTTCCTGATTGACAAGTTTAGGTTTAGGATAGCGTAGTTTTTTCATCATTACCTAAATATGGGGTTACTTCTCTCTCTCTCTCTCTCACATATATATATATATATATATATATGAGAAATGAGAAAGGAAAAAAACCAAGAGATATTTTTTTTTATATATTTATCAACGTTTCGTCTTTATTGTAAGACTTCCTCAGGATGATAATTTGAAGAAAAATGTCAATGCAAGTACATCGAAATTTTGGGTTGACATGATGGAGTGACAAAGGAAAAGTAGTAGCCGTGGCTACTGTGAGCACTGGAGTAGAGTCCAGACTGACTTCTCGCAGCCTGGACTCTCCTCCATATATATCGGTTTTCCAGAGAGATGTCTTCAGCTTTTGTCTGAGGATCTTGCTGTGGGCAGATGAAAAAAATAAAGTTTTCCTGTTCAATTTTGCTATATATCAATTTATTGACGTTCTCAAGTACCAATCATGGTCAAGGTTTAAAGAATATCTTATTCAGAGAATTATATATAATTTGAAGGCCGAAATATTTTTTTTGCCAAATATTGCTGTGCATTAATATGAGAATAATACATTTATGTGATAAGTATATAATCTATTTTACAATTAGAGCCATGTTTCTCTGTTCACACACACACGTACTCTGAATGTGTATGTATTGTTATTTTATATGCCAGTGTGCTAGTGAATTACATGTATTTGTGTGCGCCAGTTAATATACACACAAGCCCACCATACAAACCAAATACAAGCAACTTGAAATTGAAATGGCCCCTTCAATCATATAAGGCAAGGGTCTTTACTTAGATTATGATATACATCAAATTGTAAATTTTGTAGAATATAAATGAGTATATAACATATAAAGTTATCCTGTCGGATTTTAAAAGTTGGACATAAATAGCATTCAAGCTGACGAATCAAACTTTGATTATGAATAGCAAATTTTCATTTGTTATCGGTGTTGGCACTGTGATAATGTACTTTAAAAACAGGGTATGTTTGGCCTTTTGGCAATGATTAAAGTGTACTTTACATCCAGAGATTAAATTTATTTTGGAAGGACGCCATTCACTCTTAAACTCCATCTCCATTTCCTTTCACTTAAGTTCCACTCCCATTTAAAGATCAATCTGCTTGTTTTCGGGCATAAACAAATCGGAAAATAGTGGGCAGTCTATTGTTTGAAAGGGTTGAGAAGGTCGTACTAATTGTATTTTGTTGTTGTTCCAATGAATTTGTATATATATATATATATATATATATATATATATAAATTTGTAACACATTTGGCATATTTTAAGTAGGATAGACCCTAGAGTACACGTGGTATTGTGGTGATTGCAATGATTCTAGCAAAGAATAGGATAGACAGTGAAAGATAGACAGAGGATACAAACGACTCCTACTTTCCCCACATTTTTTATGACCTTGTTCCTAATTTGTTAAATTGTATTTTTCACCTAATAGAAAATAAATAATTCAAAGTGTAGTGTCTTTTCTGATACCACTCTTCATTTTTTCTGTCTTCGGAGAAATCCTTCTAGACTGAGGCAATTTAAATTTTTATCCCAATCCAGAGTGCCCCTCTATGGGGAGCTGGATTTTCCACACATTCAAAACCGATCTTGTATTTAACTTTGCCCTCGTGAGGAGGCAAGTAAATATGGACAGTGTGGTATTCTATCATCCCTGGTTTGTATTTAGAAGGTGCGTTATACTATGATCGCTGGTTGTATGTAAATAATGCTTGTTAGTTTGTATGTAGATAGTGCTGTATTTTATGCTCGCATTGGATGAATAATAGACTTTTAACGTTCAAATATGGTGGGTTTTTGCCAGAATTAACTGTGGACAGTGCCCGTTAATCCTGTGCATTAAATCTGGCCCATAAAAAGAAAAACCTTCACTCTACCTCAATTTATACCCGAACTCTAAGACCATTGCCATCAAATAAAGGTACTTTAACAAGAAAGATCAAGTCTTCATAACTAGAGAAATTCAGAACTGTCCTTCGGAAGGCATAATTGAAAGAAGTATTTCACCATGATAAACTCAGCTAGTAGTGCTGAAAGATTCTGACCAGCAACATAAAAAACGAATGTACGTAGATTACTCACAGACGATAAACCTATACACAGAAGTGGATGCTTAAGCCATGCAAAGAATTGATAAAATGATTAATGATCGTGCAAAATACAGCGTGTTTTCTACATTCGATCTCAAAAGTTCTTACAATCAGGTGCAGCGTACAGAATCAGATAAAAAATACACACCCTTAAAGGCAAATTATTATTTTTATCAATGTTATAGAAATTTGTTTGGTGTATTGGCACTCTATATTCAGAGTTATTTCGTTTAACGATATTCAAATTATCTTCTAATTATACTAACAAGTTAGAATGAACTTATCAATTATGAGATACAAAAAGATTTGCACATGTATGGTGCAGGGATTCGAAATCGAGGTTTTGTCTCTTTCTGGTGTCGGCTTTGAGCTAGCCAAATGTGTCCAGTCTATCTCTATGTTTTGACATGGTGTTCACGATTCTGATGCGTTTACAGTCAGATGTCCTATTCACAGATACATATTTAACCATGGTCTCTTTAGTCATTTCAGCATTGCATTTTTTTTACTAATCACGCCATTCATATTGAGAATAGTGCTCAGACAATAGAAAGTATATTGTAGTTAGTCTAGGTAACCCATGCATTCTCTATGTGCTTACCCCTGGTAATACATGCATTTTGATTGTATGTAGGGACATTTATGTAAGATTTTCTCTCATAATTATGTCTTTAATTTTCACCCTCTTCTTTCATAATTGTGTTATAATTATGTCCTCTTACGTTTGTCTGTGAGAAAATAAATGCAAGTTTATATATGTAAATGCAACTGTCTCATTATCATTACCGTTTCTTTATCATTGTCTATTTCACCTTTATATTCTGACCTCATAATATCATAAGGCAACACATTCAGTATGAAGGTCTAACACGTTCATTACTACAAAGAGGTATAAAATGGAATTTAAACTATCTTATTTACAGGGTAAAAAACGGGATGTCTCGTTAAAAAAAAAACGGGAGCTAGAATAGTAAAATAGCACTTATGCAGTGTTTTTCTTACATTGATAATATCACAATTTCAGGATGCCATAAGCAAAACAAAGTTCTAGGAGATTATAACAAAAGCTAAAATTACCCTCAACCAATTAAACTCTGTGGTTTCAGTATGCTCCATATTAGAATACTGCATCAGCAGTTGAGTTATTAAGAAACAGAAAAACTATGCTGCTTAAGAGAGCTACTTCTGGCAGAAAACTCAAAATAATTAAAAAGGACACTGGGCATGTTAGCATATTATGCCAAATGGATAAACGAATTTTCTAATTAAATTCGGCCTTTAATAGAAGCTAAAAAATAATACTTGCAAAGAGAGCACTCAAAGTTTTCAATTAATTAAATACTGGAGGAGGCTGCACTATGACTAGTTGACGAAATCTAACGATTTGAGTGCAAAGGATCGCTACATAGCGAAGGTTGTGTTTGAGTGGAGGGGTTTGAGTGACACTTTTAAGGGTCAAGGCTCCTCAGAACGAACGTCAATGAAACCATGTGATTTCCAGACGGGGACTTTTATTTCTCTTTTGCTGGTGAGACTTCAATTAGAAAAAAAACGTATCTGGGTGCTGTCTCCAATGAAAAGGGGAGAACGCACAGTGTGGCCGGGTGCAACGAGACAAGCTCTCTGTCTATTTATCTGTGTTTCTCTTTCTCTCATGCATATACAAGTAATATGTCTCTCTCATGTTTTTCTGTAACTGTCTGTCTTTTAAAATAAACTTTATTTTATAAATATCGGAGTCCGAGTGAGTAGACAAAAAGAACCTGGGTTCACGACGACAACATGAGTGTATAACGGTTTATACACTCACCGGTAAGTTAAAGTGCAGCAGGATAATACCTAGCTATTTCTCTCATCAGTAATATTCACATTAAAAAAAAATACACGTAAACAAATGCAAATGACATTATGTGATTAGTTTAATGCATACTATGGAATCAGCTAAATTATGTTCGAAATCCTATCAGGTTCACCAATCTTCAATTCCCTTGTTCCCAAATACATTTGGGAAATATACACTCAGCTAAAATAGCAACTTGTGTTCAATGTACCATACGCAATGGATATTATATTTCAGCATTAAATAACTTTAAAATAAATAAATGGATCGATCCTATTCTAGGGATACCTGAAGACTCTCTATTCATTGGCTACTACATCGAAACGTATGGGAGAGCACCTTTCATTTCCCTGAATTGCTCCAACTACCTTTGAACCTTATCTTACCATGCTTAGTGTTTAGTAAGGAGGCATTAAATACCGTTTTTTGAGTGTTTGCTACAACTCGACCATGGATTGAACCCGGGTCCCTTGGTCTATTAGCAAACACTCTAATCATTATACCAAATGGGCTGATGACAAATGGGTTGATCACACTTAAGTACAAAGCACAGGCTCCGTTTCCATTGGCTACTACGCCAGAATGTATGGGGGGGAACCACTCGACTCGACTGAGGATTGAAACACAATCTCCTGGCCCATTTGCTAACATTCGTAAAACAGACAAACCAAACCAAACTATATATATTAATATTTGACTGTTGATGTCTGTATAGGTCTTTAGACAGTTAATATTATTATATAAGAGATGTGTTAATATGACACAGACCTTTTGACTTCCATGACAATATTGTTTGGTTGTCTTCTTATATCAAACTATGTTTCATGATCATTTTATATATTACTCTGCTAAGATGTATTAGCAAAATAAACAAACACTGAATGTATTTTTTTTTTATCGCAGATTTAATTAAACTTATACAATCCTATTCAATAGTGTCCAATGAAAAGAAAGTGTATCCAAAAGAGTTTGTATTGGAGAGTTGCAATGATCTCTGACAATATCAATCCTGATACAATAGAAGTAATTAGCATAAAATCTCAGACAATGATTTCATAAAATCAACAATAACAAAAAAATGTTTGTTGCAATAATTAAGCATTTGGTTTTGGCTTTCCATGAATTAAACAAAATGATTTAATTTTAAATTGAGAATCAAATAATGTCAAATGAGAAACCTAAAATTAATTATAAACAAACGAACTGAAAAAGAAAGTTAAATATCAATAAAATATTAATCGTCCATCAGTTTGTTGTCCGTATCTTTTGTTATAGATGCGTCAAAGCATTTATATAAGAGACTCTGTCCGTCTGAAGGTTTCTCATGCTTAAATTTCAAATCCATTTGGATTCGGACTACTATTCTCACAACATTTCAGTCGATGTAACCTCTGAACTTCTTCAGGTACGGCTTGTCAAACTCGGGAATCTGTATGGAATTTCGAACGGAACACTTTATTTAATTCATGGGAGTAGCTTGTGGTCGTTGTGTCAGCCATGACCGGATAGAAGTCTTAAGTAATTCGTAATTGTATTCTTAGTATCATCTGTATGGCTGACAGAATGAGAACAAGCTCACCCTGTGGATTAAATAAAGGGTTTTGTTCGAAATTCTGTACAGATTCATGAGTTCGACATAAAGATTCACAGGTTCAACAAGACACAACTGAAAAAAGATCGGGGGTTACATCGACCAGAACGTTACTAGAATAACACAAGATGGGAACAGTAGTCCAAATAATCCAAATAATACAAACGATCAATCCTCATCTAAAAAAATTCACGACCAGAGCATTTTCATTGTGTAGATTGCAGCTATTTAATAGAGGCATACTAAAATTACCCATTCTTGAATATAATCATATTGCTTTTGTTTAGTTTGATAGAACTATTTCTCTTGTCTCTATTTCGTCTTTATATTTTATATACATTTGCTCGCCAGTCGTGGGCTGAAATCTCTAGTAAAGGAAAAACAGTTGCTACATAACATAATGCATAGGTATTTGTAAAAAAACACTGAGCGTTCTAGGCAGTCGGTAACGCAAATGTAAATATATATAAGCATTAACGGCAAAAGTAATAGCATCGTGGTAAGAGGTACTAAGTTCAGACTGTTTATTTAGCAGTCGTGTTTTGAATCTCAGTTTGAAACTTTTAACAGAGGTGAAAGACTAAACGGCTGTCTGTGTGTGTATATGTAGCTCTAATTACAAAAACACTAAGATTTAATTAAGAATATTTATAGTAAATCCCCCTTTAAAATTTAAAGTCTTAAAAGTAGAGCCCTGTTCGAAATTACAATATTGTTCTCACCTTGCGATAAAGCAAATCTAGGCTTGTGCGTTGAACACTATTGACATCATGACGCTTATACCCGCCTCTTGGGTAAGTGTATCTTAGTTTCAATTACTGTCTGGGATGATTTCTCGCAGCAGTGTGGTCTGAGCATTAGGCTCATAATTCTAGGCTAAATCTACGAACTGTGTTTAAACCACAACGACCGCCTGAAACCAACACTTCCTGCACTGATGAGAGAGTAAGCCCGAAACGACGTCGTCTGTAGGTATATAAAAAAAACACTTTAATATTTAATTAAAATATATATATATATATTCAGAACGTTTATGTTTTTGTCTTTTTAGGGAAGTGGGGTCTGATCAACTCTGCTGGGAAGCCATGAAATTAAATACTGTCTTGTTTTTAAATTCCCGAAACAGTTTTTCATGGTAAACAACTGATGATCCTTTAAATAATGTTAGAAGCAAACTACTATAATAACTGTAAAAATTAAATTGACTTACATGAGTGATTTTCCACTGAACGACTTGGGACGTAAGGTTTTTAAAAAAAAAATGTTTTTTTTTTTTATATAGTTTTAATGGTTGAGAAACTTCCGAGACTATATATATATATATATATATATATATATAACTTGAAGAATAACCGTCTCAGGATGGGTAAAATTCATTCTTTGAACAAAACAGTTTTGTACTATGTTTATGTACCCATACGAAGGTTAAAATCAAGATATAATGATACTTAACTTCCTGTCTTGAATCGTTATTCAAATTTTTATTAAAATCAATTACATGATTTTTATTCTATGCAATGTCTCAAATTCAAGGCTTAAGCTTAAGGGGTCTTAAGAAGAAAAACATTTCAGGGAATCTTGCTTTTTATAGTCTAATACCTATGGATCAAATTCAATGCAAATCAGAAATATTTGAATTTTCAAATGGAATGTTGTGCCTATATTATGCCTCTAATACCCTTAAAAATACTATTATTTATTAATTGGTGTCTAACACCTATTTATAAAATTTCACAATATAGGAGGTATTGCATATAACTAAATTTAACTAAATATAGCCCACATTTCAACCCTTTACGCCTAGCAGCTGTGTTCTAAAATTAATAATGATCAGTTGATGAGTTTAGGAGTGAACCATGTAAATAAAAATATATAAACATACCTAATTTTATAAAGATAGAGATATACTAATCCACAGACAGTTATTTCGTTTTTAACCTCATCAGTATGGCTAAACACAGCGAATGAATCAACCCCGAGATTCGAACTTCAGCCATCAGTCACTACCGATCATGACAGCCCAACGTCCTACCCTCTGAGCCAACGAGCCCACTGGTATTTGTGGAAGAACTATATATCGCTTTTATGTTGTGATTTTTTTTCTTATATTTGGTCTTCATTTATCCCTTATTCCTGTTTATTTTTCTTATACATATATATAAGACCAAATGTAAAGATAAATTCATGACATACAAGTCATATTGGATAAAAGATGAAAGTGTAAACACACCTCATGGAGAGGAAGAAAGCAAACATGAGAAAAGGGAATAACTTGTAACATTTGGAAAGACTTTATTTATTTTCGTGTTTTTTTTTTTTAAATGTTGATAAATCTTTAACGAAAACGAGAAGGCACGAACTGTATACTGGATTCTGATGCAGACTATGTAATCTGCTAAGCCGGGTTCAAATCCATTTGGCATCTATTCCAATCATTTACGCTAAAATATCATTTGGGAAAGGTATGAATAACCCTTCTCAGCACCAGGTAAAATAGCAGCTTGTGTGTTATGAATTGTTTACAATAAATCGTTTTAATAAGCAAATTGTATTTTGATGTTAAATAAGCCTCGTCAACCAAAAAAATATTATTACAGGGTGCCCTACGCCCCCTCCCCCCCAATAAAATGCCCCCATGGAATCGTTACTAAAATTCACAATCTTTCTCCAATGCGACCATATTTGGTACAAATAAACTTCAGTGCATGCCTGACTTGTCCACCAGGTTTCATCATGAATGTGCAACAGTCATTGTTTTATCACCATTCAATGATATGCAGAGACACTTTGATTATCGTCTCATTATTAAAAAGCGTGACTCACTAATGTATGTATATGAGAAAATATTTTTTCTATACAATGTGTCACTGCTTATCAAGGCCTGAAAGCCACTCGTGGATAAGGATTAATGAGATTGTTAGTTGGCGATGAGCAACATCTTGAGAGGATTAGAAACGATGGGTTAAATAGTTGGAATTTGATTACCTAATTGGGCGACTTGACAAGAATTTGTTAACATTGGACTTAAAAACGACCATGTTGATTTTTTTAATATATTTACATGTACGGTAACCTCAAGTTAGTGAATCATTGTGGTTTGTTTTCAAAACACTTTCAGCTTAGACTTGCGATAGATGTTTCCAAGAGAAGAAAGTGTATGAAAAATGGATTTGGTCGTGAAATAAATAACTTTCTTAATGCTACAAAGGTCAGCTTGAACATTAGATACAAGTGCCAACAATAGTAATTACTTTCATCCCCGCAGACATGTGTATCTGATCTGATTGTTGGCTCAACTACAAATATGGTTAACTAGTTCCTTTTGTCAGGACTGAAAGGTATGTTGCCGCGACTGAAGCAAACTCATTCTTGGATGCACAATTGTATTGCTCCATATTTTTGAGTTAAGCTACAATTTACTTCAAATCGATAATATTATTCTCTTCTTGGTAACCTCTTTGGAATAGAACAGTGCATGATTGGTCTAAAACATAGCCACATAGACTATGGAATTGGCAATTAGTTTCGTTTCTTTTTTGACATATAGAGTGACCTCCCATAAATGCCACTCACATAATCAATACTAAAATTCACGATACTTTCAACAATTCAAGCATATTAGGTACAAAGAAACTTCAGTCTATGTCCGATTTGTCCACCAAGTTTCAGTCATGAATGTCCAACAGTCTCGAGCACACCTGGATACGATATGCAAAATTGTCAATAACTACTACACTTCTCTATTGGCACTGCCCTGGTTTGGGCTGCGATGGTTCACCTAAGTTCTGGAATAAGTTAAAGATTGTTTTGATATATATTATCTTTGAGATAAACTTAGAGATAAAACTCTAAGGACATAAGATCTGGTGATTGTTAAACTCATTGAGGATCACACGTTCTACTGATGAGGCGATCACTAAAGTGCCCCTTAAACCATTAAAACAAGTCATTCGAAGTGTGAGGGGGTTGCCCTTATCTGTGGAAACCACTATTTATCCCTCACAATACCTCCTCATCTGCCCAAAACTTTCTAGCTGCCACTAAATCATGCTCAACATAGAGGTGCACATTTGGAGCCAGTGACCAGCGATAAAACAAAAACTTATGCATTCATGACTAAAACTCTGTTGAAAAGTTAGGCATCGACTGAAGTTTATTCATCTCAAGTATGACTGGAGTTTATTCATCTCAAGTATGACTGGAGTTTATTTCTCTCAAATATGACTGAAGTTTATTCGTCTCAAATATGACTGAAATGTATTTGTCTCAAATATGACTGGAGTGCAGAAAGGATTGTGAATTTTAGTAACGATTCCATGACTGCCATTTTTCGTAAGTCACTCTGTAGGAAACCATTCGGGCTTATTTTGATGTTGAAAACAAATACATGCTGTAAACGATTTATTGAATATGACTTGTTATTTTTCCCTTAGTTAGAAGGGATCCAGGGATTCTTAACTTTCCAAATACTATTTTTCATAATTAAATGTATTTAATCAAACTGGAGTTTAACCAATTCTGTTTTAAAAAATACCGTTGTCATTATTCGGACTACTATTCTCATCTTGGTTATTATTGATTTCTTCAAATGCATTTTTTCGAACTTTTTCTGTCGAACTCGGGAATCTATACTAAATTTCGAACTGAATCTTTTATTTAATCCATGGAGGTGGATTTTATCATTCAGTCAGCCATGACAGGCTAGAAGTTTTCATTTTTATGTTATTCTTATCAACGCCTGTAGCAACCTCTAGAAGACTGTGAAATAAAATAAAATGCTACTTTGATTCTTTAATCATTTGTTGCTTCAACATTGGGTACCCCACATGATTTAGTTCGTATGTTTTATGACACATTGCATTTTATTTAATGTAAATATTCTTAGAAATTTATAGTTACCAAACCATAAAAGATTATCTATGTTTAACATAGCTACAAAAAACTGAAGGTTTTTACCTTTCCTAAGGGTGTGATGGTATAAACTAACATAGTAGATCTGACAGGATATCAACTTATGATAACATTCTTTATTGTGTAAACATGATACCGCTTACACCTCCACCCTTATATTGATACATTTTTTAGTTTGGTGCAGTGACCAGGATTCAATGTTATAACGTATCTCAATCGATTGGCGGAGAAAGCAACCTCATTGGGAAATTACTCATTGTAAAACAGACTAATGTTTTAATTATTTAATTATTTTGAATTACTAAATATCAGAAAATTATCCAAATTATTATTGCAATAGATTAGGGTGGTTTGATGTAGGAAGATCTGACTCTGGATATAGTATATTGCATAAATCGAACTGTTTGTCATATACTGGAGCTTGACTCCTTGATGGAACAGCATAACATAATAATCTGTCGATACAATTTAATATTCGGGTAACAAAACACAAAAATTAACAAACAACTTAAAGAAAGTAAGATGTGAGAGAAAATAATGTGTTTTTATTTGTCAAGATACTAATAAATATTATGAGT
The DNA here is from genome assembly GCA_963556195.1 of Sepiola atlantica. Classification (NCBI taxonomy): domain Eukaryota; kingdom Metazoa; phylum Mollusca; class Cephalopoda; order Sepiida; family Sepiolidae; genus Sepiola; species Sepiola atlantica. The sequence goes on along the minus strand of OY744515.1, from coordinate 218,121,658 downwards.
GCTAGAAATATAATAATTGCCATTTTCAATATTCATCAATGTCATATTTAATTGTGCATGACAAGCAAAGCATTTCTTTTGTTTAATATAGCTCATCTCATATGGAATAATAAATGCTTAATGTTTAAGAATGTTTGACAAGTACTGGCCTGTTATTCCTTTGGACAATGTGGTGTCAACAGAGACATTATAGAGAGTAATTTGATAATGTTTCTTAGGCTTTTTGTTTGAATAATTCAGAGCAGAATACTGTCTAGAGATATCATTGGAAGTTTCTATATTAAATTACTTTATATAACTTATTTTCTTTATGCCATCACAAAGAAGCCATGCAAGAGATCTTTGTCCTCAAATGTGTTTGAATTGAAATCGAAGTTCACGATTAAGACAGAAACAATGTTATTGAAGTTCTAAAAATCTTTTCATGAAACGACAATGAATCTCAAATTTAATTTTACAGTATAAACATTCGACCTCTTCATAATAGTTTGTGAACACTAAAAAACTAACAAAAAGGAGTTGCATATTTTGTACAAAAATTGGCTCCACATTCAAATAAAATAAGTAAAAGAACTTTATATATATATTGTTTAGCTAATAAAAAGAGCTAAAAATATTTCCATCAAAAGCATAACAGGAATCCATTAAACATCTGGTGCTAAGCCACTGGGAGCCTATGCCCACGCTATAAAAAATAAAAAGACAGATTATCACCAGTAGAGTATCCACTCGCCACCACAACAACATATGACAACGTTTACCACCTTGAGCAATATTCACACTTACCAACTCAAATAAGCACTACTAAAAACAACTCGTGGGAGAAAATATACAAAAGCTTAACTGCTTATACTTAATCAGTTAGAGCGTTGCACTTGCTGAATGTATTTCAGTCCTCTATACCTTCTGATGTTTGTAAATAAAATGTATGTAACTTCATTTCTACCAATTGCGTTATTTGATGTTCATTAATTCCGCTACAATAGTATTTATCAAAAATGTGTTTTTATGCTTATTCATCAACATATAATTACTGCAACAAATGTATTAATGGTAGACACTAAAAATGATGGAAAAATTATGCTTCAGTAGTGTTTGCACTAATATTCATATTAAATCCCCCGGACTCAGTGAAGTTAAAAAATAGAAGAAAGAAAGAACTCGGATTTTCAAAATCAGACCTAAATAGCAATCCATCTGACATATCGATGCTTGATTCGGACTAGCTTTATTTTCAATTTTTTTACTTTCTACAATGATACTGGTATGAATATATTTTATTTCGCTTCACTTTTTGTTTTATGCTAATTGTTATGGATTTTATAAAGTTATCTGGCCGGATGTTCAAAGTCAGACCCAAATAGCAATCCATCTTGCATATTTGTACTTGATATGGGTTAGCCTATTTTTTCATATGTAATTGGCACAAATGTATTTTGTTGCACTTTAGTTTTAGCCTCATATTAATTATTTGGGATTTTATATCAGAAAACAGTATAGTATTTACTATATAAAATTAAAAAAAATTTTTGTCATGATATGTGAACCAAATTTCTCAATTGAAATTCTAGTATGCCATACCATTGTTGATATGCTGTAAAACAGAGAAACCAGTGTTTCTTAGAGACTGTTTCGAATATATATGACAACATTGATCAAACACTAAAGAAAGTTGTACAATTCCCAACAGAATAAAGAAAAATACCAAATAAATGTTAAAAAAAGCAAATGCTAAGAAAACAGTTCTTGACATTTTCTTTAAAGATTTTTTAATGTGTGTTTTGCCATGCAAACATATTTGCCTAAAGTAATCACTTAGATACAAAATAAAGTCTCTGACATGATTTTAAGTTAAAGAAAGAATAGGAATGTATTTTTTTTTATCCGCTCATTCTTTTGGGGAAAGGAATAAAATATATTATAAGACCAAACAGTGTGGCACACTTCTGGGCTATATTACTGACAGCTCTACTTAACTCTGAAGAGCATAGTTACTATTGTTGGCTTACAATAGTCAAGAGTTATCTCCATCGAAACAGATCAAACTTATCTCCCCTGAATCATTACTTGGCAACTGGAGAAGGCACTATTCTACTTCCGGGAAGCAAACAATATATATGTGTGACTAAAAACGTGAAAATTGAATATCAACAATTACTACTTTTCATCAGTTTTCTTTGTCGTTTAAAATTTTTTTTTTTTTAAAGATTAATGTCAAGATTA
>OY744515.1:218089435-218114435 GCA_963556195.1 Sepiola atlantica | reverse complement strand
GTGATATTTGGCTCCATATACACTTATGGTGCAGCATTCACTGAATCGAGAAATCATTGCTGTCATTTCTAATTAGATAACATGCAGATCTGATTAGGCAAGTCGAAAGTTGATTCTGATATAATTAATAAAATAGGACATTATGCGATCGAACATTAATGGAACTGATTTTTTAAATATGTTTTCTGGTTGAAATGAAATGTCTCAATATTAACTTAGTGCGTGAAAAGATTTAGTTAATGTTCGACCACACAGAATTTCACTTCGACTTATCTATAGTCATTATGAATTAGAAGAATACCTGTCTCATAGCGGTAAAATTAATTATTCGAACAGAACAATTTTGCACCACTTTTATGTCCCCTTACGAAGATTAAAATCAAGATATAATGCTAGAAAATTAAATATAACATGTCTGTCTGTTGGTCGATCATGCTTATGTTCGAAATAGCATTTTCATAGGTTTGTCATACTGTTGATTATTATAGCAGCTAGTATATAAACTATTTCAATATATTTTTTGATAGGTGGACTCATAAACAGGATGTATCATAGACAAAGGGGTAAACTAGATTCAGGCAGGTGACCTTCAGAATATGTGCTATATCGAGCGAATCATAAAGCTGGGTGACTTAGCTGAATGTTAAGAGGGGAGGGGCGAGTACACACAATATAACTAGGTGTAGTGGGACGATCTCTCCACCCGGCCTGCAGGGTGGCTATTTCATACCAAAATTAGCCAGAGAGAGTCTTAAGCATGCTGGCTGGTGTGGCTTTTTTCTCTATCAGTCGGAGGTATGGTCCTGTATAGTTCTAGGAGGTCTACCCTCGAAGGCTTTACATTCTCGACCTTTGAGAAGGGGATAGTTTATTGCCAATCGCCTGAGACGTCACTACCGGGGAATGCTGATGGAGCTACCCAGGTAATTTTTGTTCGGCCAGGGTGCTTTTCTCCTAGGTGCTGGCTTTTCAAATCCGAATTTCCCGACCTTGTGTTTAATCTTCCCGTTGTGGGAGGAAGATAAATGAAATATATCTACCTGTCTGTTTTTCTCCTTCTCTAACACGTAGAAACAGAACTTGTCTCTCTAATGTTTTCTATGACTGTTTTTCTCTTTGTAATATATCTTTATTAAAAACTAAACATCATCACCAGAGAAACAAGAACCTGGGTTCCTGACGACAACACAGATGTATAATGGTTACTACATGCACCATTAAGTGAAAATGTAATCATATATTTTATAGGGAATGATAGTTTTCAAATTTCAACACATGGATTTTCAAAATACTAAAAATTTGAAAGAATTTAAGTTTGGTCCGGATTACTGCACATGCGCAGTAACGTTTTTTTTTACTGAAGATATGTTGTTATTGTTAAAAACACAAATGGTCAAATCATAAAACTAGTTAAGGAGACCTCCAGTGCGCTTCTGCAACAACTCCTTATTATCCCTATCACATCTAGTTGGTGTTCTGAAATAGGCAGTTCTAGCCCTAGATGTATGGAACAAAGATATAGTTACCATCGTGACATGCCACATAAAAGAGAAAGCAAACCACAAAATAGAGACACGACTGCAGAGAAAGAAAATAAAATATAAAAAGTATTTCTTACTTTATCAAGAGAAATTCTGCGATAAAATATCAATGGCTTCCTTACATATTTACTTTGAACATTTCCTAAAACGGTGACATGAAAATGCGTTGTATGTTCATTATTTGTTTCTTTATTGATTTATATATGTTTATACGTGCGTCTATGCATCTGCATAAGATGTTCTGTCCGTCGGTTGATCTATTAATCGGTCTTTCAGGCTTGAGTCTGAAACAGCATTTTCTTCCCAATATATAAATATGAATGGCTTCAGGCATCTCCATAAAAACCTCTTTCACACGTGAGTTTGAAATAGCATGTTCGTCGGTAAGATGCGTTTATGTTTGAAATAGCATTTTTAAATACAACCAGACATGAATAGCGTGTGTAAATATCCCAACTGGACCATCTGGAACAAATTGAATGTCCAGTGTAGCAGCAAGTCCTTGGAACATATACTAGAAAAAACTGTTGGGAATAAGTCATACACCACCCACTATGACTGTGCAATTCATACAGCTACATACTTAGAAAACATAGCTGTTAAACCTGACATAGTGATATGGGATACGATGAGAGAGTAGAAACCCTTGTTAAAGTCAGTGTCTCTGATGATGCTGGCTGAAACAGAGCTGATAGGAAGAAGATAATTAAATACCAAGGTCTTATGAACGAGATGAAAAGAAAATGGAATCTTACGAATATCTCCATCTTTCCAGTAATTATAGGACCTACCGGGCTCATGGAAAATAATTTTACAAAAACTACCTGGCGAATATACCTGGTGAACTAAGTGCAAGAGAGATCCAAGCAGTTATGCTTAAAGGGACGGTTAGAATCCTAAAAAGATATCTCGATTTGAGTCTCTGATATAGCAGGTGAATGTCTGACATCAGGTAGAATGCTTAATTTTCAGCAAAAGCAAAAAATTAGAAAATGAAAAAAAAAACGAATCACTTTGAGATACTGTGCCCGTCAGTCAGTCTGTCATGCTTGAGTTTGGAATAGAATTCTCATTGTTAATGGCTGGACACATCTGATGAATATCCATTCTGGTTTTGTTCATAACCATTCAGCCTTACATTCAAGTTGGCACCATTTGACATAATGTTTAGAATGTTCGCTAATGGACTGAGAGACCGGGGTCCAATCCTCAGTAGAGTTATAGCAAAAACTCAAAAAGTGGTTCCTCCTGGCTAAATACTCAACATGATAAAGTAAGGATCAAGGGTATAAGGCTCAATCAAGGAAAAGAAGTGGCACCCTCCTCAACATCTCAGCGTAATACCCAACGAAAAATGAGCCTTCAGATTGCCCTTGACCATGGTCAATCTTTTATTTAGAATGTAATGCGTAAAACAGAGGAATAAAAACGAGACGACATTTTGTTTCTTTTATGTATGCTTTGACAATTGGTAAATACTAATTTAAATTGTATATGTTGATGCCAACTTGCAGGTTCGAGTCAAGTGTTCATTTCAGAGATTGGTCTGCAGAACTAACATGGATAATCATCATCATCATCATCATTAGGGTGTTTTTTTATATCTCTCCTTGAGGAGGAACGCATACTCGTTTCCCTTCAACCTTGTTCTATTCCTAACTTGGCATGGCTACCTAGGACCAAGTTTGATGTTGAGGTCTTATCTCCACCTGGATTTTGGTTTTCCTTTCTAACGATGAGATTACATCTTTGAAAAGCTATGGTTTAAGGAAAAAATAATAAAATAATTTTCTTATATGAATCCCTTGTTTTGTAACAATTGGTGGTTTAATAGATATTGTATTCTACACAATTTTTATTCTTATCATTTACTCATATATATATATATATATATATAATTCAGGTAAGGTAAACATCCACAGGATAGGAATCCCAAGAATTTCAACCGGGCTTATAAAAAGTGCTCAATATCAAATATAGCTTTTATATATATGATTATTTTATACAGACATGTACAAAATCTGCGACACTGGCATGTCGATCTTATCGATCGACAGCTGTTAGAAACTGAGATTTCATGTTTCATTCTTCCCAAATATGATCTGAGGTAAGGATCGGTTTATAACTCTGCCTGATAAAATTTCAGTTTCTAACAGCTGTTGACTGATAACATCGACATGCCAGTGTCGCCGATTTTGTACATGTCTGTATAAATAAAAATAACCATATATATATATATATATATATATATATATATATATATCATGTATTTTTATGTAATTATTTTTATTGGTGATTGTAGCTTTCGTTGTTATTTTGCTTACTTATTTTGATTGTTTCATTTTCCTAAGTGATTAAGATGCAGAAAATTGCCTTATTAGTCGCCCTTAACTTCATAGGACGTATTATTTCCGTTAATATATATATATATTATTTTATACGTACATAAAAGTAATCCATGGACACGTGTTTCTGGTTCACAGCCGTCATCAGCATGGCTAACTTAGACAGAGATCGAACCTTCGATATTGATGTCTATAGTCCAGCGTTCTACCACTGGACCAAGTCTAGAAATATGTACGATTTTTATCACCTAAATATTTAATGTACTTTTATGTAATTATTTTTATTGGTGATTGTAGCGTTCGTTGTTATTTTGCTTACTATTATTTCGATTGTTTCACTTTCCTAAGTGATTAAGATGCCTTTTAGAAATTGACTTTCACACTAACCTATATATATATATATATATATATATATATATATATTCATATAAATGTTTCCCTTCTGTTAATGCATCTTATTTCCTTCTTTCTTACTACTCTATTCTTATTTCATAACCCAAGATCTCTCATCCATTCTTTCAATGTGGCCATACCATCGAAGTCTCCCGTTCTACACAAATCTCCCTATACGGCCTAGACGTAATCTCCTTTTTATGTCATCAGATCTAAGCCTGTCTTTAACACTCACATTACCCATCTCATATTTCATAATAAGTAGAAATGCTGAAAACCATTCAGAATTTATTTAATGTCATCCTTTAATTATTTTAAACGAAAATCCATTTTTCCTTCACTTTTTTGCATACTAAAATTAATTTTCTATTTTAGTGAATCTTTTCCGGAGACATTAAATTAATCTTCTGTTGTTTGCATGTATTTTTTTATGCAAAAATATATGCAAATTATATTTTGCTGATAATTATACATTTCAGCAAAAGACATTCCCTGAAGAAAAATACATTTCTTTTTATAAATCATGTCTAATTTTATTATATTTTTTCCCCTGGAACTTAATTCAAGAATTCGTGTTTAATTTTCACATGCAAAATGAAGAAATAGAAATATTCATGAAGATGTTTAATTCTTTGGATTATTCTGATACTACTACTCTCAACGTTTTGGCCGATACAACTGCCGACCATCTTAAGCCGTATCTTTCCGAACTCGAGAATATTTATATTTAACAGAATTTTTAATTTAGTTCTTTATTTAATCCAGAGGGCTAGATTGTCCTCCTTCTGTCAGCCAAAACTGAGTAGAAGTGTTATTACTTTTTTTCATTTTTATCCTTGATTAGTAGATGTAGCAGTAGACGTAGAACAGTTGAGGTAGCAGGTTCACTTCATAGTAGCAAGGTAACTTGGGAGAAAAAGGCCAAGAAAAACATGGAAGGAAATGATAAGAACGGACTTGAGAGAAAGAGTGACAATAAAGACATGGTCAGAGATAGGTTAGTGTGAAAGTCAATTTCTAAAAGGCATCTACCGCATCTAAAACAGATGTTAGACTGATGATGATGATGATGATGATGATGATGATGATGATGATGATGATGATGATGCCATGAGTGAAGATTGAATCTTCAATCGCCTGCAAAAGACTGCCACTTTGAACTGATTGTAATTCAACACCTTTATTCGATTTACTTTCCTACCCACGAGGGCAGAGTTATACAAAAGGTTGGTTTTTAATCTGGGGAAAAATCTATAGAGGGACACTCCCTATTGGGGAAAAATATTTAAAGAATTTAATAAAAGACAAAAGTTCTCATTTTTTAATTTTGTTTATGATTAAACATTTTGGAACTTATATATAACTTTATTTTTGCCTAATCAAAAATGAATCTTATAGATCAAAATAGAGGGGGGGTTATTCTCCTCTTCTCTTTCTCTTTCTTTCTCTCTCTTTTTCTCTCTCTCTCTCTCTGATGTGGACAACTCTCGTATGAATTTTGTGAGCTTTAAACCTAATCTTGTTTTAGATTTGTATCATTTCTACTTATTACTGTATAATTCTGTTAATCGAGTGAATTCTTAATGCGTTTATATAATAATGCTGACTAATAAATAGAGCTGTATATTTCATCATGATCAGGTTTTTTTTATCACTCCTGGACAAGGAACCCCTCCCTAGTTTCTTTCCATCTTTGTATCCCTAGCTAGGCGTGGTCAAGTACGACCTAGTTGGCTTACTAGGTTATCTTTCCACCTGGTTTTTAGCTTTTCATCTAGGTCTTTTCCATTGGCTCTATATGTCCATCTGTTGTCTATATATCTTGAAAGGTATACATTTTTACATATACAAATATTTTTGGCTACATATATTAAGAACTGATGAAATTCAATTGATTCCGAGCTAAAACTGTCTGCATATATGTAGCCAAAGATTTATGTATAAATAAAAATTTATACCGTATAAATAATATATATATATATATATATATGCATTATATATATATATATATATGCATTATATATATATATAGTATTTATAATATTTATAAATAAATATTAAATTATTTATACCTACAGACGCTAGCGTTTCAAGCTTATTGTGTTTATCAGTGCAGGAAAGTAACAATTTCAGACGGTCGGGAGGGGCGAACCCGGTTCACAGAGACAGCCTAGAATATGCAGGCAGTCGCCATATCCACTCGGCCACTGTCACGTGATTAAGGGAAATTAAGATCTATAGGTACCTAGGAGCGGGCACAGACAAAAGACTAGTCGAGAGTGTTTGACGAACGTATTCGGAAATTTGCTTTAGAGCAATACATATATTTATTAGGATTTAAAACCAATTGTTCTGATCGTCTGTAATACAAACATTTATAAATACATATTACGCTCTTATTTTATATTTTTCTTAATAATCGAGCACTCTACTGGGATTCTCTCTCAATTACCTTAGATATATATATATATATAACTTCTTTTTGTAAGATTGTAGAAAAAATCCCAGCAGAGTGCTCGATTAATTGAGAAAATCAAAATTAAAAGCGTACTATTTATTTTATGGTACAGAAAATCAGTACAACATCAGTACCATTGGTTTCAAGCTTAGAAGGCGTTTACCCTCCAGCTATCTTCAGCTTTTGTTGTTATCTGGTAAAGAAAATGGGTAGTCTCGCATCAACTCTCGTTTGGATACGTTATTTGCTTGGAAGTGTTAAATTAGGATCGTCTAAATTGTGTGTTAAGGAATAATATGTGAGATTAAAAAGTTTAATAAAGTCCGAAAAAAATATTTTAATAAAAAATAGCCTAATGATTTCTGTAGGAATGAAACACGGACGCCTCTGTATAACTTACTGGCCATTATATATATATATATATATATATATATATATATATATATATATATATAACTTATTTGTAATATAGCAGGAAAAATCCCATCAGAGTGCTCGATTAATTAATTAAAGTTAAACATTAAAAATTAAGAGCGTAATATTTATTTATTTTGGTACAGAAAAATTAGTACAACATTTGTATCCTTCCATGCTTGAAACCGACGGAACAAATGTTGTAGTAATTTTTCTGTACCAAAATAAATAAATATATATATATATATATATATATATATATATATATATATATATATATATATACATAGACACACTAATTTTTTGTGTTGATCAAATTGAACATAAGTAAACAGTATGAGACATTGATACTTATAGAGACTCACCTGATCATAAAAAAATCATGTGTGCGTATGTGCATAAACATGTGCTTATGTGTGATGATGTGCACCACAGATAAAAGCTGATGAAAAATATTGACAGAAGGCAAGATTTATCAGAATTTTTAATCGTATCAACTTCCGTATCTCTAATGGCTTTTATAAGTTTCACCAAAATATCAGCTGAAAAAAATAAAGATGACAGATTTTTCTTTTTGAAGCTGAAAACAAAATCTGAATATTTCTCGAGTCAACAGAGTAACTTTTGACAACTTTGATTTTTCAGACACAAAAATCAATATATCGACATCTCTACCTATGTATCAATATGTCTGTATACGAGGCCTAAATTACGTCGAAACACTGGTTATTATTGGGAAACCATAGTTAAGCAATGTTTAGCTTAGTCATTACTGAGATGGTGACCGTTTTAGAAAACATGGTGCTGTGAGTTTAGAAGTTGCTCTAAAGCCACTTTCTCTGATGCAGTTCAGAAACGAACAAACCCTTACCTTGTTATAAGTTAAATAGTAAGATAGGCTGAACTCCCAAGCATTTTTTAAAACTAGTCTAGAAGAAACAAAACCGTCTTGTCTTCATTGTAAACAGTTAGTTGTCGTTGTCTCGTTGACATGTTGTAAGTAGTCAGTTTAATGGGGTGTGATCGTAGGAGTCATTGTAGAGATGTTGATCTTTTCTTTATCTTTGTGACGGTTATAATGGAAGCTATTAAAATGATGACAATAACTCTAATATTAGTTTCTGCTTGATTTGTTTAGTTTACATTGTACAGCAAGTACATCTAGACGAACGCATCTAACTGTCCAACCATCATAGGGGTGATTGAAGAGGCTTGCAAAAGACGTCCGTTCAGTTTGACATTGAACACCCAAGAGGCAGAATCTATCTTGTCCTCTGTATCACATAGATTCTTACCATAACACAGCTTCCTATACATGTATCTCTAATTCTAATCATTAACTTCTAATGGAACTTTCCACTTTTATGCTTAATCAAGCCTTACGTGGAAAATTTCGTTTTTAACATTATTTTTACACACCCACAACCTTGCTACATACATATCTCAGCATTAGTTCATATCATCTGGGATTTCTCCTTGCTACTGCTCTTAATCAATGTCAGATCAACAAGTGTGGTTTGTGATTGCAAAACTCTTTCTTTCTTTCATGTTTTGTTGTGCTCTTACAGTATATTACACACACATACATACATACATACATTACTATATATATATATATATATATATATATATATATATATATATATATATATATATATATACATAAGTTGAGACAAATACATTTATAACATTATTCCAGTTCCAAGAATTCAAGATCGACAATGATTAGGCATGCAATCGTTTCTAAGACGATAAGGATTTTTTTATTTTCTTATTTCTTACGTTTTAATTTCGATATGTCACTTCTTCAGCACATTTGACAAAAATCACAAAAAGAAGTCAAACAAAAGAACATCAAAATTTTATTCTTATTTGACAAAAGATATATCAAATTATTACATTTAAAAAGAAAAGCACATGTAAATAAATTTATAATACTTCTAAGAACCATGACAATAAAAATACTAATAAAATGAAATAAATAATGAGAAAAAATATAATGGATTCGAACCACTAAATTCAATATTCAGAAATAAGAAAATAATGATAATAATAATAATAATAATAATAATAATCAATCAATCTTAGAGTAATACTGTTTATAATAATAATAATAATAATAATAATAATAATAATAATAATAATTATAATAATAATATTGTAGCTAGAACCATAATAGGATAGAAACGTATTCAGTATAAAAAATAACAGTAAAAAAACAAATACAAAAATTACATTTTTTTAGTTTTTCATATATATATATATATATATATATATATATATATATATATATATATATATATATATATATATATATATATGTGTGTGTGTGTGTGTGTATGGTAGTTATCAACTTTAACCACTCAGGCATATGGTGGGTGCTGTTAGTAAAATCTCAATGCTTTATATAAACATATATGGAATGGTTAGTATATGAAATTAGTAGGTAAGCATGTAACAGACTAGTTAAAATAATAATGCAGTTTTGCACCATTTTAATGTCTACTTACAAAGATTAAAATCAAGATAGAATGCTAGTAAACTTTATGCCTAGAATTATTGTTCCAATTTAGATCAAAATCTATGACATGATTTTGATTAAAAAAAATATCTAAAATTTAAGTTTTAAGCTTGAGGATCTTCAGAAGAAACTGAAATTCAGGGAATATTGATTAATTGGTGTCTGATGACTATAGATTAAATTTAATGAAAATCTGAAACATTAAAATATTCATATAGGAGGTTGTACCCATATTATGTCCCGTAAAAACTCTTTAAATATTCCAAAGAAACTGAAATTTGAGGAAAACTGATGTCTAATACCTATTGTTAAAATTTACCCCAAATCGGATATATCTGAATTTTTATGAAGGGCTTCCATCCCTTTTTACCTCTTTTGCATAAAACTAAATATAACCCACATTTGGGCACCTTAAGCCTAGCAGTTGTGTACCAAAATTCATATCACTCATAATCATAATGAACGATTAATTAGTTTATGAGTGAATCTTGCGCATACAAATATACAAACATATACCTATCTTTATAAAAGATGTATGTATGTATGCAAATATATATATATATATATATATATATATATATATATATATATATATATATATAGTAGTATCAAAATATATTTATGGCTGCTAAGCTATACAGGAACGTTGATGTTTAATTCTGGAAGGTATTTATACTGATGATTTCCTTTGGGAATGAAACATGACCGTTTCTGTGTAGCTTAATTGCCATAAATATATTTTTATACGATTACTAAGCTCTACTCAAGCATTGAACACTGTTGAAGTAAAAACTATATATATATATATATTACATTATTATATGTGTATGTGCTTGAAAACATAATAAATTATGTATACACATACATATATAGAGAGATCGATATATATATATATATATATATATATATGTATATATAGAGAGAAAGATATATATATATATATATATATATATATGTATATATAGAGAGAAAGATATATATATATATATATATATATATATATATATATATATATATATATATATATATATATATATATATATATGAGAGAGAGAGAGAGAGAGAGAGAGAGAGAGAGAGAGAGAGAGAAACAGAGACATAGGCAGGGAGAGATTAAAAGTAACAGAAAATAAAAATAGGAAAAAAACGGAGAAAAATATTTCAAAGATATTTTTCTCGATGGATCAATTTTTTTGCCTATCATTCAATAAGTTGATTTTTCACCAGAAATTTTAAAGAGAAGAATTACAATTTTTTTTACTTGCTTTTCATCTTCAAATGTTATGGTTGAAAATGGCGAAAAACGAAAATTATTACCGAACACATTCATCAATTTCAAAAAGTCATTAAAAAATAATAATAACAAAAATTGAAAGAAAAAATCTCAATTCTTTCTTTCTCTTGGCAGACTTATTTTTCACTTTAAATAATGGTTTCCATTCGATGATAATAATTACAGATTTGCTCGTTTTCTTTAAAATTTTACAGAAAAACATTGTTTAAATGTCAGAAATAAAAGTGCAGCCAAGAAAGACTTTGATAAAGATCCTAAATAGTGATGATGAAATAATACTTTCTGATAACTATTATTAGATATCAATGTCGAACTCTCTCCAATGTTTAAATATATACGGTGACTTACTGTGTCACATGATAATGTCAATTTTCCAGGGTTGTTTTCGGTTCCCTCTCTCTCTTGGTTAGAAAGATTGTATTTCAATATTGATTTTTCCTTATTGTTAAGATATTTTTTTTATTATCAGACATCTTTCATCTTTTTGTAAAAAGATGTGACTTTTTTTTCATACTTTTATAGACTTTGATTTATTTCGACACTTCAATTGTGAACTTTTGTCACAAAAAGGGAGACCTTTTATCAGGTGAGAGATTACAGAACTTGAAACTAACTTTCTTATCTCAAACGGAACAAAAGAATTCCTAGAAGTGTCTTTTTTAGTCATTTTGAAATACTAATATTATTCCCGTCTAAAACTTGACAGGATTATCTATGCATGGATTATATCTGCAGTCTAGGTTTAATATATAAACGCAATTTACCTAAAATAAATGCACCACTTTTTTATGTGCCTGGTTTTACGTTTGGGATCAGTGTAGTATATATGGCTTCTGTCTAGTCTAACATTTCAATATCGCATACACAATCGATAGCATTATCCTTAAAGATTTTTTAATTCATCGTTATTATTGCTAATAAATAATAATAAGATATATATTAATAAGGAGGAAGACAAACAGCATAGTTCATACTGCCCCCCCCCCGTCAAAAAATGCCACCCATGAAATCCTTAATAAAATTTACAATCCCTTCTGCAATCCAACCATATTTGGTACAAAGAAACCTCAGTCTATGTATGAATTGTCCATCAAATTTCAGTCATGAATGTCCAAGAGTCTTTATTTTATTGCATTATCCCTTGGTAACTGCTCATTTCTCATCATGCATTTATCAGGTACAGAGGTAAAATGTCTGACAGCTGATCACAGATACAAACTGATTTGGTGATCACAGTTTGAATCTGAACAGGCAAACAATTGCCACATTTAGCAACACTAAAGAGTCGTGATAAGGCTCTTTGCACGTGACTATATCTATATACCCTTAACTTATGGGTTGAGTTCTCTCAGTCATGGTTTCCACTGCGCATAAAGCCTTACTCTTCCATATATAATAGAGTTTTACAGGTAACCGATAGTGCTGTATGTAAACAAAATACATAGCCACTATAATCTCTCTTAGGTTCGGTGGCGGCAGCCATAATGTAGAGGCAAGATGTCTGACAGCTAATCACAGCTGCAAATTGATCTGGCAAATCAGGTTTCGAATTGTGTGAATATTTTAGCCACATCTAGCTACATTGAAGAGCCATAATATGTCGAAACAGCTGTTTATGGATGTCTCCCCTATCTCCATCTCTGTATATAAAACAGTGTAAAAATAACTGCACCACTACCAGAACAGACACATATATTAATGGTAGGAAGCTATAATAATAATTATAATAATATTAATAATAAAAATAATCTGAGGATGGAAAGACTGAGGATAAAGAACACTAACCAGACCTCCACTGGAAGAGTGTGGAGAGTACTGGGGAGTTGGGGGGGGGGGGGCTATTGCCACCCGAATCCAGGAGAAGACAAATATTCGTTGCCAGCAATAAATAAATAGTAAGTGGCTATTGTGATAAGGCAAATAATTTGGCAATGGATATCGAAAAAGGAGGAGAGTATTGGAAATCTGGGAAGACTTGTTGTCACTCAGACTCCAGTGAAAACCACCGGTTATTATCAGTGAGCAATCACTGATGATAACCTTTGTTAGAACTCCAAATGAGTTTATAATAATAATAATAATAATAATAATAATAATAATAATAATAATAATAATAATAATAATAATAATAATAATAATGCACTACTATTACGCTCTACTCAGGCATCAATCACTATTAGAGGAAATACTTTAAAATATATATACATGATATATTATTTTGTGATATAAGTGTATGTACATGAAATAGAAAAAAAATATATAAGTAAAGTGGTTACTCCTAGCTTTTTTCAAATGCTTCAGTAAAAGAACAATGAGCACTTTTTATATTCTTGTCTAAACAAACAGCCTTTTGTGATTAGTATTAAATAAAATTCATGTTGTATTCATCACAATACATATAGATATTATATATATTTATATAAGTGTGTATGTATGTTTTGTTTCGTTCTTTTTCTTTTAAAATAGGTTTTAATTAAATTTTAATGTGTGAATATCAATTAGGATGAGAGATGGCTGAAATTGTAAAACAAACACATTTCAAGTACAATAACCTGCAAAAAATGGTTGACATGCCGTAAAACCGACAAATAACATTAAAATGTAATCAGAGGTAGAAATATAGTAAGATTTCAAATTAAAAGATTCCACCTACTACAAGAAGCACTTCTCCACCATTCCGCTTTTCGTTAACATCTTCCATTCCACGTTAGTAAGCTTCACAGTTTACAAGGCATGTTTTGATGGTTTATGGTTTCGTGTTAAATGGCCTGGCATTACTCAAATTTCAATAATCTTAGGGAGTTTGCTCAAGTGAAAACGAGGCATAAATCTCACCCTAACTGCCACTTGAGCAACTTTCCAAGCAGTGCCAGAACTGCCGTATATTCAGCAAGAACCAGTCAAGATAAAAGAACTCAATTTGCCTGAGAAGTTACGTGAAATCTTGGCAAAAGTTTGAAAACCGCACATTTTTCAGGAAGGCAGATGCCTTTGAATTTATTTGTTTTCTAACACCAAGATAATTAGACAAATTTTACCAATAGATTATTCCACTTGAATAGGTAACATTTGTATAATAATTTTTTTTTATCGTTTGCCAATATTACATAACGAAATTGTTTGAATAGAAAAGTTTAAATGTCACCTTAGGGTCACAGGTGATACCAGAAGGAAGGCGACAAAACCACAGAGATTTTTTAGCTCTTTTCTGGCGATACTTCTAGCAGAGGAGAAGACATGTCAAAGGCGCTGTCCCCAATGCCTGGGAGTGGGCATGCAATGTAGCTAGATGCAGCAAGATTAGCTATCCGTCTGTCTTTCTGTCTGTATTTCTCTCTCTTGTATGCATGCAAGTAACTCGTCTCTCTTATTTTCTTCTGTGACTGTTCATCTTTTTTTAATAAACTTTTTTATGAGTTAACATCGGCGTCCGAGTGGTTTTGTCAATAGACGATCCTAAAGTATAATGGTTTGTACAAGCTCGGCAAGAGAAAGTGCAACACCAATTTAAGAAAAAGAGGTTTGAGAAAAGGATATATGTTATGTTCTTTCTTCATTTACAGAGATAAATAAAGCTTTTACCTTTATTAAATTACTTGATCGTTATAAAAAAAATATTAGTGAAAATGCTGAAATTAAATAAAACCCGTGATCATTTGGGCCACTGTTGGTACATTGTACATTAGATAAATAAATATATAAAAAATAAAGTAAAGTAAATAATTAAACACGTTCAACAGTATCAATGTCTTAAACAACTGCAACGGAATCAAAAAACTAGACACAGATTGTTCGACACTTCCAATTTTCACAAAGTCAAAGGATTTCATAATTCATTGTGATGTCATACTATACCCTCTCTCGCTTCTTTCTCTCTTCCTTTTTCTTTCTATTTCAATCCACATCATTCAATTTAACTCCTAAACTAATGAACTAATAATAATGCATTATGAGATACGTATTCTTGGCAACACAGTGAGTAACGTGGGCACACTATTTGTTTTTGTAAACTTTACCATTTAATTCTCTCTCTCTCTCTCTCTCTATATATATATATATATATATATATATATATATATATATATATATAGAGAGAGAGAGAGAGAGAGAGAGAGATTATGAAATATGATACAATTATTATAAGATATTCTAAAAAGTATATCCGATTTTAATGAAATTTAAACCATATGTATAAGACACTAATTAAGAGTGTATTGCATCTTTCAGCTTTTTCCGACTATATTAGGGGCACAATTAGAGGAGGAGGAGTAGTAAAACAAAGAAAAAATATAGTGTTAAGAGCATAGTAAAAAGTACACAGTTATGATTCTCATTTAATCCTGAGCAACGTCGGGTCTTCGTACTAGTAAGCATATAATATAAAATAGTTAGATATATTGTATGTCTGATTCATTGAATTAAACTGAAAGTTTAGTTTTTTCACAAGTACTGATTTTTTTTACTGATGAAATAAATGAAATTTCTTTGCATTTGTCTTATCAATTTCACTCACAATTTTCGAGTATGTTCATGATGTTAATAATGTCACATGAAAAGCTATTGAAGAAAGACTGAACAGATCCTTGCAATATATCTAAAAGTCTCCTTCCTAAATATTCTTTGATATATATATATATATATATATATATATATATGTGTGTATGTGTGTGTGCGTGTGTGTGTGTGTGTGGGTGTGTGTGTGTGTGTGGGTGGGTGGGTGTGTGTGTGTGTGTGTGTGTGTGTGTGTGTGTGTATTTGTGTCTGTGGGGTTGATTTAGAGGATGATTTCTGTCAAATGCGTCACGTCTGTCGAAGTGATTACTTCCGGTTGGTTTGTTCGAGTAGGTTGGATAGGATAATAGTTATCTATATTTGTCTCAGTTGTCTCTCAGTGTAAGCAGAATAAAGATTCATACGTTGTTTTGTGTTCTCATTATTTCTGCTAAGGCAAAGGTTATATTTTTGTGTTTGTGTACAGCCTTACATCCAGATCGCTGGACCAATTGTCACCAAACTCAAAATATCGGGCATAGTCTAACTTAGAACTGATTTAATTTTGGGACATCTAGGTAAAAGGTCAAGGTCACAGAAAAGGTGAAAGTCACACTTTTAGCAATAACTTCGGTTCTGTTAATCATAGAGACTCGCTACTTGGCCCATATAGCCAATGAAGTCTCATCATATATGAAATAGCCTTGACCTTTAACCTTGCCATTAAAAATTTCGGTCATTGTCGAACATTTTACGAAATTTATATTTCCAATTTTTTCAAATTTGATTTATGGATCTGATGCTGGTTGATAACACTAACCAGATATATAAATGATCTTCCAGAGAATATTGTTCAGAAAATTAACATCTATGCTGATGATACCACTCTCTATTTTGGTGTTGCTTTTCGCTCATCTCCCTCGGATCAGTCGAAATATGCAACTTATCTAGGAGTTGACCTGGGTTCAGTTGTGGATTGGTGTATGAAATTGCTTGTTTCATTTAATCCAGTTAAGACTCAGCTCGTGTCTTTCAATTGTAGGCGTGCCCCTTTTCTTCCTGGGATTCTCATGGATGGCTCTGTTCTTGAGAAGAAATTGACTCGGAAACTTCTTGGTCTTTCTTTCTCATCAAATGGAGTTCATACATTAGATCTATTGCTCTTTCTGCTTCTCGTAAAATCGGTTCTCTCTATCGCTCAAAACACTTTCTCACACCTGAGGCTATTCTTTATCTCTACAAATCTACTATCAGACCATGTATGGAGTACTGTTGTCATATTTGGGCTGGTGAATTATGGTCCTATTTGAGGGTTCTTGATAAGGTGCAGAAACGTATCTGTAATTTGATTGGCCCTACTCTTTCTTCTTCTATACAACCCCTCTCTCACAGACGTGATGTTGCTAGCCCCAGTCTTTTCTATAAAAACTATTATGACATGTGTTCTTCAGAATTATGTGATCCATTCCCCGCTTCTTTTGTTCCAGCTCGTTTGACTCGTTGGTTTAGTGGTCTCCATCAATTCACTGTTTTGATACCTCATTGTAATACAGCTTCCTTTTCCAGTAGTTTCTTTCCAAGAAGCGCAGACTTGTGAAACTCTCTTCCTGCTGACTGTTTTACTCCTACCTATAATCTTGGTCTTTTCAAGACTAAGGTCAATAGGCATCTCCTGACTTTGCGATAATCATATTTGTTCTTGTTAGCTCCTAACATCTAGTAGCTTCATGCCATGTCTGGAGTGATTTCCATACCCCCCCCCCCCCAAAAAAAAAAACACCCTGCCAAATTTCAGCCTGATCAAATAAACATTTTTGAGTTATCATTTTTCAATCGGGTAACTTCGGGAATACTTCATAACATATAGAAAAGTAAGGTCCAGATAGGACTTTGGCTCATCCTTACGTTGTCAGGTGGAGGCATGCAGTCTCACGACTGACTTATGTTCTTGTTGCATACACTTTTGTGTTTTAATGTTGATTATTTCTCGACATTTCTTGCATTCTGAATGTCTTCACGATATTTTTTTTATTTTATGCATAAAGAAATTGAGAATGTGCATGGGGAATAAAGTTTATTACATGAACAAAAAAAATAAACAATACACTTCAACATTTTGATCATAGTATGTATTTGTGTTTTGTAATAATAAGTAATATAAACAAATATTGTAAAGAAAGTATCGATACTCCCCTTCTTATACAGTGGACTATCGTGAGTAGAATATCAACGACAGCAATGTTATACTTGGGGAGTACGATGTAGTACGAGTGCAGCAAATCCGTTCCCCATATACATTACAAACCAGTAACCTAACTTGTAACTAACTATTGTAGCGTTCACTTACAGCAATACACCCTTTTATATTTGAATGTTATTATTATTAAATATCTTCGGATAACACTACAAACAAATAAAACTTGTTACATAAAAAAAATAAGCAAAAAATACATTTCTAAGATTTTGATTATAGTAGATATTTGTGTTTAGAAGAAAAAGTTAGTATCAAAATTGTTATTGAGAAAGTACTGACACCCCTTCCTTATACAATGGACTATCCTGAGTAAATTATCAATGACGACGATGCTAGTCTCGAGGATTACGATGGTGGTACGAGTACAATCAGGCCAGAATGGATCGATATGCCATCAAAATAACCGTGAAATATTGGTGGGTACAACTGCTAGTATCTCACTTTTGTTTCATTTTTGCTTCAGTCGAAGTTCTCAGAAATCAAGAGGCCCCTTCCTGAGGCTAACGTTTGGTCTCTATATGAGATACATAGATATTTGAATATTACATTAAAGTTCTCATTTACCTGTCAAACGTTGAGTTAGTTAAGAAATGAAGAACATTAATTTTCCTCTCCTCAATTGACCAAGTAACTATGTTGTAGTATATCTTTCTTGTGGTCTCTTGGTCTTACCGGATTCTAGGATAAGAATTCATCTAGTCTAGTAGAGTATCCAGCTAAGTGATGTTACTTGAGGTAATATTACTTGAAGAAGGTGCACTATTCCTCATATGAGCCAGTGTATAGTCGTGTCGAGAGGATCGTATTTGAGCTTCGAATACTATGTTATTTTGAATATTTGTCAGAGTATAATTGTAGGGGAAGTATCCTCATGTCAGATTGTCCTGACAAACCCTTGTACAGAAAGAGCGATAACACTCGAGAATGGTGTTTAGTAGGAAATTGAAATAGTATAAATATAAGTTAAAGTATGTTTGGTCAGATAGATTTGGAATTATAGTGTAAACGGGATATATTTTATGCTGGGGGTCATGAATAGGTTATGGGGTCGACCTTATTAAGAAATAAACTGTGTATTAATGAGAAATAAGTGATAATAATTTATCGGAAGTGACGTCCGACAGGCGATTGAGAGAGTGACAATTACAACGATGTTGTAGAGAAAGTACTGACACCCCTTCCTTATACAATGAACTCTTCCGAGTTGCATATCAATGGCGCCGATGCTAACCTGGAGGAGTACGACGGACAAACCAAACCATTAGAGAATTAGTAGATTTAAAACAAAAATGGAAAGATCATCGATTTTCCAGAAATGTATTTCTAAATATCAATAATACTGAAAAAAAAAAGATACGTATGTTTAAATCATTGCACATTTTATAGATCACTTTAACAGTTGGACAAAAATTAATGAGGTGTGAATATTCATGAGAAATGAATTAAAAGTTTTATTTCGAAAATAAATTACAAAACCAAGTTGAAATCATTCATTGTCAAGATTTTAAAGTACCTTAACATTTTTATGAATACAATTTTTATTTTTCTTGGTTTTAAATGCACATATTCTTTTGGTTTGATGCAAAAGTAATCTTGT
The DNA here is from genome assembly GCA_963556195.1 of Sepiola atlantica. NCBI lineage: Eukaryota > Metazoa > Mollusca > Cephalopoda > Sepiida > Sepiolidae > Sepiola > Sepiola atlantica. Next base: position 218,095,127 of record OY744515.1, on the reverse strand, counting down.
GAAAGATAAAAAATTTTATATTACTTCATAAAAAAAAAAGATTTTTAAAAGCAGATATTTGTCATGCTGTTTATGACTTTTAAAAATAATAAAAACATTATAGAGAAAATATTTTATTTATTGATTTCACATTTACGTCTTGATTCAATTTAGAATTTTGATTAATATGAATGCATAAATGAAACTGTTATAAATGTACATCCATCTTTGTTATATACATATATATATATATATATATATATATATATATATAATATATATATATTTCTTTTATCTCATATATGAAGCACAAAATTGTTGTATATGTATATATATGTAAAAACCTAAATATGTATATACATATATATATATATATATATATTTAATTTAAATATATATATCCATATATGTAGATATAAGACCTATGTACACACACACACACACACACACATATATATATATATATATATATTCACATATATAAATCTATGTATGTACACGTATTTGCATTTATAAATCCATATATGTAAATATAGTTGGCCTCTATACAAAAAAGTAGAACCACTACTTGCCCCTTCCTTAAAAAAAACGCACAAGATTTATCTCTCATAGTAAAGTAAAATAATGGTTAACCGTCTTAAAACGCTAAAGTGTTTTCTTCCATCTTTCAAGTTTTTCAGGGTATTCACACATACTCGCCTAAAAAGAATACAATTTCCTTTTTTTATGCATAATTTTCCAAGCAGTTATCATATATGTTTTACATTCCCCCCTTTTTCACATATATTTTATTGGTTTTATATTCTTGTTAATGTAAGTGGATTTTCTTATAAGGACTGTGTATAATAAGTATTATCGTGTCATGAAGAAATAAGAAATTTCTTTATCTCCCATAAAAATAAATTGTACATGTAACAAACATAACAAATTTTGCAAAAATTATCAAAATTGTTTCTCCGAATATCATTTTGTTCATAAAGTATTTGATTTTGTAAAATGTTGAATTTGCTTTTTGATTGTATTATATCATTATATTTACTGTAATCAAGTAGTCAACATAAACAAATTGACTACTTATTTTTGAAAGATCAAAGATGTGTCTAATTCATAGCGAATAAAGTGATTTTTTGTGAATTTAGTTCTCTTATATTTTTTTAACGTTTTACATTTGATTTGATGGAAATAAATCAATTATTGTAAGCTGCTTCCTAATAATATGTATAGTTGCTAATTACTGGACATTACTAAGAAATTTCTTACTAAAACTTTTCTCTGTAATTATTATTTAGTAGTCATTTTGGTCTTCACATATCCGCCCTCAGTTGTGGACCCCAGTCGCATGTTTGCCAGGCTTGTATTATGGATCACCTTGATTGGATTCAATCACTTTACTACTCAATAGCCCATTCAAATTGGATTTTAAATATCTACATTGTTACAATGACTTTCTACCAATTTCCTTGATCTATTTCTACTTTATGAATATTTTTAAAATATTTTTGTTGCAAATTTTCTAATTTAATGCTTACGAATAGTTTGTAAGTCTATTTGTTTTTCTCTTCTGAAGAGAAGAGCATTTCTTTGAAAATCCATGAATTAAAGGTCGTGTTATCATATTCCTTGCTTGAACACTTGCTGATTTAATAAATTCATAAATTATCCAATTTTTTTTTTTTTCATCATTTCAATATTTCCAACACATACACACACACACACATATTTATATATATATATATATATATATACATATAATACCTATATATTTACTATGTAATGTGGAAAATCACAGTCTCTCTATACTTAATGCATGTCTGTAAAGAGCCACATCTTTCATGAGGTTAGTCTAGACATAGACAAGACATGGCAGATCTAGAAAATAAACCTCTAGATAAATAAGTCTATTTTTATGGGTAGTTGTATTTCCTGTGGCAACCATTGATGAACAGATATTTTGGCAGAGAGACCATCACAGCTTTATGGACAATCATTTTTGACAATGAGAAGGTACACTTCTCCAGTAAATAGAGAACCATAAAAGTGTATAGGTTTTACAGAGCTGTCTATTATCCAGCCATAAAGATGCCTTTAGCAAGTACTTCAGTATAATCTGCTAAACCAAGCATGCGAACACAACAAAACAATAGTCCCCAAATCATGATGGGTGGTGGAATTTTGCTCTCAAGCATGTAGCGAACCTCCCCGGAATATGCATATAGCTTAACCTAAACCTAGTGGAAATTACCCAGCATGACCTGCTGTTAAAATAGCAACTTTATTTATTTATTGTCTACATACCACAGACGTAAGAAATACTGATACTTTCATAAAATAAGGTAAAAAATATGGGTGACACTTCAATGAAATATAGATAACTTGTTATTAGAGCAACTTGTCTATGTAATGATTAACTATAACATGAGATTTCGAATTAAAATTTAAAAAATAGTGCATGATCAGTGTACACTAAATTTATATAGAAAACTCATTACCCACTCTGGTATCTAAATTAAGACTTTTTTTTAAATTATTATTTTGTAGATATTTTACATAATTTTTTTTTTTAATACGCTATTACTTATATTCACCCAAAGCCTTGTCACTGAGACGTAAGTGGCTACTGAGAATTAAGGTCTAAATTTATAGGGGCATCGTAAGTGGAGAGTTGTACAGAGAGATGTTTGTTCACATTCCATTTAAATTTCTGCATGTTGGTACAGTCGAGGAAACAAGAAGCAGGGAGGGAATTCAAAAGGCAAGCTATTCGCGGAAAGATGCTATTTTAGTAGAACGTTTTCCAGCATCTAACGACCTCTATAGTGAAGGGGTGGAATTTTTCTGATTGTCGAGTTGGTCGGGGGTATTTATATTGAGGGGGCAGAAGTGCAGCAAGTTCGTCAAAGTACATTCCATTGAATTACTTGTGAGACAAGCACGGGATCCATATTGCGGCGATGGGGCAGGGTCTACAGCTTGGTAGATTAGCTGTTCTTTTTTCGACTAAGAACTAAAAAAATGAAAAAAGTTGAATATCTTATTTGTTTTTCAGTGAAAAAACTTGAAAATTATCACAGAATATTTGTATATTTTATTTGAATATATTAAATAGTAATATTCTATTTTTCCTCAGTATTGTTATAAATTTGATAATACGTAATGTAATTAAGGCTTTGATTTAAACTAATGAGTAAAGATAATCGATTTTAGTCGACAAATTGATAATCGATTTACTAAGGATTTTATAGAATATTTCCTAGCAATTATCTCTGGGGGTTTATTGAACAGAAAATGGATCCATTTAGAACGCTTTGTTCTGGGGATAACGTCTTTTTTCGTCGAGCCAATATAGACAGATAGCCACAGTATAAAGACATATGTAAAAAAAACAAAAAACCTGGAAAATATCCGACAGTATTATACCCGTAACGACTGGAGAACATTTTTAGACAAATAGGCTTTATTCTATTTCTATGACGTTTTCATAAAATATACTTTCTTCATATAGCAGCTTTTTCTGGGCTTTTACATAACTTGAAAAAAAAACGTTACAATCATAATAAGGAAAAAAAGAAAAAAAGAAGGGAAATAGGAATACATGTGAGAACGAGGGAATATACATATAGACCAAAGGGAGATAACATTAGTGATTTTTTTTACAAATGTTTTCTCTTTTACAAATGTGTACATCTCCAAGTACTATGAGAAAATATATGTAACATATAGACAAGGCGATTGTCTCCCTTGTTTTTATTGACGATTGGCAGAAAATTCAAATCCTATCATCCGATTGATCCAGACACTTCAAATTGACCAAATACTGGACCACATTTATTGGCGCCAAACACTCTATACAACGTTTTTGGATCTTAAACTATTGAACATAACTTTTTCATTGTGACTTATTTTTAATTGACCATTTGTTTGCAATGGTATCTTTATTGCATTTATTTTCAATATGTATTTCTTTAAATGTCAAACTGCATCACTTATTTCTCTTTCTTGCTTCTTATCTGTTGATGTATGCCCAAATTCCTATAATACTGGATCAAATGTATGGCAAGAATGGATATTCCGGATTTCTGGATACTGCCTAAAATGTTTATACAATAACTCTTGCTTGTACAGCAGCATTGCTTATAACAAAGCCTTGATCACATGATGACCCTGGGTTAAGGCATGGTTTTCGGTCCAAAACGCCCCAGTAATATCTCACGATAATAGCAGACTTTGTTGGATTGTCGTCATTCTATGGGATTGACATATCCATGCTGATGCAGATACCACCTTATCTTGTATTTTCTTTATGCATTTCCTTGTCTGATTTAAAAAGACCAAGATTATTCAAGAATGCAGAGGTTGAGTTTTTAATAAAACCCTGACATCCAACTTTGATAGGAAATACAATGGTTTTCCAGCCATTTCTGATACATTATTCTCGTAGATCTCTATACTTAAAATATAACAATAAAAAGTGAAGAACTAAATTGTATTTTACATAGAATGTGATTTTTAAAAATGTCACTCATTGAATCGTTAATAAAATTCATAAATTCTTTTTAAAATCAAACCTTATTTGGTACAAATAAACTGTAGTCAATACCTGACTTGTTCACCAAGTTTTAGTTCCAATAGTATTTATTTTATCGCCATTCAATAATATGTGGAGAAAGGATACTTTGGTGATCTCATCAGTATCATGGGGAGAGAGCAGCTGTCATAAACAAATCCGTTCATCTTCACAATTCAGAAGTAGGTAAGGTAAGGTAAGACATTGCTTAATGACACATCAACAATAAGGGTCATGGACGGCGGCACCCCCCACTTTTTGACCTGCCCCCCCACTTTATGGTCATCAATAATGAAGTTATATATGCATGTGTTTAACCAGGCCCCCCACATTTTAGGAGAGCCCCCCACTTTTATAACTGTGCCTTAGGGTCATTTCATGCCATGAATGTAGAAAAAAATATCCTTCATTTGAGTCTTAAGTCAGTGGGTGATTTATAGTCATTAGTAAAGAGCTTTGGTATTTTGAATGGTTGTCATTTTGGTGAAGGTTTTTAGGCTTCAAGTTCTTTATATGTTCAAATGTTTAGTAAATGTTTTTTTTGGTTTGGTTGCTTTTGTTTCACAGCATATCGACCCTATTCAGATCATTTAATGCTGAATCCGACCATTTTCGTGAAGGTTTTTATGCTTCAAGTTCTTTATATGTTTAAGTATTTATTCATGGTGTTTGGTTGAGTGAAAGATGGGGGGGAAGAGGTGGGAGGGCAGAAAGGGGGAGGGAGGGAAATTGTTGTTTTTTGTTTTGGATTTTGCAAAACATGATTTAGTTTTGCAAAGGAAAAAAAACAATAAAACATCAAGTTTTGGTGCATTCTGAGTCAGGAAGTCAATCAGAAGTAAGAGAAAGATTTTATCAGCTTATCCATTACATGTCAGTGAAGACTACTTGTCTGCGATGCAACATCCTGACATTTTATCTTAGATCTCTACTGTTAGATTTATAGTGGAATTTTCCGCTTTTCTACTTATTCTAACCTTCAGGTGAAAAACTTTGTTTTCTAACTTTATTTTAACACACCCACGTCTAAATATAGCTCTATTATTCATGAATATACCTGCTTTCTGAGAAAAGACCCAAGAGAACATCTTTAGATCTGGTCACGAAAGATGAACAATATATTGAAGCAATTATCGAGAAGTATACAAG
>OY744515.1:218024435-218081935 GCA_963556195.1 Sepiola atlantica | reverse complement strand
GAAGTCTTGCAAAATGAATTCTTTACTATTTATCCATTATATATGTCAACTTTAAGTTTTGAATATTTCTTTCTTCTTTTCTTGCCAGAGAAATGTTTTCTTGGATTCTTTGAAATCCATTTTTGGAATAACTTCATTGTTTACACCATTTATTCTTCAAGTCTGGTTCCCACGCGTTTAGATTAATTTTGTTCAACTTTATTAAGGCTCAATAGCCAACAGTCATCATATGAATACAGATGATTCATCGGCAAACTCTGTATTTTATTTAACGTTTTGTATATGTCATCTTGCTAATAAATTCATCGTACCGTACTATCCCTTATCTTTAGAATGTATTTCTTTTTTCAGGATTAATTTTTGTTGCTAATAAAAGTTTTATCATTTTTTATGAATAGTTATTATTTCGACATAAAAAATCGATGGCATTTCTTTTCGGGTAAAATATGAAATGAAGTGCCAAAAGAATATCTGATTCCTTCCTTTACCAGAATAACGAAGAATGCACAAGACATTACAGTGCCATGACAGTTTATATATCGCAATAATAAAATAGAATAAGAGGTTAATGTAGTTTGCTTGAAGCATTGTTTAGTGTGTATATAAAGATAAATTATAGAAGGCAATACAATGCAGATGTGTAACGGATAAACACGAACTGAAGCAAATTAAGACATAATAGTGGAATGAGATTTGCAGTTTTCACATTTTTTATTGATACAATATATATATATATATACATATATATATATATATATATATATATATAGAGAGAGAGAGAGAGAGAGAGAGAGCGAGAGAGAGAGAGACAGAGAGAGAGAGTGCCGCATCAGTTCAGTTCAAACGAGAGAAAAATGTATATTTAAAGACGTGAGGCTATCAACATTTGTAAAAACACTTTTTTCAACAATTGTTTATTTTATTATTTTATAATTTTATAACGCATTTCAAGCCTCGTGCATGCGGCTCTCTTCAGGTGTGTATGTGTGTGTATGTATATATATATGTATGTATGTATATACACATGGGTATGTATATCCCTATGTACATAGATGCGCATGTATACGCGGACCATAACTTACCACACACGCACACACACAAGCAGAGTGCCGACAAAGTAATAAAATTTGAAGATCAACTTTAAGCATTCTGAACAAAGTGTCCTCAACCGCCGCACACGAAGATGCCCGGAAAGATAAAAGTCAAAATCACATACTTAAAAAAAACACATAACTTTGACCCAGAGAATCAAAAACTCTGAAAAAACATACGCCCACACACACGCGCAGACACATACACACATACGCGCGCACATGCACATCAAACTGTTAATAATAAAACATTTTTTCAAATGGAAAATATATCTGAAGAGAGCCGCACGCACGAGGCTTGAAACGTGTTACAAAATTATAAAATAATAAAATAACAAACAATTGTTGAAAAAAGTTTTTTACAAATGTTGGTAGCTTCACTTATATATATATATATATATATATATATATATATATATATATATATATAATAATGCTAATAATCCAGGTGAAAAATATCCACAGGGTGGTAATCCAGAGAATTTTAACCGGGTTTATAAAAAGTGCTCAATATCAAAATAGAGCTTTATATATATATAAATATATATATAAGTTAAATGGACGAAGAGTTATAAACATGCACGAATGTCCAAATTTATTTCAAACTTCAAATGTTCAAAGCAAGGTGTATTCTGTAATAAAATTATGTTTATTTGTTCTTTCCTTAAGCCAAGGCTTTTCAAAGATCGAGATCTTATCATCAGAGGAATTACACAGATAAATAAGTTGGCAATAGAAAAGCCAAAGTTCAACATTTGAAAAAATATTTAGAAAAAGATGGGTGAAAAAAAGTGCGAGTAAAAAGATATTGGGTTTGTCCGGGTGGTAATTGTCCGCCGATAAGGTGTCCAATGGAAGAGGGTTTCAATGGAGAAGAAAAAGTTTTTCCAAAAAGTTTAACCCAACCGATTGCTGTTCACCCAGTGATCGCTTGCTGATATAAACAGTTTCAACGTGGGAGTTGGGCGAGACGACAGGATCGACGAAGCCATCATCATCATCGTCGTCGTCATTCCGACCTAGAGGAATTTCGATCGACATATTTTTTTTATTGCCACTACGACGATCGGCTGAAGTGTGTTCACGGTCTGGCAAGATCGTGCGCACGCGTGGGGTTCACAACTTGGCACCGCAACTGGGATATCATACACCTGTGTGTGCAACTGCCAACGATCCCCATGGTGCAGAGAGAGAGAGAGAGGCGCGTGTGGGGTTCGTTTCATATGGGGACCGCTTGTTAATTTGATATTCCCTGTAAAATTCTCTCTTTTAGAGGAAGCGGGCATAATCCACCCAATGCTAATACCCCACCATGGTTCACTCTATGTTCAAGTTATTACAGAGACTAAAAAATGGTATATGATGCCTCTTTGATAAACACTTAGCATTATAAGGATCAAAAGTGGAATAATCCAAAGAAAGAAGTGTCGTCCTCCCCTATATCTTGTTGTAGTAAGCAATGAAAAGAGGCCTTAGTGTCGTCTTTGTCTATGGTCAATCCATTTATTATAAACTATGTAAGACAAAAGTCTTAGGGAAAAGAAAACGTTGATTAACTGACATTTAGTATAACTAGTGCGACCCATAGAAATTCCACAGTTTGATGGTTCATCTGTTGTATATTGCTGCCGTGCTCAAAATATTTCCAGCATAAATGCATACTCCATAATATTATTGTACCACCTTTGTTCAAACTGAAACATACTTATCTGAGTATCTGGTTTATGTAGTTTCAGAATATAGCGGCTTATGGGGGGGTCTATCACTAAAGCACTTGGATTTTGTGGATATATTTCCATTCTCCAAACATCTTGTGGAAAATCAGATCCTGCAATATTATTGCAGCATCTTTGAATAGAACAGATACTACACTTTGATCCAAGCCTGAATGCGAAGAAAGTGTATTTTAGCTTGAGTTTCACGTTTGTCAGAATTGTGGCATCAGATGGAATTTAAAAAATCACTTTTTTTGCATAAAAAAAAACGGCTGGGGAGTTATAACGTTCATATGAACGTCTTAGCGTGTTATTATATCGATAATAAAGTTAAAAGACAGTGTTAAATGAGGCAATTTCTTTAAGACAAAGAAGACAAATTTGACTGGAAAATGAAGAACTAGCCAATAATGGGTTAAATTATTTTTTGCATTGATAGATTTCGAAGATATTGTTTTTAAATTTTTTTTATTCACCCTGAATCAGGACTATTCCCACTGTAGCATAAGGGGCTAACGTTATAGGAGTCAGATTTATAGGGGGACAACCTGCGTGGGGAGCTGGTCAGCAAGATGTTTGTTCATATTACATTAAAATGTCTGCATGTTGGTACAGTCGGGGAAACAAAGAGCAGGGAGTGAATTCCAAATGCAAGCCGTCCGAAGAAAGAAGCTATCAGAGTAGAACATCGTATAGCATCTAGGAACCTCTACTGATATGTTGCTTCTAGTTTGGTGGGTTATTATAGATTGTATGAGAAAAAAGTCTCTGAACAAAAAACGTTGATGCGTTGACGTTTAGTATAATAATAGATTTAAAAGAGTTATATGAAACAATTTATATATAGAGAAAGATGATAAATTGTTAGGTTCAACCTAAAAATAAAATAGAAATAATACTAAGTTATTTTCCTTGCACGGAAAGAGGGAGAGTTATCTGCCTTTGTAATGAAAGGTGGGCTATTACAGTTTGAGAGATAAACAGAAGTTCCCCACATCACCGACATTAATAATAACGTATCGAGCAGCTCCTACATTACCATTTCATTTGTAAGTTACTAAATAAATCTGTTAAGGTGATACTTTGTCGTTGTATCCTCTTTTTAGGTTAGTTATTAAACCAATAAGAATGTTTATTATCAGACGTAACAGAAATTCAATTGGAAAATGAAGAACTAACCAATAATGAATTAAATCATTTTTGCATTGATAGATTTCGAAGATATATGAAACGCATATCGGGATTTATTTCGATTTTCAAAGTTTGTAATAATCAGTAGTCAGCAGCGACATAACCTGAGCATCTGTTATTGGAAATTCATCAGCATTATCAGCGATAAACCATTTTACAGCTTGGCACGACTTGCTAGCGAAGATTTATATAAAACTAAAGTAGATATCAGAGAAGATTGATAACTTTAAGTGGAACGCAGTCTTCTCCTGTGCTTCCTTTCATTTTCTATCTGGACACATATCGAAGACGTTCGAATAAATAGCGATAAAGAAAGAATCTAAGAATTGCAGCCAGAACCCATGTATAATTGCTAAATGAAGCGTAAATAGTCTGACCAGAAGACGTCGATTTGTGTTTGATTTATAGGTTGCCAACAAGACTTCAAAGCAGCGAAATGATTGGTGGACACACTGCGAAAGCAGTGAAAATGATTGGTCGACAGCGTGAAGGCACTTTCGTGAGACTTTCACCCGACAATAGGAAACTCGGAAACTTCTTTAAACACTCCTGCCAAAGATCTGCATAACTAGTTTCAAAGAAACGACTTCTGCAGTAGAAACGCTGGTGTTCAGCACGTCGAAAGCAAACACAATGGGATGCAGCAGCTATGATTGGAATGTGTCAATTTGATGGTTTTACATTTGGCAGATGCCAATCAAGGGAGAAGCTCATCAGATTTGAACTGTTTATCATACATTACTTTTTGATCTGTTATTTGTGGACCGACCGATGGTTTATTTAAAGATGCTGATTTATTAATCACAGACACATATACATACAGAAATTCATTTTTTTAGTACAACTGGAGCCCTGCACACTGTGCTAATCTCTCCCCTCCCCCCCCCAAAAAAAAAAAATTAAAAATAAGATTCAACTTTTTTTAGGCGATTACATGAAAACAGCCTGAAAAAGTTAGTGGTAAAAAGAAATAAAACACACAAGAAATATTTTTAACTTTTGAGTCATTCTTTGGCATAAAAATTCTACATAAAATGATCTGCTTCCGGTCATCATGTGGTAATGAGTACTCATTTTTGGAGCAGGTAACATTTTTAAATATTTTTTAGAGATAAATATTTTATGGATATAAAAAAAATACATGGCGGTCGTTTGATCCAAGACTGACCTTATGGAAAAAACAAAAAAGCATGGCTTGTAGAGGCTAGCACAGAAAGGTGGGAGGACAAGCCTTCCATGTGGGAGCCCACAAATGAATAGATGGGCCAACCCATACGGTTTAGTCTACAAGGGCAGTAATTTTAGTGGAGTGCCAGGATGTTATTTGTGGACGGATGGTTTATTTAAAGATGGTAATTTATACATATATATACACATATGCACACACACATTATATATATATACATATATATATATGCGTACATATATACATACACAAATATATATACATATCTCTAAGAGAAAACTTGAAGGCCTACTAGACATTGTCCTCAAGTTTCTAAGGTCTCTCTGTACAGGGTTTTTGAAGGACAACCTGGCATGAGGATACTTCCACCCACAAGTATAACCTGACTAAATATTAAAAATAACATAGTATTTGCAACACAAACAAAATTCCCTTCGGTATTGCTACCCCCACACTGGCTTATACAAGAAAAGGTGCATCTTCTTCAAGTGATGTTGCCTATAATAACAGCACTAAGCTGGATACTCCACCAGACTAGATGAATTCTTGTCCTGAAATCCGGTAAAACCAAGAGACTACAAAGGAGATACACTATAACATAGTTAACTGGTGAATTGGGGTGAGGGAAATCATTATTCTTAACTTCATTAGAAACGCAATACTTGAGAGGTAAAGGAGAACTTTAATAAAACACTTGACTATTTATGTATCTCATATAGAGATCAAATGTTACCCTAGTACACACATAGATACACATAAATATATACACATACGTACACATATATATACACACATACATACACATATATACACACATACATACACATATATACACACATACATACACATATATACACACATACATATATATAATATTTATAAATAAATATTAATTATTTATTACCCACAGACATCGATGTTTCATGCTAACACACTCTTCAGTGCAGGAAGTTAATTCTCAACGGTCGGCAAGCTCGAACTCCGATCACAAATCGCCACTGATTCTTAGTCAAGAGCGTTAACCCTCGCCCATAGGGAATCAGCTAATAATTAAGTAGGAATTTAACTTTGTAAATAGCGAGTCGGCGGCTAATTTACATGAGCAGTGAAAGTGATCAACAAACTGTGTTCGGATCTTGCATGAAGCTATTTGTACTGCTTGTTATTAAACTCACTCATATATATATATATATATATATGTAGGAAGGTTGTGTTTTTTTTCTGTTTCCTTGTAGCAGCAGTTGTAATACTTTTCTTAGTAATGAAAATAACGCATATTTTTAATTTATGATTTTAATAATCATTCTAGTAGTTTTAGTACACAGTATTATCATTGCACAGTGTTAGTTGTTCTCCCACCCATTTCTATAGCAGAAAGCAAAGGTGACCTCCGAAAATATGTCCGCTCTCTCTTGCAGACAAAACCCAAGAGCCTTGACTACTGCTGTCTTTTGGCCACATATTTCTATTTTTAATGTTACTACAGGAGAGCAACGTTTGCTTCTATGCTAAGCCACGGCGCTCAGATTGTTTTACAGATGAACATGCTATTTCAAACTGAGAGTACATACATATGCATATATATATATATATATATATATACATACATACACAAGTGGACCTTGGGTCGACTTTCGGCTGCCTCATAATACTCCCTTCTCTCTTATTTTTTTCTTTAGTCCTCACATCCCGTAAGCAATATCTCTGACAAAGGGAGAAGATTTGTTGTTTTTTTGATAGGTTGTTTGTTAAATGAGTGGTATGTGGAGATGTTGAATCCTCATAGTATTTATCATCTTTTAACTGTCAATCTATTCATGTCATTAACTCTTGTCCTCGAGTGGTTTTAAGTCTTGAATATCGATGACTCATTAGTAAAAAAAAGTATGACAGACCAATGGGCAGAAGCTCTCATAGAGATGTGTAGCTACATAAAACTCAATAATTCTTTTAAAGTTAACCATAGTTATCTCCCTTGTATAAGGTCTTTTTTTTTAAGTATTCTGTTTAAAGTCTTTTTTTCTATTTGTTTTATGCTATTTAGGGTCTTTTATATTTATTTTTGTACTATTCCATTTGTTTATTTTTACATAATGCAAGAAAGAAACGTGTTAAGTAGTAAGTGATTAATGATAATGATGAAAATAATTGTCTGGCCCGAAAAGCTGATAGCACTTTAAAGAGAAATAGAAATTAGTCGTTCTGGAGAAATTTGAGTCGTCTTGCTTTTTTTTTTTGTTATTTACTTTTTATTTAAATTGTTAAAACTTAGACTGACTACTTGAGGTTAAAGATAGAGCTGAAAGATTACTCTTCAGATTTCTCATGATTATAATTCTTTTAATAGCTTTTAGGATTATTAGCTTTCAGTGAATAAAAAAATACAGAAAATATAATAATTCTGCACAATAAATTCAAAGTTGATAGTCTGTTCAATTTCCTGGTACTAATATGCAGCTTTTGGCAAAATAATCTTGGATGGAATATGATGGAAATCATTATCTGTATTAATGGCACCAACTTTACCCATATTTCGTTAATGATGTATTGAATTCTTTAAATATAATAGATGAAGTACTCATCGGCCAGGGTTTCTCAGATTTTCCTGAAATTTAAAAAAGATTATGAAAAGCATCCAGTCATTACGTCTACTCATGTTAGGAGTGTATGCATCAGATTTGTAAAATATGTAGTTAATAATTGCATAATTTTTATTTTTATGCAAACATTTTTTTTTTACTAGCGAAACACTGTTCATCAAGACCCAATAACCACTCGAGGACAAGAGTTAATGGTTTGTGTCAGGTGAATGGTGAGACCTTGAACATTGAAGAACATGGTTGGATCTAGGCTGAAATTGATTACTTTTTTTACAAGAATTTGTTAACATTGGACTTGAAAACGACTATGTTGTATTCACTGGAAGGCAGCCCCGTGATATTGTGTTCCACAGACAGAAAGTTCTTAGAAAGAAACTCTGCTCATGGAAGTTTTGTTTAGTTTTAGGTACACAGATGAGGATAGGAAAATCATAAAGAGGAGTTAGAAGTGCTAAAAATATAGGACTAGAAGGATTTGCGTTTAGATTCCACAACTCTTGATATTAGGGGCGTCTGAAAACAAAAGTTTGATTTACATAACTACATGCTTGTTTGTAAGGTGATCATTATTTTGCTAAATCGATATAACATAAAAAACAACTTCTCAAAAACGGGCATTCATACAATTTTGGAATCGAACCTAATCGATACAGTCGATCCTTATGCATATAAAGTTCTCAATATCCTTTAAGATAGAGCTATTCATGAAAGGAAGGTTTTGAAAACTCTGAAGCTAAACTGCTGTCATGTATTGGCAACAGATGTGGTATGTATTATTGCATGAGTTCTTTGATTTTTTTCTACTTAGACTTGTTGACTACTTCAACTGTAAAGTAACTTTTCAAATTTTAATATAAACAAATCAAGAATTGTAAAAAAATTTTACTAGAAGTTTCCCCACTTATCAAGGTCAGAAGTCACTCGAGGATAGGTATTTATTAGATGTAATGTTTGTCATAAGTTATCCCGGCTGTCATAACGAACTCTTCCTTCATCAGAAAAACCATCAGAAAAATGGCAAGTGAGTAATCAGAGATTTCAAATCATTAAATACAGGAAAAAATCAAACACAGAGGAAAATCCAGCAACAAATAGTCACATCTGGTTCCAAAAGCAAATAATAATGGTCAAAAAGTTGCAAAAAGTTTAAGGTACAAAATTAGAGGATTTTATGAATTTAAGAGTTCGAAAATCAGATAAAATCAAGCAAAACATTGAAATACCTAACCATTACAGTAACATAATCAATGAACTAAATAATTCAAATTTAAGGAGCGATAAAACAAATGGGGAAATAATGAGAGTTCTGTTTAAAAATAATGACAGTGTTAAGGAGATAACTTACCTTGGCATAGATAATGCCTAAGATGAATGGATATATCCTATTATTTAAGTAGCCTAATTATAAACAAATATCATAAATACATTAGATATTATAATTATTTATTTACATTAATAATTGTATAATTAAGTTATTAAAATGGTTTAATTAAAGTACAACACTAACAAATAAATAATCGGAACACTATACAGTGAAATACTGGATGCAAGAAAAGAAAATAATTGATATGCTAACATTTCTAACTTTTTCAAACCAATTATTTTATTATGATGCTAATGATGATAAGCATTCTCCTACTTCTAGTAGTAATGTGGTAGCTACCTCGGTAGAGCACTGGACGCCAATCAGTTGTCTAGCGACACTGATGAGTTGTAAATGGCGAAACATCTGTCTGTTTATGACTATATCTCTATTTATATAGACTATGTTTATTTATTTCTATGTACAGAAGAATTCACTCCTAAACTATTTAACCGATCATTATGAATTTTGAAACACAGCTGCTAGACATTACAGTGGGTATTTAGTTTAATTTAGTTGTATACAAAGAAGGTAAAGAGGGGGAGTAAAACCCATGAAAATTCACATACCAATTGTTGTGAACTTTTATAAATAGGTGTTAGGCATAAATTAATCCTATTCCACAAGTTTCAATTTCTTTAGAGCATTGTAAAGGGTTTTGATGAGGCATAATATTGACACAACCTCCCATTTGAAAATTCAAATATTTCAGATTTGCATCAAAATTGATCAATAATCATTAGACACCAATGAATAAAGATGTCCTAAATTTCAGTTTCTTTTCATGAACCCTTAAACTTTAGCTTAAAATTTTAGACATTTTCCAGAATCCAATTCATGCAATGGATTGTGATCACAACTAGAATCAAGATTCTAGACAACAGTTTTAGTAGCCTCATATGTTGATTTTAATCTTCATTTAATTTATTTTAATGGACATCACCCTAGACAAGGCATGAAGCCACTTGATGAAAGAAGCTAAAAAAAATACTACTTCAAGGTCAAAAGCTAGATAATAGATTTCGACCCCAAAAAACAGCAATTCGTCCCTCTTTTTCATAAACATCGTTCATGGAATGTGAGGACTAAAGGACAAAATAAAAGAAGCAGGAATTACGAGACTGTCGAAAGTAAACCGAAAGTTCACTTTCTACTCTCCTTAGGCAAAATCAAGTATATATTGTTAGATGCAATGCTATTTAGGTCTAAAGTTGAGAACCAGAGTGTCTTTTTTATGTATATATATATATATATATATATATATATATATATATGTACGCGTGTGTGTGTGTGTGTGTGTGTGCTTGAAAAAACAAATACCTAGATACACAAATTCTTTTCATTCTAAACATATTTGCCAGAAAGGTTTTCCCTATGTACCTTTGAACTTTGAAATAACTAAAATCACAGACACATAATTGAATTATATGATTGTCACAGAGTTATTTTTATGACATAGAATTATGTTCTTCTCTCTTAGTAGTGTCCCATTAATGTTGGGTTATTTTTTTTCTCTAAGGAATCGATGACTTATTACTCACCGATCGATATTTACAATAATGTCCGAAACTAGCAAATAGATGCGAACAAAACGAAACATCAGCAAAATAAAGAAAGCCATTTTTTTTCTAAATAATGAAATTGAAAAAAAAAAAAATAAATACAAAGTAGAAAAAGAAAGGAAAGAAGAAAGCTGAGAATAGAAGCGAGGGGATGTTTGTATTCATACATCTGTAGATATGCATAAAACTTTAAGGAAAGGAAACAACTCATCCTGATACTAATTGCTCCAAGAATGACTTTAACATACTACAATATCATAAAAAATATGTTCTTTGTAAATGGCAACGAAAATTATATATATAGAAATGAAACAAGTAGGAGAAAGAATCGAAGTATTAGCTAACATAAAAATAACTAACTTATTAGATGTCACTCCTAACTTAGATAAACATAAATATGAGCCGTATTTAAAGGATAATGCTTACCCAATATACGTGAAGCCAAAGTCCAACCATCCCCAACAATCGTAAAAACAGAGCTAAAAACAAAAATATTTTTTGGATACGAGTTTTTCAGAGAATTATTCTTAGTTTAGTCTACCCTACTGGTTACCTAAATGAAATTAAAGTCAGAATTATTCTGAGTTTTGTTTACCCTAAATGAAAATAAAGTCATTTCTTTAAATAATGGAATTTTAAAAATGGCTTTCTCTACTCTATACCTATTTCCATTGAAGGTGCCTGACTGAGATTCCTTGTAAAACTTTTACAGCAAAAACTCGTCTACCTACTACTTCTTCTGTGCCTAGAATCAAATGGAATTACCATTACCATGAACAGAGTTTCTTTCAAAGAACTTCCCATCTGTGAAACACGATGCCACAAGATTGCTACAACATGGTCATATTCAAATCCAGTGTCAATAAACACTTATCTTAAACCCTCTTCCTAACTTATGAACTTTTATTCATTCCGTTCATTATATTCAATCATCTCATAATATTTATCAACTAAAATTCTTTTTATCTAATTAACCTATATCCTTGATGAATGGTAACTCGTTACTAAATAAGAAAATAATTCAGCAAGATAGGATATGTCTGTAGAGTAGAAAATCCATCACGGACAAAAGATGATCTTATTTGCCAATGTTACAAGAGATCCATGGTAAAATATTGTAGTTTCTAGAGGTTCTCTCATTTCACCAGTAATGCTCGGATCCTTGCTTTGCTGCAATAGAAATGAATGGCTTTATCCTTGAGGAATCCTCCTCCTCTGATAAGCTTCTTGGACTGCCCTATACTCCAGACCTGAAATGGAAGACCTACATCAAACCCATTGCTAAGGTCGCTGGAAAAATGGTTGGATTAATCTACCGCTTCAGAAAGTACTTCACTCCTGACGCAATCCTCTACCTGTATGAGAGTCCGAGAGTTCTAAGATGGTTGCAAAATCTGAGGAAATACCACCCAGAGCACTCTTTCTTGCATTGACATCATACAAAATCAACTTCGAAATCTAGTGGAGGATGATCTCTTCTCTACAGCTCCTTTCTCACAGAAGTGACAATGTTAGTCTTTCTCTGCTCTATTGTTATTTTCATGGTAGATTCTCGACCGAGCTCAAATCTCTAGCCCCCGCCCCCCCCCCCGTAAAACATTCACAGCAAAACCTTGTCTAGTTACAAAAACCAAAACAGAACTTCAATGAAAAAAGTTTATTTTCAAGAACTTCCCATCTGTGGAATACAATACCACGAGGCTGTTTTCTAGGTGACTACAACATGGTCGTTATCAAGTCCAATGTTAACAAATTCTTGTCGAGCCGTTCGCCTAAATAATAAAATTTCACACATCGTTTCAAATCTCGAAAAGTGTTGTTCATCCACGAACAACTGACAATCGCATTCACACTTATCCTCGGGTGGCCTTTGGCCTTGTAAGCAGTGGCACATACATAGTTAAAAAAAATTCCCAAGGAACTAGTAAAACGGCACCTACAAAACCGAAAATAGTTCATTTAGATTATGCAGAAGTAAATCAGCTATATCTCCGTGATCAAAATAAACATTATTGCAGGAACACTCACGAAGGATGGAAGTAGTCCATAGAAAATTCTTCCATCCACAATTCCATGATGGTGCCTTGCAAGGCTTCACTGCTTAAAAGATGTTTTTCTCTGACCTTGTGCTTGGCTACTCTCCATAAATCTTTTCAGGGGTGAAGATTCTGACTGCTTACAGGCCAGTTGAATGTTGTCATTTTTATTTTGGGACAAAACATTCTGCTTGACCTTCGAATAGTAGCGTGAAACGCTGTCATGCATAAAGATGTGGCATTGATGAATATGCAAATGCATTTCTCATTTTTGCTGCAAAAGTTCTACAACTGTTATTTTTTGTGCAAAGCACCAATAAATTAGGTTCAGCTCTTCCAGATTAAAAAAAAACAGAGTTAAGGAAACAAATTAATAAAATAATAATAACAAAAATAATGGTGAAAATGAAGAAAAGTATTGTGTAAAATTAAATGACAGAAAATGGGAAACATTTTTTCTCACGTTTATCATTATATATATACATATATATATATATATATATATATATATATATATATATATATATATATATATATATATATATTTGCTTTCATTATAACTTGGTCTCCTGAAGCTTAGCCTAATAAAACTAGAGCTGAAATATGTATACACATATATAGCCTAAACATTCTTATCATTAAAATTCATACTATATATATATATAAAAAGTAGAACGCTCTGGACGTTAAGCCGCCACATAAAGTGTTAAAATTATCACAGTTTATTCGCTTTTCAAAATTGGTCGAGTGGTTCCGGCGTCGGATTTAAGTTGCAAAATACTCGTAATCCGGGGTTTCGAATCGCATGACCGCTAGTGAATAGTCATATCTCTATGCTGATGAGTCCCGATTATAAAAAGGACGAAACGTATAAGTACATAGATAATATATAATAACAAATATCTATTATATATATATATATATATATATATATATATATATATATATATATATCCGACTCCACGTTTAACTAGAAAGAAAGTGTATTATCAGAACAGATAATACACTTCATCTTTTTTATCTTCGGTAAGGTGGGGAAAAAACCTTATAGACTAAGGCAATATTTCAATTTTTGTTCCAATCCAGACTGCCTCTGTTTGGGGGGGGGGGGCTGGATTTCCCCCATATTATAAACCGATCTCGTATCTAGCTGTGCTCTTGTGGGGGAGACAGGTAACTAGGGATTGCTTTTGTTTGTTGATGCTCCTTGCAGTGTGGGTAATACCATAATATCATTACAGAAACGGTTAATAAAGTTTTATTCATGCCACAGATCAGGAAATAATCGAAGAAAACCATGAAGCGCAAAATAAGATTCGTACATGATTCGGACCTGGGAAATTAGGAGAGTAGAAAGTTAACTTTGGGTTTACTTTCGGCAGTCTCGTAATTCTCGTGTGCCTTATTTTGTCCTTTAGTTTCACATTACATGTGCGATGTTTCTGACAAAGAGGAAAGAATTGCTGTTTTCTGGGTCTGAATTTATCCATCTAGTTCTTATCGTTGGCTAGTCTTTCATTTTGAAGACGTATTTTTGTTTCAGCTCCTTAAATCAAGTGGCTTCATGCCTTGTTTGGAGCAATTTGTATAAAGAAATAGGGAACATCTTACACGGGTGTTATATTTGATTGCTTGACTAAGGAACCATTCACTTAGAGAAAGTCGAATTTTTACAAATAACCAATCTTTATTTACTTCATTACTAGTTTCATTTTTTACTTTGTGGTTTTCTATATCTATTCCCAGCCTCGCGGATTAAAAAAACTGTTCATTAAATGCTATTGCCCATACGAACATGAGCGTTAAATAAAAACAAAAACAAAACCTCAGCATGATGTATAATATATTGTCGGAAATAAACTAATATTAAATCTATAGCATCGCTAGTTTTGAAAAGATTATACAAAGAAGCTATTCTAAATATTGGTAGAGCATTTACATATACATTTCCTACTGAATTTATAAACAATGTCTTTTGGAGATTAGTTTACAATTCAGGCAAGCGAGAGAGACAAGGAGAGAGAGATAGAGAAAGATAAAAATAAAGAGAAAGAGAGTGTGAACGATAGAGAGAGAAATAGAGAAAGTGAAAGAGAGGGAAAGAGAAAGACAGAGAGAGAGAAGGACGATTCTGTAAAATAATATACATTACCTGTTTCATACCAAGTAAACACTTTAGTAGTCATCAAATTATCACTTACCTAAAAAAGAGAAAAGAAAATATATATTTCAATCATTTTTAAATACAATTATTATATGTCATATTCGGTAAAATTGTCATTGTGTTCTTACTCTGCGCGCGCTCCCTCTCTCTCTCTCTCTCACACACACACACACACACATATATATATATATATATAGAGAGAGAGAGAGGGGGGGTGACTTCATTTGTTGTTTTCTTACCACCATACACCTCCATCAATGATCATTCCCTATGAAAAACGCAAAGCGTTTAAAGAATTGAATTATTATAATAAAAAAACTATTAAACAATTAAAAAAACAACGACAGTATTTTGTACTGTAACCCTAACCTACTCATCTGGACTTGTGCCTAACTCCTGGAGAGGAGTAAATCAATACTCATCATCAATATATATATATATATATATATATATATATATATATATATGAGTAAGAGAGAATGCTAGTTTGTAGACATGTGGTCAACAGGTGCTATACCAATCTCTGCTTTCTTTGTTCAACTACCACTGAGCACACACTTGCCTCATTGGTGATAAGCGTTGGGCCAGCAGGGCTCAGAGGGGGGTCGGCGGTTTGGTCTGCGGTCGTCAACGCACTTCCCCATGCTTACGGGACCAGCAACAGCCGACCAGCCAGCAGCTGCAAAACAACAAAGTTCGATGGGTAAACAAGCAGGGATTGGCTCAGTGGTAGAGCTTCAGACTCCAGGGTCCTGGTTTCGAATCTCACAAGGTTCAGCCACACTGAGTCGTCATAAACGACGAAAAACGTGCCCGTAGATAATTACATTTAAAATGTATATATGTTGCTTCCATCTGGAGGCATCTAGCATTCAGGGTGAATGCTCTTTCGTATAAATAATTGAATTCGTTCATAAAGTATTGCAAGCAAATTAAACAAATGGATAATGCACACACATACGTACATATATATATATATATATATATATATATATAATTATTTTTTAAATTGAAAATAGAAGCCTTTATCAATGCAAGAACAATTTTTTTTTACTTTAATCTTATTAATTTCGGAATAAAATTCCATCATCAGAGTTAACCAGTACTTTGTCATATCTTTTCAAAACATAAAACTTGTTTTTGTTTTTTATATAACGTGTTAACGCTTAACATGTAATGGGTGTTATCCACGGTGGTGTCTTGGCGGTTAGGAATTCAAATTCTGGTTGTCGAACGAAGACGCATGGGCATGCTGGTATTTTAGAAATATAGGTCGTTGATTTTAAAGCATTCGTGGGTCAGAATTATTACAATGAAAAATAGAAGCCTTTATCAATGCAAAATTAATTAAAATATTTTTTTAATTTACATTAATCTCATTAATTTCGAAATAAAATTCAATCATCAGAGTTGACCAGTAGACATGTACAAAAAGCTGTTACACTGGCATGTCGATGTTATCAATCAATAATTATTTCCCAATATGAACATCTGAGTGAAAGATAAGATTTTTTCCACTTTATGAGATCTTAGTTTCTAATAACTATTGATCGATAACATCGACATTCCAGTGTAATGGACTTTTATACATGTCTGTATGAATACACATAATTATATGAATAGCTATATTTACTATTGAGCACTTTTGTAAAAGCCCAGTTGAAATTCTGTGAATTTTAATCCTGTGGATGTCTACTTTACCTGGATTACTATATATATATCATAAAATGAAATGCCTTTACTCCCTTTATCTTATCATACACACATATAATATATATATATATATATATATATATATGTATATATAATATTAAATTATATTTTTAATATTTTACCTACGGCTCTCATCAGCGCAGGGAAATGACAATCTTAGATGGGCACAGGGCACGAACCCAGTTCACAGAGACACCTTGAATCTGCAAGCGTTCGCTCAATCCCTTATCCCACCGAAGGTTGCAACGTGATAACGGATAAATTAAGTTATATTTACACTTAAAGCAGCCAGTGTAAACATCAAGACATCCGATAGAACTAAATGACAGTCAGAGTAATTTATTATTATTTCATGTATCTAGACATAATATTATAAACTGATATAGTATTGTGTATATATTTGACAGTATTTACTTCAACAGTGCTCAGTACGTGAGTATAGCTTAGTAGTAGTAGTATGGAAATATATCTATGGCAAATCAACCACACAGAGACGGTCATATTTCATTCTTGCTGGAAATCACTGAGCATGATGATTTCCTGCAGGGATGAAACATGGAGGTCTCTGTATTTTATTTTCCATACATATATTTTCATATTACTTCTATTACTAATGTATATATATATATATATATATATATATATATTATTAATAGTCAGACTTTCAGGATTAAAGCTCAATAGACGTTAATTTTTTAAACTCGAGAGCATGTATAAATAAATAAATAATTAGATTCCATTAATCATGTCTTTCTCTATGTCTGAAAAGATCATTTCTTGACGGACTGTTCTGTTAACACTTAATCAGCCAAAATACAGAGTTATATATCCTGGTTTTTCTATGAGTGTAACTCATAAGAATTAAAAGTAAAACATTTGTGTTCAAAACAAAAAATAAAAACTCACATCACCAGAGCATTTATACTACTAGTAACAATGTTGGTTCAATTTTGAATATGAGTTTCTAGAGGCTCTAATACTAAACTCCATGTTCCCATTTTTTACATCATTTCTTGATTCCCAAAATAAAGTAATATAGCGACTTTGCTTTTTATGGATGCACAGCAGGAACGCTGATTTCATAATAGTTTGGTAAAACGTCCTAATACAAAATATATGCCATCATCGCATTGCTTATAAAATTTAATTCAACAAAAGTTGTTTTTGATTTGGTATAGGTCTTTGTTTTGAATTTCATCCCCGCTTAGCAGTAATTGAAATCGGTTAATTGACCTTAGCGATGTCAGAAAATGTGAATGATGTCATTAAATTCCTGGAAAAATGTTACCCTTAGTGAAACTAATCTGAATTTTCTAACTGCTAACAGGTCGATTTCTATAACAGCCAAGAATTTAAGAGAGAAAGAGGGGGAGAGCTAGTGAGAGAGACAGGGGAGAGAGGGTGAAAGATATAGAGGAAGAGAAAGATAAAGGGGATAGAGGTAGAGAACACTGAATGGAAACAATCGATGACAAAGATTTCAAGATAGAGAAAGAGAAAGAGAGAGTAGAAAGGGGGGGGCGGCGGTAGAGAGAGATTGACAGAGAAAGAGAACGCTGAATGGAAGCAACCGATGACAACAAAGATTTTAAGAGAGAGACAGAGAGACAGAGGGGGGGGGGGGGAGAAACGGTAGAGAGAGATGGAAAAAGAAAGAGAACGCTGAATGGAAACAACCGATAAAAACAAAGATTTTAAGCAAGAGATAGAGAGAGGGGGTACGAAGAAGAGAGAGAGAGAGAGAGAGAGAACACAGAATGGCAAAAAGCGAACAGACCAAAACAATGTAATCAAATTAACTCATAAGGTGAGATTTTTAATATTTTGTTTTTATTATCAAACGATGTTTAGTTTTCAAACTTTTACAAAAAATAATATAGACATGAGTGATAAAGAGAGAGGAAAAGGAGAGGTGAAAGGAAGAAAGACAAAAACGAAGTGCAATGATGCATCGACGCATTGGTGTACTGCAATGTTCTGTTTGCCGATGCAACATTTCCTTTAACGATACCAATACTTTTTAAAGGCCATACTTTTATAAATTACAACAGTTTTGACTATTTTACTGTTTATAACCCAATAAGCAGAGCAAGCTCGCTGACAAAAAAGTGGTATACTTATTTGAATTATCATCTTTTAAAAAAAGTGGTATACTTATTTGAATTATCATCTTTCAAAAACACACATTTGTAAATTTCAGAAATGTATTTATATAAAATTTCATTCAATAAATCTTGTACCGTGATGAATATCATATTGTGAATAATATACTTTGATATGTATTATATTGTGAAAAGAAAAAAAACTATTGTTGCAGCTCTTTCTGAATATATATATATATATATATATATATATATATAGTCATCCACAGACAAACTGTTTTTGTCGTTGTTTTTTATGGAAATCGCTCCAGACAAGGCATGAAGCCACTTGATGTAAGGAGTTAAAACAAAAAAATCAAAACCAAAATAACACTTCAAGGTGGAAAACTAGCAAACAAAAGCTCAATTTGGTTACACAAAGTGAAATGCATTATAAGTTGGGTGTAGTTGTCGATTTCACTTACAAGAGAGATCAACCCAAGAAGAGGACATACACATGATTGGTAAACACAAATGTTTGAGGTTCGAATCTCTAGTTTGGTGTACTAGCTAACGAGTATTTTCCAAGACAAAACAGCTCTCTGTGGATGTACTAGGATATAGTCATGCAAAACAGCTGTTTCATCTTTCCAAGACAGATTTTTATTTACCAATTGTGTGTATATAACTTGCTAAATCCGAGTTTGATGTAGGGTACTTTTCAGGTTAACTTTGGTTAGAATGCTCAATGTCGTTACAGAGCAATATTAACACACCTGTATAGAAAAAAAGCTCAAACCACAGTGTTAGTACATTATATATAACTAATATCGTGGTTTGAGTTTTTCCCATACATATTTGCTTGAGAAAAAGAGAGAGAATGGGAGAGAGAAAGAAGGAGAGAAATACTGTAGGCGGAATTATGAGTAGACTCGTATTTATACAACATTAATAAAGTAAGCTAAATAAATTAAAGCTGGCACTGACTCCACTTTGTACAAGTACATGCCGATTTGTAATTCGATAATATTTATTCAACGTTTGGCCTATCGGCTTTTCATCAAACGAGTCTTTGAGCTCATTTTGATAGGCTCTCACACGTAGAAGTGGGAAGGCAAGCAACAGAGAATATATGCACCAGTTGTTTACTATCAAGGATCAGAAAGCCTGCACACGGTGTATTTAGGTAACAGTCCTTTATTCATACATGCTTGATTTAAAAAAAACGATGGATAGTTTTTCTCAGTTTCTGTGCAATTTTTCTCTTTTGTAGACAAGTTTTTAAACAGGGTGACTCCCCCTCCCCAATGTTACCCATGAAATGGTTAATAAAATTCACTTCTTTCTACAATCCAGCCATATTTGGTAGAAATCAACTCTAATCGATACATAACTTGTCAACCAAGTTTTAGTCATGAATGTCCAACAGTCTTTGTTTTATCGTCGTTCATTGATGAGCAAACCCGGATACGGCGTTCAAAATTGTCAATAACTCTGACACACTCCTCTCTTGGCACTGCCCCCCTGCTTTTGGCTTTTCAGTTCAGGTATAGTTGGGAATTGTTTTGAAAGACATCAGCTTTGCAATAACCCCACGGATAAAAATCTGAGGGCTTACGGTTTGATGAGCCTGAAGTCTATTCAGCATCATCAAAGTGTGCCCCCATATAATTTAACGGCGATAAAACAAAGCCTTTTGGACATTCATGACAAACTTGGTGGACAAGTCCGACCTAGATTGAAGCTTATTTGTAATAAATATGGTTGGATTGCAGAAAGGGTTGTGGATTTTTTAAAGGATTATATCGGTGGTTGCATGCTTAGAGGTCACCCTGTACTAGTGGTATACCCATGCTCATGCCAACGATAGGGGCTCATACCATCAAAATCTGTGATAGGAGACGCCAACTAAAAGAGTACTTTTTGTAAACAATAATGTGTTATTTATTACAATCACCAAAATGAAAGAATGATCCAACTTACATGAATGTTTCGGCAGCCACTCTATACTAGTATTAAACAAGAACACAAGTCAGTTGTGAGACTGCATACCGCCGTCTGACAATGTAAGAATGGACCAAAGTCTTATCTGGACCTTACTTCTCCACATTAAATTAAGTATTTCCGAAGTTATGCTATGAAAACTTGATAACGCAAAAACTATTTATCTGATTAGGCTAGAATTTTTAATGTTGGTTACTGTTATCAAAGAGACAGTTAAAATTCCGTCAAAATTTTGACCATGATCGAACTTTCCAAGGTCGTATAAGATGTGGGACTTCATTAGCTACAATATTGACCAACTAGCGAGTCTCTATGATGAACATAACTGAAGTTATTACCACAGGTGTGACCTATTCCTTGACCGGGAACTTGACCTTTGACCAAGATATCCCAAAATTAGATCAGTACAAAGTTAAACCATTGCCGATATTTTGAGACAGTTTTATGATCAAGTGATGAGGACGCCAGGCTGTACATAAACAAACAGTGACAAATTCGATCGATAACATAAACCTCCGCCTGCCTTGGCAGAGGATAAAGAAGTTAACAATCGGTTTACTAAAATTATACTCTATAGTAATTATCTTCCCCTGGTTCAGTTACTAGGTTTCTTTATGGTACAATTGAATCATTGTGTGCCCATATCGCTCTTCTATAGTGACGCCAAATTCTTTTACTTGGGGTAAAACTGGCTGCGACAATCATATTTCTTCCTAGAAATTTAGTTATACATAATTGAAGGAAAGAACAAAACAATCGTCCGGAAGTGTTTTCAGACGATACCGAGGGAGGAGGTGAGAATAAGGGAGGGTGGTAATCGATTTTGTCTTTGCTCAACTTTTTACCAAGAACCAAAAACATTTTTTGAAGAAAGTAAAACATTTTCTTGCGAATGCGTTCATTCAATCAGTGCGTTTAGTGATGAACATTTTCTTTCAAACTTAAGTGTAACAGATCAACAATAACGCTATTTCTTTTAAATATTGATGGTATTATTGCTAGTCTACATACATAACGCTGAGTATATATATATATATATATATATGTATATATATATATATATATATATTGGCCATACCACTACTACCCTCTCCCGACGCCTTACATATCACTTAAATGACACTAGTGCCATCCAGCGACACATTAACACACATAAAAAAAGCATAAAATCAACCGAACTTAGACAAATATTAACAACTAACACAAAGATCATACATAAAAACAACTGCACCAACAGACTAAAAATCTTCGAAGCCCGACACATAAAAAAATTACAACCCACAATTAATAAAATAGCATTCACCACCGGTACTAACGCCTTATCAGTCTTCAACAATTAATACACAATAATAATAATAATAATAATGATAATAATAATAATAATAATAATAATAATAATAATAATAGATAAAAGATAAAATAAATAAAACAAATTAATAAATAAATAAATTAATAAGTAAATAAAAGAATAAAGATATATATATATATATATATATATGTATATATACATATGCAAATAATTAGATATACCAAAAATAAAACCATAAATACGGCTCTTTACAAACAACAACAACAACAACAACACACAAACTCCTGAAGACGGTTGCAAGACCGAAGCGCTCAAGAAATGGCCCAAGACACAACATTAGGCGCCACGATTCATCAATTGATACCAGAAACCCGATGAGTTGAGAAACTGACCAGAAAGATCATAAAGAGGGAGAACTTTGTGGTCTTCAACGACATATGTCTAATATATATATATATATATATATATATATATATATATATATATATATATATATATTGGAGAATTTAAATTACCTACTAGACACCATCCTCCAATGCCTTCGGTCTTTTAGTACAAGGGTTTGTCAGACTTACCTGACATGAGGATACTTCACCCTACAAGTAAACCTGACCAAATATTCAAAATAACATAGTATTCGAAGCACAAATATAATCCCCCTGACACTGGCTCATACGAGGAATTTTACACCTTCTCCAAGTAGTGTTACCTCAAGTAACAGCACTTAGCTAGATACTCCACCAGACTAGATAAATTCTTGTCCTGGAATTTGGTAAAACCAAGAGACCACTAGTAAATCATACTATAACATAGTTAACTGGTCAGTTGGGGAGAGGAAAATTAATGTTTTTAACTTATTTACTAACTCAATGTTTGACAGATAAAGGAGAACTTTAATGGAGTGCTCGAATATCTATGTATATCATATAAAGATCAAGTGTTAGCCCCAGGAAAGGGCCCATTGATTTCTGAGAACTTTGACTGAAGTAAAATGAAACGAAAACATATATATATATATATATACACATAGTGTTTGTATCGTTGTTGGTTCGTATATATTAATGCAATCGAGCTATGGTGTTTATAAGATAGTGCTCAATAACTAGTATTTTAGTTTAAATCTTAATTCATACAAACATTTTTTGCTACATTCGTGCATACATGTTTTAGCTGTGACTTCATTCAATGTCCAGCTTCTTCAGGCAATAACAAATCTTTGGAGATTTCTTGTGGCGTGAGGAAGTTGGACTTTCAATAAAGTTGCAGCTGATGCATGTATGCACATATGTAGCCGAAAATGTTTGTATGAATTAAAATTCATGCTATATATATATATATATATATATATATATAATGTAATTCAGTTTGATAGGAGAAATAACAAGAGTGTTTAATTACTTGTGCAAGAGCATATAATATATTTTTATTCAATGGACACTATACATTAGCTTTATCTTCCAAAAAACGTTGGCTGAGGAATTGGTCATATTTGGCATCTTTAACACTGAGGATTTAGTTTCCAGGGTTTCTGTGAAATCAGAGGTATCGATAAAAGACCACTGTTATGTATAGCGTCTATTGAATATATATATATATATATATATATATATATATATATTATGCATAAGATTCACTCCTAGACTAATGAATAATACATATTCTAGGAAACATGGTGAGTTAAATGGGCATCATTGCTAGTCTCAATACATAAAGCTGGCTATACCCCTCCACTTCTTCACTAACAACCGTCCACATTATTTCCGTTCACCCCCACCCCTCCACTTTTTCACTCAGAACCATCCTTATTAATTTGATTCCATGCTACTGATTTCACTAAGCCCGGTCCTCGGTCCTGCGCACCCAGTGGTGGGTACTGTTTTTTCTCATCTACCCATCATGCCAACCCAATATTTTCACGTACTTACATAACATTTTTCTTGAAATTATCATCCTGAGGAAGTCTTACAAATAAAGACGAAACGTTGATGAATATATAAAAAAAACATCCTTTTTGGTTTTTCCTTTTTCATTTCCCATAAATATATACATATATATATATATATATATATATATATGAGAAATAACATAAGTGCTCAATTACTTGTGCACGAGCATATCTATTTTTATTTTCATCTTTCATTGGTACCTCTAATTCAGCAAAAAAACCGGAAAGACAACATGTAGAGTTTTATATATTAAATGTGAGCGAAAAACATTAAGTGATGAATCAATCACATTTGATATCTTTAACTCTGTGGGTCGAGTTTCCAGTGTTTCTGTGAAACCAAACTCACTGATGAAAGATCAAACTAATGTATAGTGTGCATTGAATATATATATACATATATATTCAATGCACACACTATATATATATATATATATATATATATATATATATATATATATATATATATATATATATATTCTAGAGATGAGAGATGAGAATAAAAAATTGTAAAGATACAACATTTATTAAAACATCAAAAGTGCTTTGAACTGTTGATGCTCTAATAAATATTGTATCTTTACAATTTTTTAGTCTCATCTCATCTCTCGAATTGATTACTCTATTCAATATATTGAGCTTCATGTTATCATGATGGATTATTATTAATCGATAATTCAATTATCTTGAATTTACTTCAACATTTAAATATTATATATATATATATATATATAGGATTGACTCCTAAACTTACTAACTTATCATTATGAACTATGAAATATATACTTTAACACAGAGAGTAATGCAAGCAGATTATTTTTTTGTAAACTTGATCATTTGGAGAGTGTTCCCCATCAACTTATGCCCAACCAAAAAATGTTTTTAAATAAGTGAGAGAAAAATAAATTTAATAGAGTAAAGAATTGCTCTGTATCAAATTTTGAGTTATATAATAAAATGCTATACGTATTGCTTATACCCATTATATTAGCTAAACAATATTTGCTCAGACATATCTGTCATTATGGTGTAATCAGAAAAAAACTTACAGGGATCAAAGGATTTACTCTGCTGAATTATGTGAACAGATGAAGCGAGCAGATATGTTTCCTATTTTGAGGGTGACGAGATTCCTGACGTGAGATAGATCAATCTTGGTGGAAGCCTCAAGTAATGCGATAATAATTAAGCCATATGCTTAAACAATAATTGAAGCCTCTCTCCCTCCTAACCTTGCAGCCTACTGAACATCATAATTAATAAATCATTCATCTACTAAGATCATATTGTTGAATTTATAAATTGAATAATTTATTTCAGAAGCATGTCAAATGGCATTTTATTACAGCTATAGAAATAACCTTAGTCCTTGGAGGAACAACACACAAGCACAAATGACGAAGCTGGCGAGAAGACAAGGTATGGTTTCGAGTTGATTGAAGTAGTAATATTTAGATCAATTTTTGAACTGGATGATTATATAGGGTCAACTCAGTGACAACCACTGGGCTATGTATCATTTTAAACTAAAGCTTGACAGGCAAACACAAATGCTATTTCAAGCCTAAGCTTGATATACTAGCAAACATTCTACTTCAAACCTAAGCGTTACAGGTCAAGAAAATGCTATTTCAAACTAAAGCTTACCACATCAACACAAACGCTATTTCAAATTTTAAAATGACATTTCAAAACGTACATGCGATAGACTAGAAACAATGTTATAGAGTTTCCCCCCATCAAAATGGCACCAATGAGATTGTTAATGAAATTCTCAACACTTTTTGCAATGCGAACTTATTTGCTACAAATAAACTTCAATCTATGCATAACTTATGTGTAACTCTCTTTGTTTTATCCTCGTTCAATGATAGTCTCCAAATGTGTGAAGCTCATTCAGAATCAAATCTCTTACTGATGTGACGATCAGAAAAGCAGCTATTTCAACAAGTCATTTGAAATGAGGAGAAGTGCCCACCCCTAACTGGAGATTGTCTGCAAAGGTTACTGAACTCCAAGTGCACTGCATGGGTTCCAATATCAAAAGACATGGGATTATTGGCCATTACTTGTTTTAAAATTATAATTAACGGTCAGTCATGACTAATACTTAGTGCAACCTAGTGGTCATTAAGAAGTTTCTGGCAGTTTTTGAAGAGATGTTGTTAGGGACTCAACATGATGGGGCAAGAGAGTTGATCAGAGTTATTGACAGGTGTTCTTGTAACGTAGAGGTGCACATTTAAAGCATATCTTTGAATGACGATAAAACAAACACTATTAGACATTCATGGCTGAAACTATGAAAACAGGTCTGTCATAGATCGAAGTTGATTCTTACCAAAATATGGTCGGATTGCAGAAAGGATTGTTAATTTTATTAACATTCCATGGATGGCATGTTTTTTTCGTCACTCTGTATTTCAAACATAACGATGGCATACCAATCGCTTGACCAATAAAAATACTATTCCAATTTTAAGTGTGACAGACCGATGGACATAGTTTCTCATAGAGATTCTTGGACGCATCAACAATAAAGTACGTCCAATCAATCTGAGCATTTCACTCAAGTTTGACATAACCTTTCCATGGCTAATTTCATATTATCCAAGATTCGCTTCACCAAGCATTCCAACAACATAGTGGTTGACTAAACAGCACCAAGCTTTTCTTTGTTGGAATGAGGTATAGTTCGTTTCGGACCTACGAGGTACACCATCCCAGGCTTTACCATCTATCTCAAGAGTGCAAGGGTTATTTCTGGTTTCCTGAGATGCTTCTACTTTAGAATGTTGACGAGTCTGTTCTCGACTATTTTTTTAACCCAAGCAGAGTGCCTCTTACAGACCTGGTTTTCCCCACCGTCCTACCTTGTAACACATTTTACTGCTGTCGGAAGCAAGTAGGTTTCAGAAGAGACCTTGTTAATCCTTCTCAACTCTATCGTTATTTCCATGGCAGATGCTCAACTAACTGAGTTTCAATCTCTAGTTTCTTCGTGTACGACATTCACAGCAAGGACTCGTCTTTTCACAATAACTCCAAAAAACTCCCCTTTCTTCCTCCATATGTCTAGCATCAAACGGAATTTCCCTAAACAGAGTTTCTTACCAAGAACTTCCCATCTGTGGAACATATTACAATGGGACTGCTTCCCGGCAGACAGCAACTAGGTCATCTTCAAATCACAAGGTCAACAAGTAATTGCCATAAACCGTCCTCATAAGTGTTAAAATGTCATCCATTCCATTCATGATTTTCAATCCTCTCATAATATCCTTCATCATTCAACTGATCATCAATCTCAACCCTTATCCTCGAGCAGCTTTTGGTCTTGATAAGTGATAAACTAACTTACTAACCAGCAGAACGTTACCACCATCGACTAAGGAAAGAGTCTATCAATGTGATGATGTATAAAAGTGAAACCTGACAAGTGAGGGTTGAGTACATGCGTTGCATAGAGAGAAATGATATGAGAATGATACGATTGATGTGTAATGTGAGTCTTACAGACAGACTTAGATCTGATGATCGCAGAAGAAGATTACATTTTGACAGTATAGAAAGATGTGTGCAGAACAGTGGCTTTCGTTGGTTTGGTCACATTGAAAGAATGGATGAAAGTTTTTAAGTCTGTAGATGTAAAACAATTGACGTAACAGGGTCCGTTCACAAGGAAAACATTGGAGGAAGTGATAAGGATGAACTTGAGAGAAAGAGAGACAATCAAAGATCTGGTCAACGATAGGTTGGTTTGAAAGTCAATTTCTACTAACTGTCCAACCCATGTCAGCATGTAAAACGGACGTTAAACGAAGATGATAATAATGAAGATGATGATTATGATGTTGATGATGATGTCACTCCTTAGTATAAAATAGCTAGAAATATTGACCAATAGACAGACTCCAATAGAAATGCAAGGAAGCATCCAGTAAAAGAGTTCAATTTTACAATTTGGAAGAAAAATAAATGGATTCATAGAAAC
The DNA here is from genome assembly GCA_963556195.1 of Sepiola atlantica. Taxonomy (NCBI): domain Eukaryota; kingdom Metazoa; phylum Mollusca; class Cephalopoda; order Sepiida; family Sepiolidae; genus Sepiola; species Sepiola atlantica. Next base: position 218,053,981 of record OY744515.1, on the reverse strand, counting down.
TTCACATCAATGGATTCATTTGTTATCCAGAAAATAGTAAGAAAGAAAAAAAACGTGAACAATAATTTGATCAACACTTCCCTGCAAAATACCTAAAAAATAAAACCAACTGACTAAATGCGTTTTATGAATTGAGAAAAAGTTACAAGTCAAATGCTTAAATTTCATTAAAATCTCACATGTTTAAATGAAGGCATTTCTACTTTTTATTTCGCTTCAGTTGTGTAATGTTTTCCTGATCATTTTTTTTCTCCTGTTGAATTTACAAATAATCATTATTTCTTTTTTCGATAATGGTGTCACTTCCAAGTTTTAGACATGATCAAATTGGACAACGATTAACACTTAAATGTTTAAGTAAACTTTTTTTTTATTGCATTTTTTTTGCAGAGACGAAAAAAACTGTAAAGACAAATTAAACTATTTTAATAGCTAAACTTTAAAAAGATATTTTCAAAAATAATTTTAAATATTTGGATAAAATGGGGTAGAGAAGGAAAAATATATTGTAAGGACACATACGATTATTTAATAGCCAGACTGGGGGGGGGGAGCGTCCTTACACTCGAATCGCTATGAAGGCGGTGTTTTATTACTTTTTAAATGAGTCGAGTTGGGGAGTGAATAGTCCAATCACCTCTTCGGATATCGATGCATTTGTATAACACACAATAAAAAAGGGGATACTACTGTCACATCAAAAGAGGTGTCGTTCAGAGTACTCTTTCTTGTCTTAACATGATCGGGGGTTATCTTTTCTGTTTCTTACAACTGTTTTCTCACAGAAGAGACGTTGCTAGTCTTTCTCTATCCTTATTCCCATGGGGAATAGGGAGATGTGTGCATAACAGGCGACTTGGATAGTATGGCCACGTTGCAAGAATGGGTGAGAGTTCTTGGGTTAGTAGATGTACAAGAGTGATAGTAGCATGTCTAGTTCACAGGGGAAAGCCAAGAGAAACATGGGAGGAATTGATTAAAAATAGACTTGATAAAAAGAGAAATAAATAAAGGCCTGGGTAAAAATAAGTTAGTTTGGAAGTCAATTTTTTAAAGCCGTCCAACACATGTCAGCATGTAAAACGAACGTTAAACCGAACACGATGATGATGATGATGATGCTGATGATGATGATGATCTTGACTGAGCTCCAATCTATGGTCCCTCTTTGTAAGACATTCACAGCAAGAACTCGTCCCTCCACCACAACTGTAAAGAACTTACCTTTTTTCTTGCACGTGCCTAGTGTCAGGTGGAATTTCCATGAACACAGATTCTTTCTAAATAACTTATAAAACTTCCCATCTGTGGAACACATTAGTGTGGAACTATTTTCCTGCAGACTAAAACATGGCCGTCTTCAAACCCAGTGTCAATAAATATTTGTCATAAACCGTCCCCCATGAGGAATTCAACATTTTCAATCCTCTCATAATACTCTTCATCTTTCCACTACCAATCTACCCAGCTCATTGAATCTTATCCACGAGTGGCTTTTGGCCTTTATAATTGGTGAAAAAAATAATTTTTTGTGTTTTTTGTCATTCAAAATGTTAGCCATTATATGATACACTGAAGGATGCTGCCATCTTGCCAGCCTTTCTATTGCAGGCAAAAATTGACACATGTTATGTTAATTTATGTTTAAAATTAATTGATTTCCGGTTGCATCTCAGGAAGGGCAGAAATTGGGCTGCCTCCATTCCCTAGGCAGTATTAGGACCTGGTTCTCATTTGCATAAGTGTTTTGGGCAGCTAATGACATCAATTGATTGATGCCTATTTACTTACTTTACTTTTGATCTTTTTTTCTAACTGCGACAAACGTTCGTTTTCTATTGTTCGACTTTATTAGCGAGACATAGCTTCGCCATTAACATTATCATACCTTTGAAATTCGACACCTTTCCAATTTACAGGTCATAACAAGACATTTGTTCTTTTGTCTTCTTTTTGACAAGAAAATTTATAGTAACTTATTTTTTCTCAAGAGTTGTTGCCTTCTCCTCCTCCTCCTCCTCCTCCTCCTCCTCCGTCTTAGACTTACACAATAGTACAAAACTATGGCAGCACAGAATGCTCACTATTTTAAATGTTGGGTGCTACATGAACATTATTTTCGTTGATACATCGACCTAAATTTTAAAATAGTCAACGCTATTGTGCTTCTTTAGTCTCAGAGAGACACCCGTAATTGTATCATATGATTAATATTTTAATGTATTTAATAAATAACTAATTAATGTTAAATCATTTACAACAATAAATGAAACTAAGTATGACTTCATCTTGTTTTCAGTTTTAAGAGAATTGAATTTTAAGAGTTCTTTTTATATAACACATCACTCAATAAGTCCCGGGCCTAATTAATAAAACAACTACTTTTAGGCAAAATTCGAGTTTATTCATCAATATAGTGTATCACCATAGAAGGAGGCTGATTCCAACGCTTTTTTTAGCAATTCGATGGCTTTTTTGTAGAAATATTTGTATTTGGTCGCAAAATACGCCTCAGTTTTCAATACTACTTCTTTATTAGAGCCAAATCACATTCCCTTGAGCATTCCTTTTAGCTCTGTAAGCAGTCACTAGTCACTGAAGGCCATGCCTGGAGAAGAGGTGAGTGCAGAAGCCATTCTAAGTGCAAATGATGTAGTTTTGCAATCGTGGCAATCTATTTGTGACATGGTGCAATGTCTTTGTGAAATAACTTTTTTCTTCTTCATTTGTGGACGTTTTTTGGGCGATTTCTTCCTTCAAACACACCAATAAAACTATATAATATTTGTTAAGATGGTTCATCCTTTCTCAAGCTAATCGATAAACAAAATAACTTGTGCATAAAAAATACGAAAGTCAAAGCCTGCTGATGTTTGCACCTTTGGTTCTACTTCTCTCCACTTAGCTACCTACCGAATTGACTCTGGACTGAAGTGGTGGATACAGGTTTCATACATTGTCACATGTTGATGCAAACACTCCTTTTTATTGCATTGAAACAGTTGCAAACAACAGTCTGAATCGTCGACATATTGTTGTTTTTGATCGACTGTGAGCAAATGCGGCATCCACTTTGACCACAGATTTTTCATTGACATATGTTTATCCAAAATGGTGAATAAACTGCATTCTAATATGTTCAAATCTTCTGATATCTCACACAACTTTAATTTACAATTTGTCAAAATGAGTTTGTGGACCTTTTTTTATGTTTTCCGGAACAATTTGAGCGACCTGAAAGTTCAGCATCATTTGTGTCTGTATAACCGTGTTTCAAGTCAGTGTACCATCTCGTAATCGTCGTTTCTGATGGAGCAGAATCCAAATAATACTTATTTAGTGCTTTGCTTGAATAGTATTTTTTATGATCAGAAACCATTGCTTTATCAACACACGAAATTCAGATTTTTATATTGTTTTGAAAATTTTCAACAGTAGCTTCACTTAAATAACTGTAATTTATAGACTAATAATCAGATCGGCTTAATCTTTGACATGTGTCATTTTAAGGTTAGGACTTTATGAATAGCATATGGATTTTTTATTGGTGGCACCATCTACATGTGAGACTCGTGACTTATTGAGTAATGTTTCATAATACATATATATATATATATATATATATATATATATATATGTATATATATATATATATATATATATATATATATATATATATATTATGCATAACTCTGGGCCCCACCTATTGAGTTCTCTGGACTGCTTGCTGGATAGCCGCCGTGTTTGCTATTTAGATGTTAATTTACTTATAATTCTAGACAATGTGTGGTGGAGCATTGGTACACGCCTCGGTTACTGAGTCAAACATGATTTTCGTATCGAAGTTCGAACCGTGTAATCGGCAGAGATTGTCTCCTCCCATACTGACGATTGCACGTTTAGCATGAAACATGTGTACATGCGTTTATTTTGAAAATAATATTTATTTAGTAATACTTTATTTATATATATATATGCCTATTCTTTCTGCATTAAAAGTTGAAATGGGGTAAGTAATTAAAATTCAAGATGATCTCCAAATATAGATTAATAGAAAGTAATCTGTATATTTATAAGTTCAGCCATTTATCGCTCGTACAGTGAAATTAAATGGCCAACTTTCTATTCACAATAAAAAAAACCAGCTTTCTAATGTATACAGTCATGTCTAGGCGATCGACCTTCGAAATTTAACTAATTTGCATACTGCTTTGCAAAACGAACTCTTATTAATTAACTATTCGAATTTTAAATTTTCTTATTTGATGAATTTTTCATTTTACTATTACCCACAATTCTATTTATTAATATTTTACACTTACCTACAATTCTATTTACGAATATTTTACAATTACCCACAATTCTATTTACGAATATTTTCTATATTGTGGATGAATTCTTAATATTTTGGAAGAAAAGAGTTTTTCCGGTCAGTGTATTTCTTGGGAGGAGGGAGCAATTCTTGGTTTCCTCAATTTTCCCAGGTAACGCCAGAACACGTGTTCTGTTAGTGTTCTATATTTCAATAAATAGAATTAGAAAAACTTCATATTGATAACTTGGAAGTTTTCTCTTTGCCCCCTTGCTTATAATGTATTCCCTTGTTTTGCCTCGTTTACAACTTGGAACTCCTAGAAACAAAGCCGGAAACTAACCTTTCAATAACTTTGGCACATTTAAAACACAGATGAGCATAATTTCGTCACTCTTCGTTTTTGTTGAACAATCAAGTGACATCAAGAGTCTTGATAATACAATACTAGAAGCAGTAGCTGTCGTGAACGGTATAAAATACACTTAATTTTGACTCACATCGACTTTGAGGCTTGGCCCTATGCCACCGCCTATAGGTGACATGACAATGACAACGTAGAGCTACCTGAACACAAAAGAGTGCCAGAAATCTACGGCAAAAGAGAAAACAGTCAAGCACAACTTAGAGACGTCATTCAACCATAGGGAGAAAGTTACTTTTGACCGACTGGATCTTCAAAATATATTAGGCAGCTGACGTAATTTACAGGGTGTGTGAACTCAGTGATGAGACGTACTAACAGATTGATTAAGAGTTCACAACTACTTACTACCTGCCACCACCCCTGACGGCATCCTAACCTTCGACCCATGCATTTGGGAAAGATGGAAAAGTCTATCCGACCTCCACGATGTTTCTCAGCCGGTGTACATATTATTATCATCATACAATGTGAGAAGCCGACTTTAATGATTCAAGATGGCTGGCGACCTTTCAATATTGTCACTTCATTATAATCCTCTGCAGCAGTCCCACTCGTAATGATTCCCCGATTCATGTACCACTTGGAAAGAGACATTTATTTCTCCAAAATAAAACCTCTTTTTATAATTTTACACATTATTTTACCTTTGCTCGTTATGGGAGATGTGGTATACTTGACAACAGGTTCTTGTCTATCTCATCTATATCACTCAGCTTTCCGTTACACTCTAAATCACCTAAAGAAGATCCGAGATTGAGTGAGCTAAATTTCGTGAGAGTTTCACGAGTGAGATAAAAAAGAGACGAGGTAGTTCTGCAATAACTATTCCCACAATCATAGTCGTAAAATACAGAAAGCCTTTATATTGCTTTGAAGACGTTCAGTACTATCCTGGCAGCCATTAATTCAGAATTTTATCTAAATCTCAAAGTACATGCGATATCTCTTGAACGCCATTAAAATGTTAATCTGGTAAGGTTTTTCTGAGATTTAAATCCCTTTTAAAGAAAGATCACTTTAATCGTCGACTTCAATATAAAGTAAAATAGAAATAAAACATTCGTTAGGAAAACACACACTCACAAAAGCAAAGCTGTCTCAAACAGATATTTGAGAGAATCTATGATAAATTAAACCTGCATTGAGTTGACAATTCAAATCTGCCAAAATTATATTTTTCTAAACTTTTAAATTTGTTTGCTTAATATTATGTTTGAAAATTTCAGATCTGAAATAAATGGCATTCAAAACATTGGATTTTATTTTATTTTCATTTCTGAATTTCTTTTTAAGTTCTTTTTACCAGCTAGATACCGTCCATTGAATAAGGGTCGCTTTTACTAAGAGGAATTTAATGCAATTAAAGCCTTGGCATCCATCTTGTAACTGCTGCATTCATGGGTGCTGGTGAGAGTTCAAATAGTAATTTATATTCCAGTAACGAATGAATTATGCCAGTAATCTATATAATAGAAGTGACCGTACGTGTTTCCAGCTCGTTTCAATAATAACTTACATTAATTTAATTTTCATGAATAAAGAAGATGCTTAATCTTACTAATAACTGATAATAATGAAGAAAAGAATAATTACGTGAGCAAATTTAAATTAATGAGCAAAGAAAGGTGAAGCTTCATCTCAATAATGTCTGATAAAATCATCATCATCATAATAATAGTTAAAGGATAATTTCGTTCACTTTTAATAAAGACAACAATATTCATTATTATTATTATTATTATTATTATTATTATTATTATTAACAGAACAAAGAGCGAGAGAGAGATTTGTCTACTTTTTCTTATCAATTAGTTTTGTTGTTTATCGACAAGAAAAGAAAATCAGTAGAGAGAGAGAGAGAGAGAGAGAGAGAGAGAGAGAGAATCAGAGCGATGGAGAAAGAGAGAGTTTTGTATTCTTTTTCCTATCTATTAGTTTCGTTTCAATGATTTCAAGTATTGTATTGCAATTACATTGCAAAGTGATAGCAATGAGGCGAAGTCTGCTAGCTATTGAATAATGGCAAAAAACTACCCACTATCTGGTTGCTATTAATTTAGCTTTAAATATTATTTTTAAATGTATAACTGTAATTACACATCTTTAATATAAATCTATTCTTATTTTAAAAACTAATTCTCTTCTATTTAAATCACTTCCCTTGAATAGTTTTAGTAATTTATCCTGTTCTATTAAATCACTTTAATTTAATCAATTACTGTTAATATCGACAAAACTATTGCATATACATAACAAACTATTATAATAAAATTACAAACAAATAACACCAAACATTAATTTATTAATTTATTATAAACAGTTTAAGGAAAATTATGCAAATTAGGCTCACAAATAGGTGTGTTTGAAAATGTTCTCTACTATATATATAGTATTTCAAAAGAGTATGTTGCATTATTGATTTAAATAACAGTTAGTCGTTTTGATGCAAATAATATAGGTGTGATGAACGAAATAAACACTTTTGCATTGATTCATTTAGAAATTTTAATAGTCAATTGCTGATGTCTGCTGTTTAAGAGTTAAATAAACAATGTATATTTGAAACCATTCTTTCTTTTCTTCTTATTTTCTGTGAATTTTTATAAAAACTTCATTATTACCGGATTCTTTGAAGATATTTTAGAATAACATTTTTGTCAGATAAAACGCTCTTTGTCATGTGTTGGACGGCTTTTAGAAATTACCTTCGAAACTAACTTATCTCTGGATAGGTTTTTATTTATCCCTCTTTGTCTCAAGTCGATCCTCATCACTTCCCATGTTTTTTTGGCCTTACCCTGCTACGTCAACTGTTCTATATCTACTAACTCAAGAACTTTCAACATGAACAACGTGACCGTACCTACTATATATATATATATATATATATATAAATATATATATATATATATATATATATATATATACACAGTTATTCTCAAATGAACCGTTTGTTGAAAACAAATGTAATGGAGATATAGGAAATATGATATATAAAGTGCTGAAAATCATAGTCATAATTACGAAGTGAAAGTAGACACTCATATCCTATCACAATCGATAAAGGACATGTATTGCCAGGGTCAACGAATAGAGAGAGAGAGAGAGAGAGAGAGAGAGAGAGAGAGAGAGAGAGAGAGAGAGAGAGAGAGAGAGAGAGAAAGAGATTCATGTACAATGTATGTGAATGCGATTTACATTTTGTTTATGATGTTCTGAGAGCCTGTAAGGCTGCTCCATGCAAAGCTAGAACTCTCGTCTGACTGACCAGAAGAGAGGGAGTTTGAAAACGACTGCGACCTGACTTAGTGAAAAGCCTGTCAAGCCAGAAAAAAAGTAAATCCGGTTTGTCATGCTTAAGTTTGACATATATGCCCCCCCCGCCCCTCTAAAATGCCAGCCATGGGATCGTTCATGAAATTCATAATCCTTTTTGAAATCCAACCATATTTAGTAGAAATAAATTTCACCTTATGTCTGACATCTCCATCAAGTTTTAGTCATGAATGTCCACAGTCCTTGTTTTATCGACGTTCATTGGTATGGGGGGAGACTTTGGTGATCGCCTCATCAATCGGAATGAATTTCACACTCACCGAACTTTAACTCAAGAGATGTTTATCTGTGGGATTATCTCAAAGAAAATGCCGATCAAAACATCCAAAATTTTTTTCTGAACTGAAGAGGACCATTGTAACCTAAAATCAAGGCAGTGCCAAAAGTGGTATGTGCCAGACTTATTGGCAATTTTACATGTTGTATCCAGGTGTGCTTATAATTTGACAGTGATAAAACAAAAACTGTTGGATATTCATGATAGAAAGATAGTGGACAAGTCAGACATAAACTTCAGTTTATTTTCCCCAAATCTGGTTGGATTGGAGAAAGGATTCTGAATTTTATTAACGATTTGAAGGGTAGCTGTTTGTTTTTTTTTTGGGGGGGGGGGGATTTTGTAGCATTTTAATCACTAAACGCACAGATTCGAGAGACACATTTTAAAAATATTTGTTCTTTGAGGCATTTAAGGAATATTTGTTCTTCGAGGTCTCAATTTTTCACCTGTTTACCCCAGAGATTGTTCCATTCCATTCATATATTCTGTATAGAGTCTGTTTACTTCAACGAGGTTACTGAGTGCAAGCAGCAATAAAATGTCGTACCTGAAGACATAATTGTATCACTAATGCTTAGGTACAACAGCAGTTTTTTCCGACCACATTTTTCTCACAGTTTTAAGTAGATTTTATCTGTTTTGACACTTGTACTTAATGCGACTATGGACAAATGTTTGTACTTGAAGACTTATTTACACCACTTAGGTTTCCGTATAATATAACGACATTTCCTTAATACATTTTTACGTGTCATGATCCGACAAGTAACTTTCGTTCACAGACACAAAAAAAGAAAAATTTTAAAAAGACGAAGAAGTAATATATAACAGAAAAATAATGCAGTCGTCTGAAAATAGTACAATACGAAAATATGATGAAAAAAAAATTAGAAATACACATTTACACAAGGAAAAACATTGTTTTTGATTTGAAGAGAAAAAAACAAAGTGGTTCCGTTTACACTCAGAGTTTCAAAATACCAGAAAGTAGATTCTAAAAGTCAGTGTTATCATCGTTAGACTGCGGGTAGGGTTAAGTGACGTTGAACCTGGTAAGAAGTAAATGGGTGATTGCCAGATTCTGTATGTTGGATGACTCTCTGCTTATCCCGGCATTGTTTCTAGTCATCTTGGATTTCTTGCTACTGAACGCTTCTCAACAGACTCCTCACGCAAACACTCTTACAAGGGTTATTCAGACTGAACAGACGCCTCTAGGGGTGGGGTTCAATTCCTGGTCGCAGCATTCTTCTGTTTCTAATTGTAATACTATTTAGATGGGTTTACATTCCTATGTAACCTTTACAATTGAGTAAAGTAGAATTTTCTAAGCAGAATTCGTAAGAGCTATGTATCCTAGCAGTGACTTCACAGAGACAGGAAGCTGTTAGTCTTACATAGCGAATGAGCAGGGAAGACCTTTCTCTTTTCACCGAGTCACTAGAGCAGTTGAGTTTTTGGATAGCTGCTTTCTCCCCCATCCCCATCATGGGAGAGGAGGCAGGAAGGTGTTTTATGTGTATACATGTATGCTCTGCAGAAAGTTGAACACCCTAAAGAGATTTTTAAAGCCCAAATGCAGTTGTCATGTTTCTTTATTAATAATGTTGTCGCAGTTTTATTTTGATGCACTATTTTCTCTTGATGTGAATAGACAATGTTTAGTGCTGAGTAATTTTCCCATTAACCAATGAAATTGCTTGGCGTATAAATACAGTTTGTTAGACTAGTTCTTTGAAGCGTGCTCACGCAAGTGTTTTTCCCACTTTCAAAGTGTTGGAATCAGTCGCACATGGAATCAGACGTGCTAAGGCTGTTTCTGAATTTTTAAGATGAGGATTTATAATTTGTGTTAATTGAATTATTTGGTCTATTGTTCTCATCTTGGATGTTGTTCTTACAACGTTTCGGATGATGTAATCTCCGACTTTCTTCAGGTTGAAGGTTCAATCCTCAGTGCGAGTGATACTAAGAATACAATTATGAATTACTTACAACTTCTACCCGGTCATGACTGATGGAGCGAGAGTTAACTACACCGAGGATTAAATAAAGCGTTCCATTCAAAATTCTTTACAGATTCCCGAGTTCGACAGAAAGATTCTTGAGTTCAACAAATTATACTCGAAGTCAGAGATGACATCGACCGAAACGTTGTGCTAAATTTGGTCCCGTTCGATTCATCTAGCCCCACTTTTTATAAATATTACTATTTTTAATCCCTTTCCAATACTGTCGAAATTAAAGGTATTTTCTGTTCAACACCAATGCTGTCCACTCGTTCGTCTGTGAACCGGGTAGGGGGGGACTTCTTATCTAAGTGCTACGAACATGGAGTTAGGAGGTCTTTGACCTTAACTGAAAATTTATTTATAATGGTTATGGATATCTAATCACCTCAACCTCATTCATCATAGCCGGTCATTATAATGTTTATGAAAGTTGTTCTTGAAAAAAAAAAGACGTCTACAAAGATGAAAAGAAAAAGATGGAAACTGCGTCTGCCACATCACTACTGTGACCACATAAATTCCACCAGCTGAGTCTGCCAACAAAGTGGACGAACTGTACAGATTGAAGAACACCTCAGCTACCTTACATAATCTAATATGATTACTTATCAATTTGGCATTAATAATTATCAAAATAGTATATAGAGAAAAATAGATTTATTTTATTTTTACCAGTTGCTGGTATGTAAATCATTTACCTTCATTGTACAGTCAAAATGATCTGCAATGGTTATCCAAAGAGGAAGAAAGTGCTGGGAATCTGGTGAAACTTTCTGTCACTAACACTGCAGGGAACACCACTTATTATTGCCAGTGAGGAATAGCTGATAATGACTTGTGAGAACTTCTAGTGAGTAAAAATAATTACAATAAAGATGCATATTGAATTGCTACATAAATGCAATTGAATCTCAATCACATATTTCTTTAAGTTATTAAGATAAATACAAAGTTATTAATATATACAACTACCTACACTGTCATGGACTCTAAGGTAGGAATATACAAATAACATCTGCTTAAATATTTCATCAGACATGTCTTTAAATTTTCATTATTGAACAATTTCTGAATTTGTCTACTTTTTTCTTACCATGTTATACAATTTTATGGTATTTTCAACTTTATTAGATAATTTGCTTTAAAAATATATTACTCAATAAAAAAAAAAATCTAATTCTGTGGTAATTTTTTTTTTAAGTCCGTCTTGCCTATATATTTCCATAGGATTATAGGCCATATAATTTTTCTTTCTTTCTCTGTGTATCTTAAACTAAACGGAACCTCCATGAACAAAGTTTCTTTTCCCAAACTATCCGTTTGTGGAACACAATACTACGTGTTTGCTTCCCAGCTGAGTACAACATCGTCTTTTTTAAGTCCAAGGTTAACAAGTTCGTGCTGAACCGTCCTCGTAAATAATCAGATTATGTCCAGTTCCAACCATCGTTACTAATCCTCACTGTGTTGTCTCACCGTCCACCTGTCAAATCATTAACCCTTATCCTTGAGTGGATTTTGGGTCTTGATAAGCGGTGACTCATTAATACATTAAAAAAATGAATGAATTTCATTGTACCTTCATTGTCAATGTCTTGATTTTAGTGTTGACTAAGAATTATCAGAGAGTTATCCGACATGGATCATATTTAAGTTATCTTCACTAAAACATTACAAGCCAACGAAAGAATGCACTCTTCTATCCTGAAGTTAAAAGAGAATAGTTCTAAACATGTGAAAAAGTCACACAATATTTACATGGCTTTTACAACAATGATGTCATTCTTAATGTCATTCTTAATGTCATTCTTAATGTCATTCTTATCAAATGTTCTTCACAGTCACAGTCACTTGTCACAGTCCTGGTCACAGTCAGATGAGACTGCTAGATCAGCTCGTCATCTTTGCATGGCCCTTTTTGTCGCAGCTCTATATGGCTCCCAGACCATCAATAACATTCACATGAACTTCTACATTACTCATGCATCCCTCTCTTCTATGACCCTAACAATACATGTGTTTTGATTGTGTTTGGATGATTAATATAGCCATTCTTTTAGTGACTATGTCTGTATTATAGAATTATGATACAGATAAGTCCGACAGTGATTTTGTTGCTGTCGGCCTGATGTATGTTCTGTTCAGTCCTAGGAGGTTTACTTTCCTAGGCTTTTTCTTTTCTCTGATAAGGGGTTAGTGTATTGCTTATCTGTTGAGACGCCTCTACCGAGGAGTGTGCTTATCTTATTGCGTTGGCTTCTCAAAATCACACCTGACCTTGTGCCTAACCTCCTGGTAAGGAGGTACATAAAATGTATGTGATTTCCACCCCATTTATATATCATGTTTCGTACATCCCTCTGGCGTTTGTTTTTGACAAACTGTGTCTGTAAGAATAAATGTACAGGGTCCGCCATAAGTAACTAAATATCTATCTGGTTATGCTACAACAGAAGATTTGAGCGTTATTACAGCGGCAGGATAATTCGGAGAGTCTGTATTTTCAACAGGACGCGGCACCGGCCCATTATGCTGCATTCTGCAAAACTGTCTAGACAACCTGCCCGTCGATGGATTTGCAGGTGTGGAACGTTTGAGCGGCCGTCTCTTTCGTCAGATTTAACCCTTCTTAACTTTTCCCAGTGGCGCGTTTTCAAAGACAAAATCTACTCAGTAAAGCTCGGTAGCATCGTTGAACTTAAGAATCAAATCCGAGCTGCTTTTGCTCATGCTGTGTGTCAACGTATAACTCTCAGTCCCTTACAGATTAGCAAAGTGCATTGAACTTTAATAAAAATCATGTTTCATGTTGCAAAAAACTTGAGTGTTTTACCCTTTGTTAGTTTCTATATTGAAGTTTCATATTCTTTCCACGTTACATTGATTATGTTGAAATAAAATTATATATTTATGTATGGTAGACCCTATATAGGCATTTAAAGTCAACTGTTTCTTATTTATTACCTCTTTTATCTTCTTTTTTTCAATCACCTCGTGTTATCCATGATGACACAACGCTCAACATGACACCCGTTTTTCTTGGAAAACATAGCCGAACACGTGCGTCGCTACAAACGCAAGAATACGTATATAAAATATTCATACTTCATATTAGTGTTATTGATATTTCTAGAAAAATGACAAGTTGCACCAAGAGGTCGCATTTTCTTTACAACGAGAAGACGATTGTTTGATGCTTTTAAATGTCATATAAGGAATATGAATAACAAAGGCACAGATGATATCTTAAGACTTGTAGAGGAAATGGCCTTTGGAACCAAAAATGATACAATGTGTTACGAAGCTGAATCTGTGAGAAAAAAACCCAACAAAAGTACAAGAGCATGAAGGAAAACTTACTTTAGAAAAATGCTTTGCAAGAGACTTTCTCTCTCGTATCAAATTACAAACTTTTCTCGCGACAATAATGAGCTTCACCTGCTGGCAGCAGACTGAAAAGCATAAGTAGTTTTCGTTTCATCACATCTGCCTCAGTTATATACTAATAAATATAAAAGAGGAAAGTGACAGCGTTCGCACCATCCGAACCGGAAGAGGAGGAATTGGAGGAGTAGCTACACCTTTTATTAAACAGAAACTAGACTCTTACTTTTAACCAATGATAGCTGCATCACAACAAGTACCAGTGGTGTCTTTTGACCACGGGCGATTTTAGTCGATGTTCAGGACAGCACTAAGAGACATCAAAGAAGGATGAAGATGGACAAAAATGGAACAAATCATATTCCGTTAACTTTGATATCTGGAAGTTGAGACTATGACTGAGAATCTTAACTTTGCAAAATCGTACAATTACTCGAGCTATTGAATAATGCAATGCTCAGTTGTACAAATATAGGACAATTAGTCCCTATTTACTTGCCCCCCCCCCCCACAAGAGTAAAGTTAGACATAAGGTCATTATTTAATGTGAGAGTACTCCAGTTCCTCCAAACTAGGGCACTCTAGATGGAACAAAAATTAAAATTGTTGCAGTCTAGAAGGATTTCTCTTCCTCTGACTTTAAACAAAACAGGTACTACACTTTCAAAAATGTATTTGCAAAAAAAGTTAAACAATTTTACAAATTGGGCACAAAACCCGCAAAGGTGTAGAGAGTAGGGAACTGTGGTCATCTCTTCCCTATTCTATTCTTAACTAGATGCATTTTGATACGTTCGTACAATAACTGTTCCTTTCATTCTTTCACCATTTTTCAACCACTTTCACTTCAGCAATGACCACAATACCACATTTACTCATTAGTTTACCTTACTTAAAATATCTGCAATGGTTAAACATTAACTTTATTTACAACAAAATATTTTCACTCTCCTAGATAAACGGTTACAGAAGCAAAAATGTTTTGAATCGCAGGCAATTTAGCCAGCTAAAGAAAAACTTAAAATCAAGCAATAAGGCAAGATGTTACAGAGTGGAATTTGGGGCTAGTTAACTCACTGAACCGAGAGGGCTGCGAAATATAAAAAAACGTCTGATCCCTGGACAAGAAAAAAGTGACATTACATAAATATAGGGTGGGCAAAAATAAGGGTCCTATTTTTAAAAATTCATAACTTTTTTATTTATTAATTTTTTTTTTTTTTTTTTAGAATAAGTAAAGGACCCCTTCCGAAGCAAGCATAAGCCGTATTAGCCCTAAGGAACGTACCCTCATTTAGAAAACATTATTTTTGCTTAAAAAACTCAAAACAGTGTAAAAAACAATACTTTAGTTTTTGTAAGTTTTAAGAAGTGTTTTTCGGCTAAAATTTGTTTTGTTTATTTCAAAAAATCTCGGAAGGGTCAGTCTACACACACATAAAGTTTGGTGAGTTTAACTTTTATTTTGTGGAAGTTATTCAAATTCAGAAATCTGCCTGTTGTTTTCGGGTTTTCGAACTGAAAACTAGCAGCTCGATCTCTAAATGGGGATGGAACTTTAGTGGAAGCATATTAAATGCTGCATGTTTGATCTTAGCCCCGAACTCAATAAGTGCAGGAAAGGCTATTTATATTTTTAGATGAGTCCACGTATCACTATAAGATCTCTCCGTCTATCAGTTCATTATACTTCTGTTTATTATAGGATTTTGTTGGTCCATCCGTCTGTCACATTTAAGTTTGAAATGCCATAGCTTGACATTTACAAGAATAAATAAGTATGTTCGAGAAACATTCAGCGCCGTACGTAGTTTAGCTCCGGGAATCATTTTATTTTCGTCTGTACAAAAAGCCTTGTGACGTTCAGGTGATTGATACCTGCCAGCAATTACACGTTTATTTCTGAATCTTAATTTTCCGGCTTCCCGAGTAAGAATTAAGACAAAAAATGAAACCTGAAATTCGCTGATTAAAGAAAGAAAATAAAGTTGACAGAAAAGGTAACAGAAGAAACGAAAGAAAGAAAAGAAAGAAAAGAAAGAAATGAAGAGCAAGAAGCAGAGTGTGGAAATGGACAGAAGGAGAACGAAAGGATGTGAAGCAGAATTTAGAAATGGAGGAAAGTGAGAAAGAAAGGGAAAAAATGAGGTCGCATACAACAATGATTGGCACGGCAAGCAATAATAATACGATTAAGATGGAAAACTAATACATGGCCGATTCATTGTACGTGGCCATTTGCATAATTTCATTTACTAAATTTAATAAGGTCAGCCATATAAGAAAGCCAAAACTTTCAAAGAAACTATACGAATAATAAGAACGTTGTAAAATCCTCACAACACAATGATGTCTGAGAATTACACACCTAAAACAGATAGTTCTGGGTAATAAGTAATCGAGAGTAACCTCCCTTATTTCATGATTACCTCCCTTTTTTGAGAACTCTTAAGTTAACTATGACACTGTAAAATCTAACATGTGTATTAGTTATTCTAAGCAGAATGACACTTTCTCAGGTCGTCTGTTGTTCTCGTTTGTCATTACTGTCTCTGTAATAAATAATCAAGAATAACCTCTCTTATTTTGTGATTACTTCCCTTTTGGGGAACCCTATAGTTAAATTGCGAAACTATAAATCTCACTGCATGTGTATCAGTTATTCTCAGCACGACTAAAATTTCTTAAGTCTTCTGTTCTCGTTTTGTAGTGAGAGGGAGAATAATAAAAGACCAGAAATCCTTTGGTAAAGGTTTTAATTACAAAACAAAAACTACAACAACTAATAAACAGTGAAGAGGTACTTAAACAGTCTTGGGCTTAACAAAGAAAGTCTGACGGACGAGTTCATCCAGTTGGAGGAGGGGTCAAGAATATAATTTACAACATCGTCTGTTATTACATTGTGGCAGCTTAAATGAAAATAAAAAGTATATCGACCATAGACGGGGGCGACCTTAAAGTTCTATTGTCATTGGCTACTACGTTGAGATGAAAAGGAGAGTACCACTCTTTCCCGAATTGCTCCACTTTACCCTTGAGCCTCAGCTAATAATGTTTAGCAAGGAGGCATCAAGTACCATTCGTTGAGTATTTGGTAGGACTTGCCCAAAGATTGAAACCCAATCTCCCGGCCCATTAGCGAATAATTTCACCATTATGCTAAATGGGCAGCTTAGAATTGGCAAAATCACACTAATAAAAACTGCCATTAGTGTGGATAAAATGTGTTAGGGATTTTTCCAGGAGATTCCAGCAAGCTGAGAACGCAATCATATTGATCCAATAGTTTTCATTCTATATAGATCCCGACTCCAAAAGCACAATGCGTTAATTATTCAATTAAGAGCTGAAACTAATTAATTAAAAAAAGACGCGTTTCCACTAATTACTTTGTTTCGATTGGTTAATTCTAATTAATAGTGCATTATGTAAATGACCTTCGTATAATTTAGCACTACAAGTGATATTCAGTAGAATGTATCCCTCTTCATTGAGTGCTTTATTGTCATCACCCAGTAATCCCCAAATTGTCACTCAAAGAGTACTGACAAGGCTCAATGTAGTTTAACATTGGTAATCTTACGAGGATCGTTGTATCAATATTATTTGGCCCTAAGTCGTAAACGTGCATATAAATAAATACTAAAATAATCCACTATTTGATCGTTGGGGCACTGCCGGTATCAATAATTGATCGTGCAGGTCTTCTTTTGAAGCAATGAAAGAAGAACTAAAAGTTATGAGAACGACAAGAAATACTGTTAAACTTTAATAAACCCTTTTTTAAATATCATCTAATATATAAATTATCTTGTCGGATTTTCGAAGTTTGTCATCGATAGCAGTTAATCTCATAAATGAATATTTGATTCTGACTAGTCATTTTTTCTTTTTTACCGTTAGGTTATCTTCCTTTCAATAAAATCTATGTTGCTTCAGATGTTTCAAATAATATTAATTCTTGTACAGAACTTTGTTAACATGTATCCATTCTGTACTAAGCACCTCAACAGTCTGAAGTGCTTACGTTCTTAAATTTATTTTCATATTTTTCTAGATGTTATTGCTATGATTACAATAAATAAAAGGTACTTCGTTTTGAAACGGTTTTGCATAGCATAATTGTTTTTTAATCGGTTTCTTTAGCACACATATTTCTAATTTCTTTTTACTGAAATATTAGTAGTGGTATTACTTGTTTCCAGTGTCTTAATTCATGGACTTACTAATGATTTTTCATTTGTTGTAAGTAAATTAAAAATGCTTTGCTGTTTATTCCCTTTTAAGATATTTTATTCAAACTAAATTATAATATAAATAGTTTTAAATAATTTTTATTTTCGATATAGCTGTACTAACAAGAAATGGTAAAAATAAAAAAATGAATGATGACATTCGCTCATGGTAAATACGCAGTATTTGTCAGCAATCACCAGCCTCACGTTTTGATCAAGTTCGTAACCGGCTGTAGAAATGAGAACATTATGTATGTATTCTCATTCTACACAAAATAGGTACATTGTTACGAGGAAATGAAAGAGAATTTCCCAGGCACTTAGATTATAGCACGTGTGCATCGGCATCTAAAGATGACACAAGGCGTTGGTTAAATGCATGTGCGTTTATTCAAAGTTTTCCTTAACAAACGACAGCACGATATAAAATAAAGTAACACACAATTAATACAAGTCCCCAAACAATTCCTCCCCTAGAGAATGTAGGCTAGAATCAGATGACCAAACCTACAGGTGCTTTAGATTGACCCTACAGCACAGTGTTAGTTACTTATATTTCTTATACCGTTCTATTTCGAACCAAGACTGTACCCTCCTTAACTCTGTCTCTGAAAGCATAGATAGAGCACTCTCACTTTACTCAAATGGCCAAATTCATGTATTTGGGGATTTCAATGAACACCACCGTGACTGGCTGGCGTTCTCCAGTTTTACTGATGCAGCTGGCAACTCTACATTTAATTGTTCCTTAGCTCACTCCCTCTCATAGACACTCTCTTTCCCGACCTGCCACCCTGATTATGTAGACCAGCGAGCTTCACTTCTCGACCTGTTCTTGACATTACTGCCTGAGACTTGTGTGACGAGTGCCCATAGCCTGCTCGGAAATGCTGATCACGTTGTGGTAATGATTGATATCACCCTAAAAACTCATCTCAAAGCTGATGAGCCCTTGCTCAAAATGACGCGATACTAGCAATAGGCTGATTTTGAATCCATCAGAGATCACATCAGCAGCGCCCCATGGAGTGAAACCTTCTCACTGCCTGCTGATCAGTGCGCAAATAAGTTAACAGAATGGGCCAAAGTTGGCATTGAAGCATATGTTCCCATGCAAAAGTTCTTCAGCACATCCTACTCTCCTTAATGGTTCACCTCGAAATGGGCAGATGCTATTGCTCAGAGGCAGCAAGCATTCCGTCAATTTGGCCGCCATAAGTCCACTGAGAATAGACAGAAATTTACAGAGTCACGAAATAATTGTAAAGTAGTGATAGGTGAAGCAACGAGAAGGTATAAAGAGATGACAAGAAAACCCATTCAGTCACAGAAACTAGGTACCTGCGATTTCTTGAAAGTCTACAATAGTGCGGTGAACAATGTACAATTAGCAATTCCCCCGCTGTCAAACCAAAATGATGTTGTTTGCATGGCAACTGATAAGGCTGAACGACTTGCCCAGCATTTTGCCTTAAACTCCACTTTATACTAAGCAAACCACCCTCTCCCTAAATTTCCATTGCAGACCGAAGCCACACTTGAAAACCTGGTCATCACCTCATCTCAAGTTAGAGATATCATAAAAACTCTTGTATGTGGCCCTGATCTTATACCAGTAATAGTAATAAGGAAATGCTCTGCTGAACTGGCCCCTGTCCTCTTTAAACTCTACAACAAATGCCATGCCGAATCTAGCTTCTCTGACAGCTGCAAAATTGCCTCTGTCGTAACAGTCTTCAAGAATCCTGGAGATAGAATTAATCCTTAGAAGTATCGCCTCATGACTCTACTCCTGATATCTGCTTAAATCTTTGAATCCTTAATCATCTAGCGATAGTCCGGCACATAGTTAATGCTAAATTTCTTTCTGACCGTCAGTATGGATTCAGAAGAGCACGATCTACTGCAGATATCCTAACGGTCATCTCTGAATGCATATATCATACACTGGACAAGGAAGGTGAAGCTTGGGTGGAAGCGCTTGATATATCAAAAGCCTTTGACAAGGTCTGGCATAAAAGTTTCTAATAAAAATTCACTCATTGATATTACTGGACGAATATTTAATATAATTAGATTCTTCCTAACCAAAAGAATGATCCAGGTTGTCCTCGATGGCCGTTCATCGAAGCTACACGACATAAATGCTGGTGTACCCCAGAGATCCATCCTTGGACCTCTACTATTCCTGATTTTCATAAACGACTTCCCTGATCACATTGTGTCTGAGATGGGTATATTTGCTGACGACACGACACTCTACTCTCATCATGTGGGCAAAACGGACGCACACATATTCGAGGCAATGGCTGAATCCTTAGAAAGTGACCTCCAGTCTGTAGTGGAATGGGTTCATTAATGGATGGTAACATTTAATGCCCCAAAGACAAAGCTCTTTTCCTTCAACAACTACAAGAAACCTTTTCACCACCGATGGCCATGGCAAATAACATCCTACCTGAGAGTCCAACGTTCAAACTCCTCGGCCTAACATTCGCAAGTAACATGAATTGGAACAAATACATTGAAGACATTGCCAAGGCTGCTGCAAAGAAGGTAGGCTTTCTCTACCGAGCTAGTAAACTTCTCACATTTGAAATTATCCACAAAGCCACAATCCGCTCATGCATGGAATATTGTTGCAACATGTGGGCTGGTCCATCATCCACTAGTATCTCCCTCTTAGACAAGGTCCAAAAAAGAGTTGCCAACTTAAAAGTCCCTCACTCTCCAAGATCCAGCCCCTGCCCCACTGCCACAATGTTGCATCCTTGTGCCTGTTCTACAAGTACTTCAATGGATTATGCTCTGATGAACTTGGTGCCCTCTTGACGTAAATACACTAGACGAACCTGACAATCAGCTAAGTCCCATGTATTCACTGTGGAGGTCTCCAGATACCAGAGAGCCTTCTACTCCAATAGTTTATTTTCTCGTGCTGCCGACCTTCGGAACTCCTTCCCTGTTCTGGGTTTCCTCGACTCTACTGACATGCAGAAATTAAAACTAATGTAAACAGACATCAAGCTGCACAGCTCACAACTTAGCATGACCCCTCAAAACTTACTCCCTAATTCTCAGTAGCCCTTCCGTCTACAGTGGCGCCCTGCCTTGTTTGGGGTGAACTAGGAACAAATTGAACACACATATTTGTTATTCAAGTAAGGAAGTAGTGTAGAACACACAGAGGGTTTACTTACAGTCGGCGCATTGGGCTTCCTGATAAGATCGGGTCAGAAACCGGAAAAAGGTCATCTTCACTTCTGAAAGGGCCATCAAATAGAGGGAGAAAAATCAGTCAGATTTCCCGAATCTCGTGAGAACTAGAACAAAGTCATGTGCTCTCCGAGATCTTTGGACCTGCCCCTTTTTCTAAAAGGGCACAGCTCTATATCTTTAAAAATGAATACATCCGAAGGGATGTATCTCTATCGTCCCTACACGGCTTTAATAAAAGAGTTTTAGACGAATTTGCTTAATACTTGACTAAAAGACAGTATTAACTTCCTTCCCACTACATGAAAATTTTGTACCAGGCTGGAAGGAAGGGAGAATCAAGCTAGCTTTAAAGAAGCGGACTCTGGCCTCCTTAAAATAGCCATGGCAGCCAGTCGACATTCTCCGGTCGGAGCGCCTCAGGCAGTTAGCAATTAACTAACTCGACCCTAAAGAGTGGAGGCAAGGCTTGGAAAGTTTAGTTTTATTGCTATTCGAGTTATTTAATACTGAATCCGGTCATTTTGGTAAAAGTTTTTATGCTTCAACTTCTTTATATCTTCAAATATTTATTCATGGTGTATGGTTTGGTGGTTTTGTAGAGGAAAAATATTTATTCATGGTGTATGGTTTGGTGGTTTTGTAGAGGAAAAATATTTATTCATGGTGTATGGTTTGGTGGTTTTGTAGAGGAAAAATATTTATTCATGGTGTATGGTTTGGTGGTTTTGTAGAGGAAAAATATTTATTCATGGTGTTTTGTTTACTTGCTTTGTTTTACGGTATATCAACACTTTTCGGGTTATTTAATGCCGAATCAGGTCATGTTGGTAAAAGTTTTTATGTTTAAAGTTCCTTATACCTTCAAATATTTATTCATGGTGTTTGGTTTGGTTGTTTTGTAGAGGAAAAATGTTTTTGTTTTTAGGTTTGCAGAACATGATTGAGTTTTGCAAAGTGAAAGGAATGAAACAATAACATCAATGTTTTGTTCATTTTAAGTCAGGAAGCCGGTAAATTCAGACAGCCAGATCTAGTAACACCAGCGCTTGGGAGGGTGTACCTCCTAGGATTACTCAGGATAATACCTCAGCCCGACAGATAAAAGACCACTGAAATGGCCAAATTTCTGCTTGACTGATTGATGTGATCGGATCCTCGACTGGTATATATATCGACACAGAACGGCAAATGATTTGCCGCTTTGTGATCATTGACAATTTTAAATGAGTTTGAAAGCATTTTAATTATAATTTCAAAATCCGAAATATATTTTTAAAAATTAACTGAACTCCAGGGCAGCGCCGGGTATGAACAATTAGTCATTAATATTAATCGTATATCTCTAACAAATGCGACAGACGCCATTTTGTTTCATCTATTGTAAAGTTCATAGTAAGAGCACTTGTTCTTAAAAATTGCAGAAAGAAGCAACCCGATAGATTCAGGATAACTAATCCCCCGATAATGGAAAACCAATTTTAACTTTGGCTTTCAAGGCTTTATATAGGTTGAGACATCAGTGATTGTCTCGGAAAGATCTGTGTATTATAAACATTGATATAAAAACAGTCAGCCTTCACTTAGACTTGTATATCAATTACTCGGATCAGTAAAAATACACAGATATCTCGCTTACAAGGCTGAATACATATAGAAATCTCGTCTCCGGACAAAATCATAGATAGCCATTTCTTTTATATTTACGTTTATAGGATTTCTTTTTAAAAGGCATTTTATCTCAACCAGTATTTAATTACAAATCTAGCTATAAATAAGAAAATCTTTGTCTTCTCTCTTTAGTCCGTTCCAATCACTATTTTCTATTTTGGACAATTGTTTCACAATATACATTTTCTTGCTTATTTTCCATATGTGACTAGTTACTACCCCCCCCCCCCCCTCCCACTTAAGAAAAGGTGCCCCATGCCACACTGCTCTCTTGTAACTGCTCTGATTTTGGTTCAGGAATAGTCTTTGGCTTGTTTTGACAGACATTATCTTTAAGATAAATTCACAGATTTTTATCGGTGAGGATCACAGCTCATACTGATGAGACACTCACGAAAGTGTCCCTGCAGCCATTCCAACGAGTCATTTAAAGTGTGAGGAATTTTACCATCCTTTAAAAACTGTTGCTAATTCAAAACAAACGCATCTTTCTCTGCCCAAAGTTTCCAAAACTTCTTAACGACCCCTAAGAGGCGTTTAGTGTTGGTTAATGTAGATGGACAAAAGTTTAGATTATCACTGAACAAAGACTTTTTATATCCATGACTGAAACTTGGTGGACAAGTCAGACATAGACTGAAGTTTAGGTGTATCAAATGTAGTTTGATTGCAGAAAAGATTGTGAATTTTATTAACCATTTCATGGGTGCCATTTTGTATTTACGAAGCTCTATCTAGTTTTTCTGGCCATCTTGTTTCGCATACTTGAATACTTTCATCACCAATGCAAAACAAACAAAAGAGATTATTGCACCATCAGTGTTCTGATGTGCATACCAAAGCTATCAGCTGTATTTGGGACTGCTTCTTGTTGTGGTGCCAACATAAACATGGATCGAGTAAGCGGGGCTAGACTATTAGTTGTATTTTCACAGTCCCTTATTGTTCTTGTTTCTGCTGGCATCGTTGTTGTGTACACGAACCATTGAAGTAAATTACTCGTTTCATCAACTGTTCAGGCTCAGATGTTTGTTTTAGATGCGTCTAAGTATCCCTATTAGACGATCAGTCTGTTAGGCTTGTTTGGAATATTATTTTCATTGCTAAACGCTTAAATGAAAGCATCGACGAACAGGTGAAGATCAGTAATTAGGTTTTTAAATGCATTCATGCATCTTGATAAGAAGCTCTGTTTATGCTCCGATAGCATCGAGAAAGACGAACAATTTCGCACATCAGTATTGATATTTTGTATTAAATGCCGCAAACAAGGGTTGACTATACGTCTTATATAATCCAGTGGCCGAGTTAGCTAATGCATATAATATCTAGTAAATATATTAGCAGTAAAGATATTGTCATTAAGGGCAAGAAAATATTACAGACAGAGTTCAAAAGGTTAACAATTACTAAGAAACAAAATCGTGGAAACGGAAGTAGGGATACAGGAATGGGAAAGTAACGTCATAAGAAAATTAATCGGACGGTGGTAAAACAAAGACTTATTAACAATGATGAATGAAACTTGTTGGAGAAGTCAAGCATAGACTGGGTGATTTGTATCGGTTATGGCCATAAACTGAAATACATTTGTTAATAGATGTTGTTCGTTTCATTAAACAAAAATAACATTAACCTAAAAGAAGATCTCAGTGAAGAATGTATTTTTAAAAAGTTTGAAGATTTAAATAATTATTTTTATTGGTATTTTTTAAGATTTTAAATATTAGGCTTATGGACAGGAAATATAACAGACAGAGATCAAAATGTTAACAATTACTAAGAATCAAAATCGTGGGAAAGGAAGTAAGGATATGGAATAGGAAAGTGACGTCATAAGAAATATCATTGCTGGTAATACTTATGGACACTCCTGATGAAACTTATTGGACAAGGCAGACATAGACAGAAATTAATTTGTATCGGTTAGGTCCATAAAACAAACTGAAATTCATTTTTTAATAGCTTTGATTCGGCTCATTAAAATAACATTAACAAAAGAATACCTCAGTGAAAAATATATTTTAAAATAGGTTTAAAGATTTAAATAATTATTTTATCAGTATTTTTAAGATTTAAAATAAAATTAAAATAATTCGTTGCGAATCTTTTAAAACCATTTTACAGTTGTCTGTAAAAAGCGCAACGTCAACAAGTAGTTTTTTTTAAAAGAAAACACCACTGCGTTTACAATGTTTTTTTACTTGACTTCATATTGCAAATGTTATTTTTTTTAAACTTTTCTTTCAGAGCAAAAATTATAAACATGACTATATTTGATCTTATTTCCGACCAGCAATACAACGAATACCACTAGCAAATGAATAAAATTGCGAAAATTTATCCTATATGTTTCTATTATTGGACGAATGGATATTGTTGTAGTTTATCTGCTAAGTTTCCTTATGTCAACAATTAGATCATTTGGATTCATCACTGGTATTATGTTTCCTATGATACACGGACAACACCGGGTTGTTTTACTTGTAGACAAAGATAAAGTTAGAGATCAGGAAATAACAGGAAAACAAATTAAAAATTACCTTTAAAGAATGATAAAGATTAAAAGGAAAAAAAGTTTGTTTTATCCATAAACAATTCTTTTCCCTCCAAGAAAAACATTTATTCTGTCTGAGTTAGTAAAAAAAATGCTTAGAGACAATGAATTAATTCTAATAGCATTTAACAGATGGTTTGGTAAAACGTTGGGAAGAATTGTCTTTTCTTTTTTCTTCTCTTGATTTGTATGTGTAGAAAAGCAATATTTGGCGACCTGAACAGACCAAGAAACAGAAGAAAAAATACATACAAAATCTCAGTCATACGAACCGGTAAAACTATATGGCTTTCATTTATTTTTACACGAACGAAGAAGTGAATCACTCATACACACCTTAAAATCTGCCCACGTTCAAAAGAATTGCATTTAAGTGAACTATTTTTCATCCAATCGAAAAACGAATTTGGCAATCTGTCTTGGTATATATAAAATATGGCTAATAGCTGTCTATCAGCTTACTACTCTTACGTAAGTTGAGAAGACTTAAAAACTTTAAAGGCAAAGGTGAAGTTGATAACAATGCGAACTGATGACCTAGATGTGCCAAGTTCGAAACCAGTCCGTCCTATTGCGTGTTATTCACTTATTGATGTTGGCAACCTTCACGTAGCCCCTCAGTTGAGTACTAGAAAGAATCAGAAACACCAATATTTACGACAGAATCATGTCTATCAAAAAAGGACGTACCATTCTGATTCATACGAATTTACAACCTTAAAATTAAAGACAGACATGAGAGAAGATGACCCAACTTAAAATTACATTATTTCTGATTTTAAAAGAATGACATCATTTACAATGCACAAACTTAAATATATTTTATTTTAACCCTCCAATGAGGCTTAATTCTAGAAACTTGGAACGTTTCTTAGCTATGTCTTTAGTTGTATGAGGAGTATTTTTACATGGTTTTCGCTAGAGCTGTAGGTTTTTAATTGCAATTGCAAGTTTGGGGCCTGGCCACTTGTACATTTTATAAGAGAGAGCATAGACACTCCACTGACCATTTTGTTTATATCTAATTTACAAAAGTAAACAAGAACATAAGTCAGTCGTGAAACTGCACACCTCCACCTGAAATGTAAGAATGTGTCTAAGTCTTATCTGAGCCTTACTTCGCCATATTGTATGAAGCATTTCCAAAGTTATGCCACAAAAACTAGTTATCTGATCAGGCTGAGAGTTAACTATTGTCAAACAGCATCAGTTCTATACATCGAATTTGGAAAAATCTAAGTTGAAATTCCATCAAAATTTCTACCGGAATCGAACTTATCAAACTTAAGATCAAGGTCAAAGTTCAAGATAAAGGTCATATAAGACACAGGCCAAGTAGCAGTTAGAACTAATTTCACTTTGGCATATTTATGTCAAACATCAAGGTCACGGAAAAGAATGAAGCATTTTGGTTCTGTTCAATTCAGATTTTCGGTTCTTTAATGCCGAAGCAGAATACCTATGGAAAATAACGCATTGTGTACTCGTAATTGAACAAAATTGTTATTTAACCCATTGGAGGAAATTTTTGTTTCATACATTCCGCGGCGGTATAATGGTGTAAATAACCACACTAGAATCCCAAAAGATGTAATCTTTGCATTGACAATTTCATAATCTGACACTGTATCCATTAAGCTGATCACGCACCTTATGATGTACTGTAGAACGTTCTTTGAAATGTTTCACACAAAAAAACAAAGATTTTTTTAAAGATTATTTGTGATCTTTTTTTTCTTCCTATAATAAATATTTAGTAGCTTCAGCACGGAGAAGTTCACGAGCGAGCACGTGACAAATATTGTTGCATATTATTTTGAAAACAACTTTTACATTAGTTGACTATTGAATAACAGACTAATTTCACATCGAACGGAAATTAACTGGCGACCATATTTGTCTTTGATGGCACACGCTTTTTTGTCTTTTAGGTTTATCTAAAGGAAATAGATTATGTCAACAAATCTTGCTCATTTTAGTTGTTCACAAGAATACGGAGCAGAGAATTGCAACCAGGAATATTACGGACACAGCCCAGAAAAATACTGACTACAAGCTGAAAATGGAGGGCATTCAAGATTTAATATATTTCACAGGTAATTTACTGCACTTTCAAAATACAAAATATATACAGGGTGTTTGGAAAATAGATAACTTCAGGATTATGTTCTAATAGCGTAAATAATGACAAAAGTTCCCAGGAACATAGGATCGGAAATGCTTGGTTTTTGAGTTTTAGGCTAAACAAATACTGATCATCATTCTTTATTGTAACCATCTAACACATACAATGTGAGTGATAGTGCACTGTTATTTCTATATATCTTGGGTTACAAAATATGCACTTTGGTGTGGAATTAATTTAACATCTTACCGAGGTATTAGCCAATAGATCTACTTTTGAAATTTATTTATTTTTTGGTGAAGATTTAACTTTTTCCGACATTGCTTGGATTAGTGAGCTTGGTCAGTACCATATGGGTGACCATTGGGGAATACCGGGCGTTGTATGTAGGAGGACGTCGACACCTTCCTGCAAGAACTGCAAAAACCTAACATCGTAATCTCCCCTAATCGAGATATACAAGCGACTGGGGACCGCTTGTTAATTTGATACTCCCATGAAACTTCCTCCCTTGAAGGAAGCCTGTTCAACCCGCCCAGGGTTAAGGTCGTACTAGGTACGGGTAGGGTATTGTTTGGTTTGTTTTCTGGGTACATACGAGATTCCGTTCTAAAGAGATTCGATGTTTTGAAAATAAATTTATGTTGCATTATGTGACTTCAAATAAATATTTGCTTGAAGCAGCTGTGCACAACTTTAATCCCTTTATGTATACTTTTTATTTGGAACATGATTTAAAAATTATTTAAATCGTCAAAAATACATATGGGACAGATAACACAATCCCTGTGGCAGGATAACAGGTAAAATAAGCCTGGGTCTTGTGTTGCCAAATACACTAACGCAACCATGGAAAATCAAACCAAACATATAGATATAGATATAAAAGGCCTGGGGTTCAGAGAAAAAGATCTGAGAAGCCTAATCATCAGGGGCTCTTTTGTTGGTCAACATGGGTGACCTGGTCAGCATCATCTGAATATTGACCCTTCTTATTTCAGGTAACAGACTACACCAGACAAAATACATGATTAGCACTAACTAAAGGTCATGCAAATGAAGAAATTAACCACAAACAAAATTAGGCTAGTAATGGAATGCTACTTAAAAAGCAATCCCCACACTAAACAGCTCCTTTACACATATAGAACATAATCTGAAGTCATGCTGTAGATCTTCTAAACATCTTGTAAAATTTAAAGAAAATTGTATTCACAATTGTTTCTTTTATTCATAGTGTTTTGAAGAAAAAGAATGGACGTTTTTTCCATACAATATCGTTAGTTGTGTTTCTGTAAAATATGAAGATTCATTTGGATATAAGATTCGGACTTAGTTATTACTAATGTTCTGTTTGTGTTGCCTATAAAGACACAGCTTTAATTTTTTAAATAAAGACCAATTTTGCTTGAGACGGAACCTTGTATTTGTCGCAAAACCTCTCGATTAATTAATATGTATATTTTTTTATAGATGAAATAGTTTTCCACGGACACATGTTTCGCTGTTACTGCAGCTCATTAGCATGGCTGACTATGACAGGATTCGAACCCTCGATCAAGCTGATGAGCCACGATAGTAGCGAAACATGTGTCCGTGGGTAACTATTTAATATATAAAAAAGTAAAGAACAAATTATATATATATATATATATATATATATACACACGTTCCTAAAAATGTGGCGACATTATGTATCTAATGGAGGAAATTCTCAAATGCTTAGGAATCAAAAAGCACCAGTAGCTGCCACACAGCCATTTATCGCTAACAATAACAAAAATTAATATATATATATATATATATATATATATATATATATATATAGTAGTAAGAAAATATATTTATGGCAAGTAAGCTACACAGAAATGTTAATGTTTCATTCCAAAAGGAAATCATTAGTCTGAATGCCTGTCATTAATAAATACTACTACGAAGCTCTACTTAGGTATTGAGTCATGTTGAATAAATACTGGAAATATATCATC
>OY744515.1:217991935-218019435 GCA_963556195.1 Sepiola atlantica | reverse complement strand
CTGCATGCAAATACATATATACCGATGGATTTAAGGATTAAGATACAGTGGGAAGTTCTGCCATCAGCGGCAGCAAGGAATACTCACAGAGACTGACATGAAGAGCTTCAATTTGCATCTCTGAGATAACAACTATTGATTTGCCATTGGCATAATCAAAACCAAATATTCAAAATGAAACAGACAATAATTAAGGGAATTACAATCGATATCGAAAAATGATAAACTTAGCACCGTTGCAATGATGAGTTACTGTTAAATGAACGCTACTGCTGAGCATTCAGTCAGTGTTAGGTAAAAATATACGAGTAACATCGACAAAATATGTGACAGAATAAAAATAAGGATTGTTTGGTTAGTTTTACGGCATATCAACCATCTATGGGTTACTTAATACCAAATAAAGTAGTCAAATATAATTCTATAGGCAGGATAATTATTACTATTCCTAGAATACATTGTGCTCTCAGAAGGAAATTTCACAGTGAAAGCGGGAACATTACTCCTGGAAAGTAACTTTATTGAGAGAGAAAAGCATTACTCCCAGAAAACACCACTCCCAGATAAAACATTACTTCTTCGAAAACATTACTCTTTGGCATTCTTTGTTCTCAACGTGATTGACCCCTAGCCACCGCCTTCTAATATCTATTTTGAGTGAAAAATAAAAAAGAAGTAATAAGGTTTGGATTTTTCCAAAAATCAGATCGACTAATCCTGTTGAGATGAACTTATAGATATTAAGGCATCAGAACCAGCTGATTGATTGGATCGGGCTTCTCTGACCCCCCCCCCCTCTAGTCAAAGTAAGGGCCGAAGTAGACGAATAGCTAGCCATCAGGATCTCTTTTTAAGGAAGTATGGGTCGCCATCCATGGCATACTGGTGGCCTCGTTTTCGGTGTATTTTTACCTCCCTGCATGAGGCTGCAGTCAGCGAATTCGTGGCAAATAATGAAGATCAACTTAGGAAAAATAAAACAAGATGAAAACATTCAAAGTAACAAGAACATAAGTCAGTCGTGAGACTGCATACGTCCGCCTGACAACGAAAGGATGGGCCAAAGTCTTATCTGAGCGTTACTCCTCCACATGGCATGAAGTATTCTCGAAGTGATGCCATGTACACAGTTATAATTTAAAAGCAATTTGTTTGATCAGGCTGAATTTTTTCATGATGGTTACTGTTATAAAAAAGCATCAGATGCATACCTTATGCATAGAAAAATCGGAAATTGAAATTCCGTTTAAATTTCGACATTGACCAAATTTTTCAATGTCATGATTATATAAATGCGGCACTTCATTGGCTACAATATGGGCTAAGTAGTTAGTCCCTACAATTAACAGAACTAAAGTTATTGTCAAATTTTACCTTTTCTGTTACCTTGCTTTTTAACCTAGATATCCCAACATTAAATCCGTTCTCAGTTACACAATGATCGATTTCCTGACAAGCTTTGATAACGATTGGTCAAGCCATGTGGACGCTAAGCTTTATACGAAAAAACAAACATAGTTACAAACTTGAACGAAAACATAACCTCCTTGGTGGAGGTAATGATACAAAACACATCTTGCTATGGGAGAAAATGTTAAAGTTTAACGAAATAAGAAAAAAGAATATAAAAATAAAAAAAAGGAAACAGGAAACAAATAACTACAGAACTGGAAAAAGTTGAGAGAGAAAGCGAGAGAGAGAGAGAGAGAGATAAAGAGAGAAAGAGTTTTCTTATTATAAATGTTATACTGAATGCATTGCGATATGGGCACCCAGAATTATAATCAGAAAAAAAGAGAACGATAGCGAAAAGGATTGAAACACAAACCAGCGCACGTGTCCTGCCTATATCCATTTCACAGCTGATCAAAAACAGGGGTAAACAGCATGTGATTAGCCAAGAAAAGACATTAGGTTTAAGGCTGGATAGGTTCCATTACCTGATTATCCTACAAATAAGAGCAAGGGTTATGTGTACATTACTACCTTATGCGTATACCTTCAATATCAGTACAGACGACGAAAAAATAATATTTACATTTGTACAGTAGAAATGGATGATGCGAAATCATAAGGAATAATAAACTGGTATGCGCAATTTACTTGTATTGAAAATGGAATGAGAACATACAGACTAGTATTATATAGCAGATACAACCAAATCCTGTCTCGTAGTCTTGTTCCTTAGAGAGGCAGGGAGTTGTTTTTATGCAGAAAAAATGGATCAAAGGATGTTTTCGGTGGCCACTGCTGTCCTTGTTCTTCGCTGTTTTGTCGTAAACATTTATTAAATAAGAGTTGCTGCAAAATTAAAGTTTTCTTTTAAAGAACGCACGTGCATGAATCTACAACAAAATCTTATCAAAGAGACAACGACACCTTTTTACGGTTCATAGATTTACTGATATTGGATCTCGTAAAATCTTACTTTTTAATCGGCCAACATTAAACGACGCCAAACTCACCCCTCCTAAACGCCCCCTAATTATATGTGCAGCACCCTGGTAGGAAAAATAACGGTTCCCACTTTGAGACGTTGAGTTCTCTTCAGTTTCCAATAACGTAGAATGTAAACAAAAGAAAAATGCCTAAAGTATTACAATTTCTTCTATCAGCAGTCAGTTTGTTAGCATGAAGAGAAGATGCTTGGTAATGCTGATCATAGTTAGAAGTGATCTGGCGTTGGAGTTTCGAATCTCGATGTGGATACACTTGTTGCATCTTGTCACACTGTGTAGTCGTGACATGACGAAACAATTGTCTGTGGATGATTATATATATATGTATATGTGTATCGAGGCAGCATTTTTTCCTTAAGACACGTATTATTAAAAATAACCGACAACTTTTGTCTGGATATTTTTGTATTGATCCCTTCAATTTTCCGAATTAAAGTCTTAATCTCGGATGAGAATTGGCTGATGAAACTGCCGTAATTTACATTTTGGTCCAGAGTACTTTCTGACCCATCTGGGTCCATCTTCAGTGGAATAATGTCAATCAGGTAAATATCTGGAGTGAGATTTATAATTAATTATGGCGGGAAAATTTAAATATGAAACTATATTTATTGGGTATTATAAGCATTTAAGTATATTAGTACTAGTATTAAAATTAATCTTGTTAATAGTCGTTTTTTTATTTTAATGTGTAGAGCTTCTAATATGTGGAGTTTTTTGTATTAGTATTGTGTTCTAGGATTTTTGGTATTGTCTACGAGAAGTTTTCGGATTTGCGAGCGGGGACAAGAATGCTCATTAATGAGGTGTCTGGCTATAGCACTATTATCGGATAGATGCATGGTCAACCTCCTGGACAAAGTCGTGGTGGTCGAGCCAATATATACGTTTTTTCCTTGGTTGTCAGAGACACAGTCTCCCAATGGACATTTAAACTCGTATACTAGGCCAGTCCTATCCAAAGCTCTAATCGAGGGTGAAGAATTATTTGTAATAATATTAGTGGTTTTAGTTTTATTGTAGAAAATTATTAGTTTAACTTTTTTATTTGGGTCGGTGGGAAGTACGTTTTTATTAATAATATTAAAAAAAAACCCTGTTCATCTGTTTTATAGTTATGGTGAAATTGGTTACGGTAAAATAGTTTGATAATCTTGTTGAGTAAAGAAATGGATTCATTGTTGTTGTTGTTATATATATATATATATATATATATATATATATATATATATAGTGATCGTTCATATCCCAATAACCAGAAAATTCAGTTTTAAATCAAATTATTTATTTTTTATTCTAATTTTAATTTTTGCATGGCAGAATTACTTGGGATCCTTAATTTTTTCTCAATGAGTAAAATGCGGCTATTAACCGCATTTACCCGCTGTTCCTCAGAGACAGAAATGAAATGCATATATAATGTGTCACGTCAAGCACAGAGTTTGTGGAAATAAAATTAAAACAAACAGAAAGCAAGTAACACTCACAAGGGATCCCCCCACAAATAGGATAACAGAATTCCAATCAGATCGCCATTTTGAAATATATATATATATATATATATATATATATATATATATATATATATATATATATATATATACCATGCATTTTTAAGATGAGAGAGATTTATGATCACATTCTCATTCAGCTTGAATTAAAGACAAACTGGAAAATAAAAAGGAACTCTCGACTAAAAAAAACAACGAAAGAATTTAAACGATGACATGAGAATTATCCAATGCCATGCACTGCCATGATTTTTCAACGGTGAAATGAGGTTTTTAATTGATTTACAACGATGTGGTAAAGGGAAGATCATTTAGAGCATTTCGGTGAGCGTGTTAATAATGGACTTCAAAAACTATCTGCTAATTATCGCAAAATATTTCTCAAGTCGGCAAAAAAATAATTATTAACTTTTTTCCAAAGTCAAAATAGATTGAGATTACTTTGTCCACAATTCATATGAGCAGTTGCGATGAAAGTATCCATCAATGCTGTTGTTATTTTATTTTTAATATTAATACTTCGGTGGTGAAATAGGAGCACACATATAAAACAGCAAAAAAATTGGAAGTTTTTAATTTAATTACCACCATGTTGAAACATGCGATTCTGTCAAAAATGGCTAACGATTTTATGTATGGATTATCATTTCTGTCTAAGAGTAAAATCATTGAAATATTTTAATTAAGATAAAGAATTTGCTCTGAGCTCATTTATTCCAAACTGCAGAGTAGTATCTAAGAGTTC
Source organism: Sepiola atlantica (assembly GCA_963556195.1). Taxonomy (NCBI): domain Eukaryota; kingdom Metazoa; phylum Mollusca; class Cephalopoda; order Sepiida; family Sepiolidae; genus Sepiola; species Sepiola atlantica. The sequence continues at coordinate 218,014,720 of OY744515.1, read as the reverse complement.
TAGGAACAGAAAGCTGCACACCTCAGAAATAATCTCTCTCTCTCTCTCATATATATATATATATATATATATATGTATATATATAAGTGAAAATGCTTTCTCCCTGTACCTTCGGCGAGAGTAAGAAAATAACCACATGCATCATAGGCTACTAACTTCACCACTCTATTCAGATTATTCACTCGAGTGTGTTTGAAGAAATTTATGATTATTTTCTCCATCTAACAATAAATACTACTTTTAGACCACCATACCAGATTTTCCTCAAAAACATACTCAGTAGAGATGGTAGCAGAACTTTTCGCTCTAATATTTTCCTACTAATACTCTCCCCTTCATCACTGGGAAGTAATAACCAACGGATACTTTAGAAAATCGTAACCGTTATTATTTTCTATTCATCTTGCATTATTATAATACATAATATAATACATTCCTCACAAATTTAGTCCCTCATATTCCACTAATTTTCGAGAATATCGGATTACGTTATTTCTAACTATTACGTATAGACTTCATCTCAATATGGAATTTACGGAATACATTTAAAGCACTTAATCATTTATACTGTGCATTGATTCAAAATGGTGGCTAAAATCACTTAATCAAATCGACTTTAGACATTTCCTTTGGCAATCTTCGTTTCCTTCAGGTATAATTTAATTTTTTAACTTAAACACTTACACAATTTAATACATAACACCATTAACATTTTTCTCAAAGTACTTACAGCGTAAAACGACCTGCAGTATTCATTTCGACAACATTTATTGTTGATAACTATTCTATGGAAGCACGTAATATCAGTTTCTCTACGAACTTTCCGCTACAAATTAACAGCCAACACAAGTTCATTGTTTCACTTTTGACTATCCACACATACCTAACATTCATCAAACATTCCTGTTTCTATTTTTCATGTTAGGTATTCTTTTTTATTTGGGGGTGGGGGTGTATTTTACGTAAGACGTTTCCTTTTCTCCTTTATATTTACCTATTATAACCGTCCACTCTCTCTCTCCTACTCTTCTTTCCTCCTCTCTGTCTCTATTCATTCGCAACAATTTCTAAAAAAAACGTGTTTACATTTTCGCCGACTTACATAATCGCAGCACACAACTACACCTTCGAGGCAATACACATTAAACAGTTGTCGATTCATTTAAGTCTATTTTTATTATCATGGTTATACGTCAGTTTAATTAAATAGTAACCAATAACGTTCCTTTAACACACGACAGTTAAAAGGCTTCGAAATTATTTTTGAACACCGACCGGTGTAACATTTAAAATCATTATTTTCATCTACATTTTCCGATTCGTCGAACAGTATTCGATATTATTTCATACCGAACATTATTAAAATTTATTTCATAACTTTCTACATACTTTCTTCGACGCTAAAACAGCGACTGATATCTCCCAAAAATATTAATTTATACTTTTCTAAATATACTTCAGGTTAAAGTGCAGTATTCATTACTTCGTGTTTTCTCTTCTCGGTCAGTGAAGGAGACATCTTTCTAGACTGCGGTAATTTCTGTGTTTTATTACTTCCCCTCTATTTAACTATTCATCAATTTGAGAAGAAATCCTTCAAGACTGCGGCAATTTTTTCCCCAAGGAGATGGATTTTCAAAACATTAAACAACGCTATATCATAACTCTCCCCTCGTGGAGAGGCAACTAAATAGTCAATAGTAACAGTGCAGATTAGTTTACAGTCGATAAATCGGCAACAAGATACGCATGACAAATTCCTAAAATAAATCGTCATATATTTAAATCAAACAGTTAGACAAACGGTCGATTTTCAATATTGGTTAATTCAATCTCCCACCAAAATGGGCACCCGGATTGAGATAAAAGTTCCCACAATCTAAGAGTATTCTTGGATCATATTTACTTGGTGGGAAATTGTTTTTATTTGGTCGAATAAATCGATACTTACAATTGTGGAGAGGAGGAAGTCACCCAAAACATAAAGACATCTATTTCGTTTGATTCAAAACATCGATAAATCTTATTTTAACTATCTAAATTACGGAGTTGTTTTCAAATGCTTTTTGAGGAATTAATACTCTAATACTTACATTTTTTAGATTTAATTTATATCTATCCCAAGCAACGCCGGAGCACGGGTCCTGCTAGTAATAATGATAATGTGAATCCCAGAGAATAACAACAAAACACTATGGATTGATATCATATAAGAACAAAAAAGTAATGTGGCATTGGAGAACTTTGAGAGGGACCTGGTCAATCTTTTACTCTTCTGAAGAGGATCGAAATTGTCATATCCCTCCTACTTCTTGATTTGCTGTGTAATTAAGGGAGTGATTTTTGCTGCTTTGCTGGACTTCGAACTTAGGTGTCTATACCCTGTGTTGATGAAGAAACTTGCTATCAATAAAGGTCCATCTCTTTTCTTACAAATTTCCAAATTGTCCCTGTCTTCAGTCGACCAGCCCTGAGCGTTGAAGGCAAGGCTTAATGATCTTGCCTACGCTTATGCAGGCACTCCCATTGACCGCTCTAATTTCAATTGGCAAAATGAAAATTTTCTTGCCATCAAATCTCTGCGATCAGATCAGTCCCTTAACCTTACTAAACTAGATAAGGGGTCCGGAGTTGTGATTCTAGATTATGTCGATTATGTTGCAAAAATGATGGTGATCGCGGATGACGTTGATAAATTTAAAAGACCTGGACCTGTTAGTAGGCATAATAAGACTTTTTCCATTGAAAGACATTTTCAAAAAAAAAATACTCAAATTGGTTAAGAAAGGTGTTGTTCCTGGGGAAATATACGATATTATCCGACCAATAGAGTCTATAAGACCATGTCTTTATGGGTTACCAGAAACACATGAGAACAATAAACCCATAAGACCTATTCTCTTTTTGGTTAGTTCTGTTTAGCATAAGTTATTTAAATGGTTGGCTGAATTGCTTCAACCTTTTCTTGAAGTATATTCGACCAACTGTATTAAAGATTCATTTACTTTTGCTGAATACGTATATAACTGTCTCTTTTCTGCTGAAAATAAGTTCATGTGTTCTTTCGACATTAGCAGTCTATTTGCATGCATTCCCTTGCAAGAAACCATCAATATTTGCGCTAATGTGCTTCATCATTGTTTCTCAGTCGGTCCCACTATCTCTGAGGAGGTCTTCATAGAACTGATGCGGTTTGCTACCATGTATGTCGAATTCAGTTCTGATAATGTCCTGTATCAGAAAACTGACAGCATTTCTATGGGGTCACCTCTTGGTCCTGCATTACCCAATATCCTTGTGGGTTTTCATCAGCATACTCTTTTGGTTCGTATCAATAAACCACTTATATCCGATACGTCGATGATGCATTTTGTGTGTTTAACAATGAGTCACATTCCATATTATTTCTTAATGCAAAATTATTTGTTAATTCCTAACCACATCGGGTTTAATAGTTACCTCGACGACATGTTGAGACATTCCACACAAAATAAATAGATATATAAATAGGAAAGACAAGTTAAAGTTAGACATTTTTAACAGTAAGTATAAATGTTTAAAACAACTGTAACAGAATCCATACCTAATTCATCTATTTTTCGACACTTACAATTTTCACGAAATCAAAGAATTTCAGAATATATTGTGATGTCATAATAGACTCCATATGTTTTTCTGATTCTCTTTTTCTCACCTTTCTTCCCTTTCCTCTCTCTCCCATTTAATTATTTACACAATTTTTTTTCTTTGGTAGCTTCTTCTCTCATTCACCTTTTATGTATGCTATTCGTCCTTCTCTGGGAGATGACGGTTGCTCACTGGTTAACGACACGTAATTGACAACCTGGGTGAGCCAAGTTCGAATCCAGTTCGTTCCACAGAAACACTTTCACTTAGGATGTTAGCAACCTTCACGTGGCCCCCTGTAAGTACCTAATGTCTTTCTAGAAAGAATTCAAACTAGAAAAATATCGGGGAAACCAATGCCAACAATAGAATCATCTGATTTATACGAAATTAATTAATCCTTCCCCCAACTATCTAAAATATTCATGGAGAGATGAAGTGTGCACGGTTCAATGATAAGATAAGAAGCAACACACTCAGAAGTTTAATAGTATAAATTTCATGGAATTGTTAATGAAATTCATAATCCGTCCTGCAGTCCAACCATATGCGGCACAAATAAACTTCTGTCTACGCTTGACTTGTTCACCAAGTTTCAGTCATGAAATTTCAAACGTTTTATTTTATCGCCGTATATTGATCTGCAGGGACACTGGTGATCGTCTCATCAGTAGAAAGTGTGATCCTGAATTGGCTTCATACTCGGCGAACCATAACCGCCCTGTTTCTTTATCTTTGCGGTTAATTCAAAGATGATTTCTATTAAAACAATCCTCAAACTATTGCTGAAAAGAGGGCGTTAGCAACAATTTTTGACGTCATATCCAGGTGTGATGCAAACACAGAGGTGCCTATTTGGAGCATATCATCAAACGGTGATAAAACAAAGACTGTTGGACATTAATAACTGAAACCTGATAGACAAGTCCGCCATAGACTGACCAAATATGGTTGGATTGCAGAAAAGATTGCCACTGTTTTAAAACAATTTCACGAGTGGATTTTTTTGTGGGGGGGGGCGTCAGGTATGAACAGCACATTTGTCGTCAATTTGTCTTATCATTAATTTATATGCAGAATTGATGGCGATTTACTTAAGCGTAAGTATATTTGTTGTATACAAGAAATATAGAATTAGTAAAAAAATATCTGAATATGATGAAAACTGTTCACAATAAAGATTAGATTAGAAAATATTGAACATAATTTGACGAAACTAATAAGACGACGATCAGAAACAAACACACACAAGAATCTGGTAAAAGTATTAATGATTTATTTTCCTGAAATTATTATGCCATTTTGTTGCCAAAGATCATGTTATTGATACAATTTGTTGTTGGGCTGGAGTGACGTTAGAGAAATTTCTAGAAAATGAAAAAAAAAATATTTGCTTTCTTTTTATTTCCATCACTTTCGTTTTTCTTGGTGTATCATCATCATTTGATGAACATTCATTCACTCATACAAAGAAATAAAAAATAATTCTCCGTTGATGGGATTTGAATTTTTCAATTAGAGCACATTAGAAACCCGTTTACTTGCGGAAGAAAAATGACTAATGGAGAGAGATTTTTAAGTTGAAAGGAAGTTGTTTTTATTTTCTTTATAAACACACTCACGAAAGGAAATCTGTTGGGTTTTTTCATCAGTCAAAGAGAAAGGCATTGCCTCGAATGACGTCTGGCTTTTCTGTTTTTGGTAAAATCGATTCTGAGTGTATTGAGATTACAAATGAAACCGTCTCCACCTTGGGGAGAGAGAAATGGTAAATTCGTTATAATGTACAAACTGTAACATAGCCCCTTAAAGGGGATCACTGCTCCAAGAACTCTTCTGGAAAACAGCGGACGTAATTTCGCCACATAAGCAAATATGGCCGGCATGTGTTGTGTAACATTGTTTGTGACGTCTGGTGTTGTTTGGAGTAAGTGCTGTAGTATAACGTCTCTCTTTGCAGAAGTCAGTAATATGTATAACAAGACATTATACTTTTGAATTTAATATTTTTATTAGTTTTATTTTCCTTTAAATTTCATTACAGAGAATTACATATAATGAGTCTTCTTATAACATTACACCGTAGAGGGGGGCAAGAAATTCTTTAAAAACATGTCTACTTCGTGTTGCAGAGAGAACCAAAGAGTGCGCCGCTAGTCTACATAACTTTCGGAAAGTGACTTCTTGTTTGCTATGTCATTACTTGTTTCTCAACAACGTAACTTTCATTCCCTAGCCTAACTTTGTGTAACCTACTGATTGCCACCTTAAATATTGTTACAAAACAGACGCAAATGTATATAAATCAATTTCACATTGTTTATTCAACAAATTGTATACATATTATGAAGAGATTAGTAATATTGATATCGTTTCTATTGGAATACAATGCGAAAGTCAATGTGAAAATGCAGGCTGCAGCATAAGTAATACCCTTTTTAAATGTTGTATTTTATTGAACAAAAATTCATTTCAGTTGATTGAAAAGGGAAAATAATGCATTTATCATCATCATATTCGATTTTACATCTGTTTTACATACTGCTTTGAGTTGATCGACTTTTAGAAATGTACTTCCAAACTAACCAATCTCTAGCCAGGGCTTCATTTATCCCTTTTTCTCTCAAATCTATTCTGATCACTTCCTCCTATATTTTTCGTTTGCCTTCTATTGCCAACTGACCCTGCTACCTGAACTGGTCTACCTCTACTAACCCAAGCACACTCATTAATTCTTTCAATGTGACCAAACCCACAAAGCCTCATGTTCTGCACACCTTTTATCTATACTATCCAGATTTTGTCTTCCTCTAGGTTCAACAGATTTAAGCCAGTCTTTAAGACTCACACTACATATCCATCATATCATTATCAAATTATTTCTTTCTGTGCAACACATATGCACAACCCTCACTCGCCAGGTTTCACTACCATACATCACACTTTGCACACACACATGATATACTCTTTGGTACTTATCCAGATTAAGACCCAAGCTAACCCGAACCTATGCCAAGTCGATTTTAGCTTGGGTCCTAATCTGGAAAAGTACTGAATCTTCTCTTAGTTGACAGCAGTAATGGTTTACTGGTTATTAATTGCACCATTCACTCTTACTTCTTGCGATCACACCAGCATCAGTTGCTCCCGGTGTGCAAATGTTATCACCAAAGTAACAACACTTTTGGACAATCCTAAAAGCCTCAGCATTAAATACACTTTTTCCATATTTGACTTCTCATTCATCTTCATTGTTTTACAGTTGTCGCACACAAACTGATTATCAGCTCTCAAATTTCTTGTGTTCCCAATGTTTACAAGTACCACTAATAACTGACTTGCTTCCAACTAACGTTTAACAAACTGAGCAGGGGAATTTTCCTCTTTCTGGGGTCTTTCCAACACTACGACCACTGATTATCATTTTCGTCCTGGTAACATTCACGGTAACATTCACTCTAAAATCTTGAATTTCCACAGCTTTGCTCCAAATCTTTAACTTCAAACGTAGACCGTCATTTGTTTCACAAGAAATCACAGAATCATTATTGCAGTAGTCAAAGAAAAAATATTTAATAAAAATTAAAGTTGAAAAAAGTTATTCGCTTTTGTCAATACAATGATTTAATATCAATTGACATGTTCAAAATATTCTCCTTCACATCCTATACAATGTTGAACTCTACCAGAAACAATTTTAAAAACTTTTTGACACATTTCCATGGTAATTATAGAGAGTCTACATGACATTTAAACATTTAAAAAAAAAAAGATATTTCACCCCGAACAAGGCAGGTCGCTACTGTAGACGTAAGGGCTACTGAGAATTAAGGTGTAGGTTTTGGGTGTCATACTATGTTGGGAGCTGTGCAGCGAGATGTCTGTTTACATTAGTTTTAAACCTCTGCATGTAAGTGCAGTCGTGGGAGCAGCGAGGGAGTCCCAGAGGCCGGCAGGACGAGGAAAGAAACTACTGGTGTGAAAGGCTCTCCGGCATCTGAGGACCTCTACAGTGAATCGATAAGACTTAGCTGACGGTCGGGTTTTTCTAGTGTATTGGTGTCGAGGGGGCACTAGACCAGCTAGTTTATCAGAACACAATCCATTGAAGTATTTGTAAAACAAGCACAAGGATGCAACATTGCGGCCCTGGTGATACCAGATCAGGCTGCCCTGTGGCTCCCTGAGACGAAATTCACCTACATTGACGTTTTTTTTTTTTGTTTTTGTTTTTTTTTGTTTGTAAAACTTAATTATGTTCTACAAAACCAAAAACAAAAACAACAGCCCCTCTCCCTTTCTCCCTCCCCTTTTTTATTTTTATTTTTCCTACCCTACTCCCGGTCCTGGATATGACCTTAAACTACATCCGATGGTGAGATCCGGCTTACGGACTTTGGGGAATGTGGAGCCTCCTCTTAATTACCATTGCTCCCAGGTCCACCCTGACCCGGAGTGGTAGTACCTGTTAGGGTCCCAACTATGGGTTAAATAGAAACAGATATTAAAAGGGGAAAGAAACAAAAAAAAGAAGAAAACAAGACCAGATTTGGCATTAAATAACCCAAAAAGGGTTGATATGCTGTAAAACAAAACTACCAAACCAAACTACCAAACATTGCGGCGAGAGGACATGATTTTGCATTCTGCTGTTAGTCCATTTACCATTGTTTAACTATTAAACCATAAAGAGGTTGTGTCCTATTAGGTTAAAAGTAAATATTTTGATTTTCAACCTTTGGCTATAATTCAATATAAACAATCGTGTGGTACTCATGCTTCAACCTGTATTTTATTAAGTGTATTTATACTGAAATCAGGTTTATCCACTCATAATATAAAGCACATTTTGTCTGTGTGTCTGTCTGTTTGTCTGTCAGTCACATTTAAAAAAAATAACATACTACATACATTGTGAAATTTGTCTCATTTCGAAATATCAGAGATCATAACTGCTTATTTAGATAATAAGTTACCAAAAAATAAAGTGGATGCCATAACCAAAAATCGAAACAAAACCTTGAGATCTTAAGTCTGATTCTCAACAGACTGAGCTATTAAAATTTTCTTTTAAAGAGATCATAAAACATTACCTTCATCATCATCAGATTTATTTTTAATAGGACTTTTATTAGTCTTCTATAAGAAGGTGGGGCCTGTCTGTCAGTCTTGATCAATGTCCTCCTCTCTGAGCTTGGCAGTCGCGAGGATCAAAGTTTGCAATTCCCAGGGCTGCACAGTCGCGTTTACAGAACTCATCCTAAGAGAGCTTTGGTCTTCCAGCTTGTCGACTTGATGCGATGGACATGTCTCTGACACGGGAAATCCAGCTGGAGCTTTGTTCGACATTGCCAACCTATCTCATCCTGCCCAACCTAAGAGCATCAGATATATCGTAGAGAAGAGTCTCAAAATAGTGTCGTCTTCCGGCTTGACATGGCAGATCCATCTAATCATGGCTCTTTTGTTGCGCTGTAGTCTTTTGAGAGTGCTTGCCAATGCCGTCCATGTCTCGGAACCATAGCATGACACTCCTTACATAGCTGGTGTACACCTGTCCTCTAGTCATAATGGTCAGATGTTTATTTTTTAAAAGGGGCAGAAGTTCTCTGAAGCCCTTCGAGGCAGATTTGCATCGGTTATAAGGAGCAGTCTCACAACCACCATCTGCTGAAAGAGAGTCGCTCAGGTAGCATAACTCAGCTACAGCTTCCAGTTTGCTATCCCCAACTACGACCCCTTTACACTGGCCTACCAGCCATTGTTCTAGCTGTGCCGACTCAGCTGATCCAGTTGGAGTAGGCAACTGATTCCACTGCATCTTCTGGACCCAGTGAGAACAGACGGGCAGAAGATGGAGTTTCCCTCTGTACCACTCAGGCAGACCATGCAAGGGAACTTTCCTATTCTTCTCATGGAGTTCAGGTTGGGACCAGCACTCATTACCTTTGTTTAAGCCATATTGACTCGGACGCCCTTGCCCTCCATACTATTCTTTTAGGAGATAATTTTCTCAACTAGAGCTTTGAGTGAAGTGTTGACAATTGTGAGGTTGTCCGCGTACAGGAGCTCCCAAGGACATCCGGTTCTAAGTTCGAGTGACAGGGATTCCAAGACGATGATGAAGTGAAGGGGGCTCAATACCGAACCCTTATGCAAACCGACCCCACACTGAATGGCTCACTGTATCCGTCCCCATATGCACAGGGCTTCTAGCGTTCAGGTACATTCACTGCACAGACGGTACCAGTCATTCCTCCGAGAGTTCAACATTCAAACTCCTTGGCATGACCATCACAGGTAACATGAATTGGAATAAATACATTCAAGACATTGCCAAGGCTGCAGCAAAGAAGGTGGGGTCCCTCTACCGTGCTAGTAAACTCCTCACACCTAACATTATCCTGTATATCTACAAAGCCACCATCCGCCCAAGCATGGGGTATTGTTGCCAAATCTGGGCTGGGAATCACCCACTAGTCTCTCTCTCTTAGACAAGGTCCAAAAAAGAGTTGTCAACTTGATAGGTCCCTCACTATCCACCAAGCTCCAGGCCCTGTCACATCGCCGCAATGTTGCTTCCTTGTGCCTGTTTTACAAGTACTTCAATGAATTGTTCTCTGATGAGCTTGCTGCTCTGGTACACCCACGACGTAAATTCACTAGCCCAACCCGACAATCTGCCAAATCCCATCCATTCACTGTGGAGATCACCTGATGTCGAAAAGCTTTCTACTCCAATAGCTTCTTTCCTCGTGCTGTTTGACTCTGGAACTCCCTCCCTGCTCCCTGTTTTCCTGACGGTACTGACATACAGAAATTTAAAATTAATGTAAACAGATATCTCGCCGCGCATCTCCAAATTTAATTTGACCCCCCCCCCCAAAAAAAAACAAAAAAAACTCTCACCTTTTTTCTCAATAGCCCCTTACGGCTACAGTGGCGGCTTGCCTTGTTTGGGGTGAACTATGTTAAAAAAAGATGCGACCGGAGAGAGTCTTACTATTAAAAAGTTATGTGCTTTTGGAGTGCCTGTTCGTATGCAGATAGAAACATGTGATTGGTGTACAAAATGGATTAGGCAGAGTACACATTATTAAGACAGTAGTTTTTACGATGTCAATACCCAAGTTCCTATCTCATGTAAATCTAAGGAGACTTTTACCTGAGTATATGTTTTATAAATATTAGGACATTAACATAACATAAAAAAAACATTACAGAAATATTTTTTAAAACTAAGTGACCTTATTTTGATAATCTGCAAAAACGTTCACATGACAGGTTATTCAGCATTAGTTCAAAGCAAATTATGTTTCCTTAAAAACAACATTTCTTAATGTTGTTTGCCAATAAAAACAATGCATCAAAACATTGAATATCGTTACTTAATCTCTCATGCAAATACTAGGTAGCATATTTTTTCTGCAACATCTCAAATATTTTTTCTTTGTACTAGATATAAAGCAATAGAAGTTGAGTACAGATGGAAATTAAACTACTCAGGTAGTGTACAAACACCGCCCAAATAGTGGGGATAAAGTAGTATCATTTAAATTATTAACAAAAGTATCAGATATTTAAAGAATTAGCAAAAAAAATATAAAAAAACTATCCAATTTCAATAACATTTCCAGTACTTATTAATTAATTACTTTTATAATTAGTAATTTCGTTTTACTAGAAACATGCTAATGATATGCTTATCAGGCACATTATATAAATATTGGCTACTTGACAAAGGCACTTGAGGAGAAAAAAAACTCAGTGGAATATTGTGGAAAATTTTATGTAAACAGAGTTTATAAAATAGTCGTTTGAAGATATTTAGCCTGAAGATGCATTCGAGTTTATCCAGCACGATTTTACCAGAAGAAAGTTCAATTTAAAAAGCATGTTTTGCATAAATAATCTTTTAATGATTGCATATTCTCCTTGAAAACGAAATTACAGGGTATGAAACTAATCTATCTATTTCTTATTGAGATTTGGTATCTGCCTGTCTGAAGCCTAAACTATTACTACATCTTAATGCTCAATTCAGTGTTACTATACTATTTCAGACTAATGTACTATCTTTCAATGCTCAATTCAGGCGGCGATGATAGTGTAGTATCTTTTCTGTTGTCATGAGACCTTCTTACCAGACATTACTTTCTCCTTTGGGAGGCACTGTAGTATATGGTCGTTCGTCATGATACCATCCAACCAAGCATTACCTCCATCTTTGGAGAGTCAGTGTAGTTATAGTCGTTCATCATTATACCACCCTTCTAGGCATTATCTCTACCTTTGGAGGGGATAATGTAGTATATGTTTGTTTTGTCATATACGCTAGCAGAAATATGTGACCAGGGGGAGCATATTAATGTTAGTATTTATAACAATTTGGTATATCATATAAACGACTTAATATTTTATTTCGGCTATTTTTTATTTTTTTATTTACCCTTTATTATCAAAATTACTGAAGTATGCAGCATGACATGGCTATCGTATCCATGCAATTACATAGGGCAAATACCTAATGATATCTTTTGGTTGATTTATTGTTGGGTTTTATAACATGTTAACTGTCATTGGCTCATTTTATGGATAACCCTTGAATATTTTGTTAATGATTTATTTGTAAATTCATTTAGTCTTTTAACTGTAGTTTCTATTTAACCCATAAACTTAAAGATTGACAGGTACTACCGCTCCTCCGTGTCAGAGTGGCCCTTAGAGTAGTGGTAACTAGTGGGTGAACTTTACACCCCTCAAATTATCCAAGTTGAGGTTTCACCACTGAATGTAGTTTTATATCATACTCAGGGAGGAGGGAGCTATCTTGCTTAGATTATATGATCATAAAATAGTGTAGGCATGAAACATATAAAAGCTGAGAAAAAGGGATTTCTTAGTAGTGGAGTGGTGTTGATGGAGAACACCTTTTCCAGGGTGTCACCGGCCGTTTAGTGCTGTGCTACATTCTCCAAATCTCCCAAATTTGGGACTTTGCCACTGGATACACTAACATCATAACTAAGACTGTGCTGTCCTTTCGTTGTTAATAAGACTATTCGCACGCTTAAAACAGTATTCTCATTGTAGTTACTATGTTCGGCCTTGCTTTGACAGAATACAAAAATCGACTTTGCAACCGCTAGAAATATGATCTCAATTCGTCCCTGTAGTTCCTCTCTCACATGATGTATGTTGCTAGTCTTTCTCTGTATCGTTATTTCCGTAGTAGGTGCTCGACTGAGCTCCAATCACTTATTCCTCATTGTAAAACTTTCATCCTGAGAACTCGGCTTATTACCACTGTTGCAAATATCTTCTCTGTCTTCATCTGTGTACTGTAAGCCAATCGGAATTTCCATGAACAGTTAATTTTATAGAACTTTCCTTCTGTGAAACACATTGCCTCGGGACGGCTCCCTTCAGACTACAACATGGCCGTCTTCATGTCGAATGTTAACAAATACTTGTTGAGACGGAATCTTAAACAATCACATTTTGTCCATTTTTTTTCAATTCTCACATGATGTTTTATCGTCCGGTTGTCAATTTCATTAACTGTTGGCTTGTAAGAATTAGTATATAAAAAGAGAGTGTCACTCGTATTATGAGAGCGCTTGTCAACTGACTCCTCTCTTATGTACATATACCTCTTTCATCATCTTTTATCGCCTGGTTTGACTCAATGAAGCTTGGCAGGTACGGCAATAATCTATAAAGATGAAGCAATCTCGCACTAACTCCCAAACAAGTGAACTGATTCTCATGAGATGTGGAATTATTATTCTGTTTCGGTGAGAGTGGCGTAGATTATATATTTATCTTTTTACTATGTTAATCATAGATGCTACCTAAGGAAGCCCAAGTCGACCACTGAAAATATTTTTACTTACAGTTTTTATTAAATTTTAATTAATACAAAAAAGTGTTCGTGAAATTTAAAATGATGCAAAAAAGTTTTCATGAAATTTAAAATAACGCAAAATATTGTTCATGAAATTTAAAATAACGCAAATTTCATGTGTTGCAAGATTAGATGTGGGTGTGTAAAAATTATGTTAATAACATAATTTTCTACATAAGGTTAGATTAACCTAAGAAATGGAAACTTCCATTAAAAGTTAATGAGTAGAATTAGGTCTACACGTCAAGACATAACATCATAGACAGAAAGTCAGAAGTGACACGTAGCAATGAATATGGCAAAATCTTCCTCTTTGGCAGATGAGGTGATCGATTTCGGACGTCTTTTTTCGAAGCTTGATCTTCATTCGTCCCACCTTCCGGGTGGAGCAGACGTTAAGCAGCTTGCGTAATATGAAACTTCAGAGTGCTGTAAAAAGATGAAGCAGCAAAGAACACAATATCATTGGGCAAGTATGTTTGTGGCGTTCTTTTTAATGGTTATAATAGAACGAAGGGAAAGAGAAACATATGGAAACAACACTTTTGCTATCATTACAAGATAAGATAGTGAACAACTTTGATTCTGTTACAGAATCGCCACTACGGTAGCTACTACTGCCACTTCTACAGAGAGATGGCACTACTGATTGAAGCAAATACTTACATGTTAACAAGATGACAGCTGATCTTCTGTCAATGAGACGACGTTGGCAAGCTGTTTAAAGAACTGGGCGAACGTAACACTACCAATAAATATTGTACAGACTTCTAAAATTTGATCACATTTTTAATTATGTTGAACTGATTGTTACATCACGTCTTACCGTTGGTATATAAATCCTTTATACCCTCGCATTTCGTTGTGAACTTAAGTTGTTGATAAACTCACACGTGTTGCCATTCTCGCAGAAATCATCATCTTTGTTGCGAGCCAAGCTACCCCTTTGTCCGTTGATACAAACTAAGCCGACACTTGTTGTTTCGGTTTCGTTTATGAAGGTCTATTCAACAAACGGGAACACAAAACTTCGTATGCGGCTGTCTGAGAGTGAGAGAAAATAGAGAAGAGAGAAGGAGAGAAGAGATAGAGAAGAGAGAGAGAGAAGCAGACAGATAGATAGTGTGATAGGATAGAGAGATAGATTACTAGTCTCATTACACCTAATTACATTTTACACGATCGCGCTCACCCTCACTTGGACTCCCGGGAACTGTCACGTTTCGCGTCCAATTGATTCAGTTACCAGGTACCCTCTGACCTTTAGGGTGTCACTCAAACCCTTTCATCCAAACGCACTTCCATGTCTAACACGATTAATGGGAGTTGAACTCCATAAAATCCCATAGCCACTAACTAAACATTATTTCCATCAGAAGTATATTTGTTTCTTGTAACTATGTCAATATTAGATGAATACTATATTACGTTCTGTAGTATTGAACAAATATTGACAAAACATAGAGATAGTTGCAGAAAACAATTATATATTTCCTAAAAACGTTTCATATCAATATTAGATGAATACTATATTACGTTCTATAGTATTAAACAAATATTGACAAAACATAGACATAATTGCAGAAAACAATTCTATTTTCCCTAAAAACGTTTCATATTCAAGTTTTATATCTTTTTGAATGCTAACAGAAATTTATCATCTGCGTCAATATTATGAAATACTTGATTAACGATGTGTTCATTAGAGGCATCCGACAGGAAAAAATACGTCTCTGTCCCCAAAAAAATTGTTTCAAACAAATATGAGATATTTAGGAATACATATTAAAATAAAAATATGTTAGTAGAGTATTGATTTACTCCTCTCCGGGAGTTAGGCACAAGGCAAGTTTTTATCTAACTCCCACAAGAAAGATGTAACCCAAGGTCGGGTCAGGAAAGTGGGTTTTAAAAATTGCTTGGGCAGCCCCGTCGGCATTTCCCGGTAGGGGCGCCTCAGGCAGTAAGCAATAAACTTACTCCTCCCCAAAGAGGGGAGGCGAAGCCTGGGTGGGTGGACCTCCTAGAACTGCACAGGACAGACCCATAGACCGGCGTAAATCAAGTCCCGAAGGCCAAGACAATACCAGTCTATGGGGTGCAGTATCCATCGGAACAGATACTACACTTTGATCTTAGCCAAAAGGCCAAGTAGCCTGTAAGTTTTGGTATTGATTTACTCCTCTCCAGGAGTTAGGCACAAGGCCAGTTTTTATCTTACTCCCCCAAGTAAGATGTGACCGAAGGTCGGGTCAGGAAAGTGGGGTTTAAAAATTGCCTGGGCAGCCCCGTCGGCATTCCCCGGTAGGGGCGCCTCAGACAGTAAGAAATAAACTTACTCCTCCCCAAAGAGGGGAGGCAAAGCCTGGGAGGGTGGACCTCCTAGAACTGCACAGGACAGACCCATAGACCGGCGTAAATCAAGACCCGAAGGCCAAGACAATACCAATCCATGGGGTGTAGTATCCATCGGAACAGATACTACACTTTGCTCTTAGCCAAAAGGCCAAGTAGCCTGTAAGTTTTGGTAAA
The DNA here is from genome assembly GCA_963556195.1 of Sepiola atlantica. Classification (NCBI taxonomy): domain Eukaryota; kingdom Metazoa; phylum Mollusca; class Cephalopoda; order Sepiida; family Sepiolidae; genus Sepiola; species Sepiola atlantica. The sequence goes on along the minus strand of OY744515.1, from coordinate 217,998,654 downwards.
TAATATTATAAAACAGGTGTAAAAAGAGTAGGAAAGATAGAATATCCTGAGAGAGGCCAAGTTATATTCGGGCATTTGAAGAGAGAGCAAAACAGATATGACATAGACTGTCGAAGAGGGAGGATAATCAAATGAATCACAGGGGAATTGTTACAATTTCTGTCTGTCTGTCTGTCTCTCTCTCATATATATATATATATATATATATAAATATATACTACCCCTGTCAATGATTTCCCTTCCCCCCCCCCTCAGTGTGGCCAAGACGAAACATAACTTCTATGAGCAGAGTTTCTTTCCTAGAACTGCCCATCTGTGAAACACACTGCTGCGAGCTTGCTTCCCAGCCGACTACAATATGGTCGTCTTCAAGTCCAATATAAACAAGTTCTTGTTGAACCGTCCCCGTAAATAAATAATCAATGTCTGCCCTGCTACAACCATCGTGCCGGTGAACGCGATGTTGTCTCAACGCCCACCCGTCAAACTCTTTAACCCTTATCCTCGAGTGACTTTTAGGCCTTGATAAGCGGTGACCCTTTATTGTAAAAAAAAATATCCTATGCTTCTACAACAAGATAAATAAACCATATTCATTAAATTGCATGTTGTAAATATTTCATTGTTGAGAAAGGTTTTAAATATGTTGTTTGGTCCCAGTCTCTCCCCTGGGAGATATCGATACCTTGGTTTAGCCTGCCTCTATATAAAACGCAACACACACCGTCTCTACAGCAGCAGCATGGAACTCGTCATAAAGAGGAGCGATTTTACAGATCGTTCCAATTTTCTATACGAGCTATTTATAGTTTCGATATTAGCGACAGATGGTGCGACTCATCGTTAGAGTACAACTATTGCAAACAAACAAATCCAGTACGAACACCGTTGTGCAAGACAAACACAGACGAACAATCTGTTCCAATTTTCGCTACACGTCACCATGAGAAAGCAACCAAAAATCTCTTCTGCTGTTGTAAATACCTTCCTACTGATACGTTGCAGTTAATGGCATGTAGACTTATTAATGTTCCGAGATGTTATTTTGTTATGTCCGCATGAACAGAAGTTGTTTCGTTCGAATCCAAAATATGCGGTTGTCCGTGGGGGTAACCTTAATTGTGTTGTTATCTTATGCGTACACACACATGCGACAGCTGTTAGCGTGGAACAGATAAGAAACTGAAAACAGAACCAAATATGTTTAGTATTTTATGATTCGGTTCTTGTTTGTCGTAAAAATATCTTTTCTTTAGATAAGCTGACTGAGTTATGTAATTAACAGAAGTAGCAATTAATTAATCAGTCAAGATATAAATCTTGTTACGTCTTTTACGGATTGAGTTCAATGACTGGGAAATCTGTCAGCCAGCACACCAAATCTTCAAGCGAAGATAGCTTTGCTCGGCGTCTAGGTGACAGAGGCAGGAGAGTGGACGTCTTTCTTTGTAGGTGCTAGGAAGCGTTCTGGCTGACCTGCAAATCCCAACGGGTCTGAAAGTCGTCCTTCAATAGTTCGTTCGGAATTATTACATTCTGGAGGCTGATTGTTTATCGTGTGACCAAACAATCTCATAGGGGTTGCTCTCCGCAAGAAGAAAGATATGTTAATGTTTATGACAGCTACACTAAGTATTCTGTGTTTGCGAAAACAAATCAATTACTAATGCAGATTTGGTATCTGTCTGTCTGAAGCTGCAACTATACTATTATGTCTATTAATGTACTATCTTTTAATGCTCAGTTTATTTTATTTACTATTTCAAACTAATGTACTATCTTTCAATGCTCAATTCAGAAAATAGTGTAGTATTTTTTATGTTATAATCAGGCCATCCTCCCAGTCATAATATTTTTTTTAGAGGATAGTGTAGTATATATTCGTTCGCATGATACCATCCTTCTAGGCATTATTTCCTCCTTTTTTGGGGGTGGGTCTAGTGTAATATATGTTCGTTCGTCATGATACCTTACTCCGAGGTTTGCAAAAGCATGCGATCGGAGGTACTATATATTTGCTAATTTTATAAGTAGAAGTAGTTGTTTTATTTCTATTAATAATTACAATTTTCTTTCCAAATAAAACTTATATTTAAATCAACATATTTTTTGGCCGTATGGAAAACACTATCTGTAAAACACTTAGTGTATGCGATTCTTCTCATTCAGCCTCTAAATAAAATAATTCTTTTTTATCAATACTTGTTTTAAAATCATCACGTCGGGGTTCACCAATTTGCAGTGGAGGCCGTCACACGGATGTAGATTGACAAGGTCTAGTTCTCAAGAGACAACAGATACACCCTATCAGAGTGTCTGCACGGGGAGTCTATTGTTAAGCAAGGTTTGCTCTCTCCACATACACACTTCTCCTGAACCGGTATAACTTGTGTCCAATGACAATAAGTCTAGGACGACTGGAAACAATGCCGGGCTAAGAAGAGAGCCCTCTCATATGCAGCACCTGGTATGCCCAAATGGTCATCCATTTAGTATCGACCAGACTTAACTTTGCTGATCTAATCGGAACCAGTATGTCAACGTGAGTATTATGTTACATAAGTAAAAAAAGATCCAATGAAACGTGACAACAACAAAAGAGGACAAATTCGTGTGTAAAAATATTTAAGAATGTTTTATCTCTCTTTGTCTTGTGTCTCTTACAAGTTGTAAGACCGATCACCATGATCGACCCCTGAAACGATATAGCTAAAAATGAGGTTTTCGATTCATATAGATAAAAAGAATCATTATTTTAAATCGTAAATGTCTATTCAACAAAAATTGGTAAAAGATTTGTTTTCTTCTGTCACTGACAAAGCATGGGGGCCAGATCTGTCTCTGCTATAATAATACAGATATTCTCTGCTGAAGTTGGCCCTTTCCAAACTCTATAACAAATGCCTTGCAGAATATTGCTTTACCGATAGCTGGAAAATTGCCTCTGAAATACCAGTGTTTAAAAACACTGACAACATAACTCATAAGAATAATCGCCCCATAAGTCTTCTCTTGCGTTTTGGTAAAAATGTTAATTATTAATATAGCTGATCTTTATAAACGATGCAATCACATCTGAGATGGGTGTATTTGCTGATTTCACCATGCTCTATTCCCGGCATAAGGGTAATTCGAATTTATATAAAAGCGAGGCAATGGCTGAAACTTGAAAAATGATCTCCAGTCTGTTGTAGAACGGAACCATAAATGGATGGTCACATTTGATGTTATCAAGACAAAGCTCTTTTCTTTTAACAACTATAAGAAACCTTTTCAAGTAACGATAGTCCCAAGACGGTAAATATTACTAATAGAGTTGAACCATTTAACGAGTGCAAACGATCAGACACTAAACATACGCAAAGCAATAAAAAAGATATGAACAACACTGTGCAGAAATAAATGAAGACAGAGATAAACAGCGTGAGAAGGAAGAGAGTGATTCTTAGATATACGATATCTTGCTTGTAAGCTTAGAAATGTTTTAATTTCTGTCGTGTAGTTAAGAATGACGTAAAATGAGATTTTGAGACTATAATTTTGCATGATTAACTAAAGTACAAATTTTCTTAAAATCGAGACCTGAAATTGTTTGAAGAAATTGAATATATAGTCGGACTATATTTTTTAACTTTCTCGACTGACCCGACTTTCTGGGCAACATAGATATTATCTCAACATTTCTTGCCAGCTTTATCGACATCTAAGGATATTGTTCATCGAATTAAAACTTCTCACAGCGACCATACTATCACCATCAGGGTTTTTGATCACTTCTGGAGAGGGAACCCCTTACTGGTTTCCGTCCACCTTATCGGTGACTGTCATTCAAAGATTTTTGCCATCGTTGCCATGCTAGGCACGTAGCTAGATGTCTACATACAACGCCTAGTATTCCAAAATGGTCACCCATCTCGTACTGACCAAATTCAACGTTGCTTAACTTTGGTGATCTAGCGGGAACGTTATTATGCCGTGTATAACAGACCTCCAAAAAACGCCATTTGAGTCTTGAAACAAACGAACATTTGTTTGCCGAATTATTGTTTTCCCATTCAAGTGAATTTCGTCATAGAGATAAGTACTACCTTGCTTCAATAGTGATTATATGTATTTGTATATTTTCTGCTCAGTATTGCTATATTTTGTTTTCTAACTTATTTCACCCCCAAACAAGGCAAGTTGCCACTGTAGACATAAGGGGCTACTGATAATTAGGGTGAAAGTTTAGGGGGTTATCCTGAATTGGGAGCTGTGTAGCGAGATGTTTGTTCACATTAGTTTTAAATTTATGCATGTTGGTACAGTCGAGGAAACAGGGAGCAGGGAGGGAGTTCCAAATGCCGTTAGCTTGAGGAATGAAGCTATTGGAGTACAAGGCTCTCCTGCATCTATGAATCTTCACAGTGAATGGATAGGATTTAGCTGTTGTTGTATTGGTTAAGTGTATTTATATCGAGGGGGTACGAGAGCCGCAAGTTCATCGGAGCACATTCCATTGAAGTACTTGTATAACAAGCACAAAGATGCAACATTGCAGCGATGGGACAGAGGCTGGAGCTTGATGGATAGTGAGGGACCTATTAGATTAGATACTCTTTTGTGGACCTTGTCTAATAGGGAGAGACTAGCGGATGATGCACCAGCCCAGATGTGACAACAATACTCCATGCATAGGCAGATAGTGGCTTTGTAGAGATATAGGATACTGTCAGGTGTGAAAAATTTTCTAACACAGTAGAGGAGGTCCACTTTCCTTGCAGCATCCTTGGCAATCACTTCTATGTATTTGTTCCAATTCATCTTACCAATTACCCTTCCCAAATAAGTATTTTTTACATTTGTTTTCGTATATATAATTCCCTCTGTAAATAAATACTGGATTTTACACAATCCCTGGTGTTGGCTTTTGCTTTTTCATTCTATTGTATTTTTTGTTTGTTATCCAAAATGTATCCTGGGAAAGGATAACTTTTACTTTTTTAAATTTATTTTTCTTAAATTCAGTTATTCATATTTTGTATTCTGCAGAAGCATATAACTTCGTTTGTCACGTATTTGTAACACTATAGTTAAAATCTCGTTAAAATCATAGAAAAAAACAACAAATTTTGCCAGTGTGTAATCACAGGAACCCCTTTATATGAAAAAAAAACCCCATAAATATAGAAAATCTCAGATCGATCTGCAGAGGGAGATTATTCGTACCAAATATCATGTTACCAGGTCCATTAGCATTAAAGTAGTTGACTGGGGGACACACACATATACACACATCCCAATTTAGAATGGATATATTATACTTTTCTGTTGTTAAAAAGAGGGTAAAACAAGACAAAGTCAGTTTATTGATTTGGGAATACAACGCTGAGAATTAGATTTGTTTATACGATGCATTTACATCTTTTAAAAGTTAAATTCGATATCTATATCTCTCTTTCTATATTACACACACACATATATATATATGTATATATATATATATATATATATATATATATATATAACTTCTTTGTAAAATGGTAGGAAAAATCCCAGCAGAGTGCTCGATTAATTAAGAATTCAAGCTAAAAATTAAGAGCATAATATTTATTTATTCTGGTACAGAAAAATTAGTGCAACATTCGTACCGTCGGTTTCAAGCACGGAAGGTCTTACCCATCCGGCTCTCTTCAGCTTCTGTTGTCATCTGTTTGGGAAATGTGAGGTCACATGACACTCTTGTTGGGACGCGTTATTTGCTCAGTGTGTTGTGTGTGTTTGTTTAAATTTAAATTTAGTGTAATAAGACCGTTGAGATTTAAAACACGAGGGAATTCAAGATTAAAGGGAATAAAAAATAAAAAATATATGAAAATATATATTAAAAAATATATATATAAAAACATTTCAATACTAAGAATTAAAAAAGAGAGAGAGAATAAAAAAGAAGAATAAAAAAATAAAAAAATATAGAGAATAAAAAAAGAGAAAGAAAGAATGAAAACATAATGAATAAAAATAAATAAAAAAGTTAAAAAAATAAAAAAATAATAATAACAAAAAAATAAACAATAAAATTAAAAATTAAAAATTAAAAATTAAAAACAAAAATAATGAATGGGTTTCTCTGAAATTCCCGTGAGCCAAATTATGAGTTTGTATCATTAGCCGTTATATTTTTGAAGGTATGTGTTCTAAAAGGAAAAACCGTTAACGTGTTAAAAATCTTTTACCCAGATTGGAGTGATTTTAATGAAGAAATTCGGATCTAAGGGAGGTAACTTAGTTGGAAATATGAAATGTTTGAGTTTGTTAAAATGGATTTGTAGATTAATCTAGTGGCTGATAAATAAATTAAATATTTTTGCATTTTTGTATTTTTGTGAAAGTCGAAGTTTTTGCTCTTGGAATTTATGTGGATATAGTTTGTTTAAATGGATTTTTAGAGTAATCTAGTGACTGATAAATGAATTAAATATTTTTGTATTTTTGTGAAGGTCGAAGTTTTTGCTCTTGAAATTTATGTGGATATAGGTTGATGAGGTGTTAGTTCGTTTTTATTGTGTTTATATTAGTAGAGGGGGGTAGTTAGACATTATGTGAATCGGTCAGACCAGTTTATAAGTAATGCTTGTCTCTTGTGGATACCCCCTAAATATTTCATCGCGGATATTTAAACAGGCTGTATTCGGATCGATGATGGCTTTTGAAATGTGGTATTTTTCAGCGTCACATAG
>OY744515.1:217949435-217984435 GCA_963556195.1 Sepiola atlantica | reverse complement strand
CTTTGTTTTGGGATTGAGTTATGTTTGAACAAATCTCACTTGTTACTTATGATTAGCCACAATTTTCCATGAACTCACCAAGTGACGCATCTCTTACTAAGCTCATATCTCTCTAGAAATGTCTCTCACTGTATGTTGTTTTAGCCCACCCTCCCCTACTATTATTTCATAATGTATCCATCGCTTCATCTTCCGTTACTTTCTCTCCCTCTCTCACGCTCTCTCTCTGTTATTTGCAGTCAAAGGTAATATAGAAAGAAAGTATAGAAAGATTAGAATAGTCTTTTATAAACAAAAGGAAATAACGCTATAAGTAGTAATATTATTTAACCTTTACATGTAGTGAGAAATAGGAAGAGCGTGGGACGGAGAGAGAGCAGAAATCACTAATTTTCGATTTGTTTTTACATTTTTCTATGTTTGACTAGATTGGCAAACTCAATTTTTTCTGATTTAACGAATCACACCCGGAACTCAGTAGATGACCGAACGGGTCACATTTTTCCAGTGGATATATATACATCTCTCTCTCTCTCTCTCTCTAATATATATATATATATATATATATATATATGTATAGTCATTCAAAGACAGCCTTTTTCGCTGTATCACATGTCTTCAGTGCACCTAGACAAGCACACATCCCAAGCAAGGAATCGAACCTACAACCATCTCCTTGGTAGTCATCAGTTCTACCCTGTGAGCAACGCGGTCGGCACTCGTAAATGATATCTAATGAGAAACACATATTCATTAAAAGAAACGTTCTTGAAAAAAAAAGACGATTCGTAATGGTTGCAAAGAACTTCTGCCATTACTAACCAGCAGAACATTACCACTGCCGACTACTGTCAGACATTTGTATGTAGTGTGCTGATGCATGAAAGTGAAACCTGATCAATGAGAGTTGAGGACACGTGTTGCCTGGAGAGAAATGAATGTGTAACGTGTGTCTTAAAGACAGACTTAGATCTGATGACCTTAGAGGAAGATTACATTTGAACAGTATAGAGAAATGTGTGCTGAACAATAGACGTCAATGGTATGGTAACGTTTAAAGTATGGCCGAGAGTGCTTCCGTTATTAGAGATGTAGAACAGTGGCGGTAACAGGTTCAGTTCACAGGGGTAGGCCAAAAAAACGTGAGGAAGTGATAAGAATGGACTTGAGAGAAAGAGTGAAAAGTAAAGACCTGGTCAGAGATGGGTTAGTTTGGAAGTCTATTTGGTAAAGCCGTCATACGCATGCCACTATATAAAACGAACGTTAAACTGATGATGATTATGATGATGATGATGGTGGTTTTGTTTGAGCATTAAAACCCAGAGAAAGCTAGATTTGTTGTAAAGCAGAGAGACCAACCGGAACCTCTATGAAGTTTTACTCATGGTAGCTTCTTTATATGGTCATGCTTATATATTCAAAAGCCACTCGGGCTAAATCGTTGAAAAGGGAGTGGGATGAGAAAGTAGTCCGGAAATATGATAGAGAAGAGGCGGGATAGAAAGATGAAGTTTGAAATCGAGATGGTAGATGGAATTGTTGGAATGAAGGTGTTACAGAGAAAGCGCAGAGTGGGGGAAAAATAAGAGCTGCACGAAATGTTTACCAGAAGCGAAGGTGGAGCAGCTGAGAAGAAAAAGAAGCGAAAATAATTTTTAAATGAAGCGGAGGAAAACAGAAGGACGAAATAATTAGTGAGCGAATCGACACAGAAAGGGGAAAAAAAACAACTAACATAGTCAAACAGAAATTATCCCGCAGAGAAGATTTGAGAGAAAGTACTTATAAACAACGTCGAGCTTGGCATAAAATACTAAAAAAACAAAAGAACTGTTTCAAACAAAACCCAGCAAGAAAGAGTTGTTTGATATGGTAAATGATTTAACGAACGAGTATGCACGTTATTTGCGCTGCACTAGCACGTTTGTATGCTGATGTGCTTCTATGACGCCAAATCCACAAGCTCATGTCGGAATCAATAGAATCTTGGTCAGCAATCAATTCTATTGATTCCTGCATTGTCTGACTGTTGAAACGGCTCTACAGCCGTCGGCCTCTCATCAGAACACCAAACCCCACCATCATATTTGGTTTAACGTTCGTTTTACATGCTAGCATATGTTGGACGGCTTCCAAACTTATCTATCTCTGTCCATGTCTTTATTTATACCTTTTACGTTAAAGCTCATTTTTATCATTTTCTTCCATGTTTTCCTTGACCTCCGCCGGTTAACTATTTTACATCTGACCTCAAAACTCTCAACCATTTATTCAACGTTGTCATACCATTGAAGTCTCCTGTTCTGCACAGATCTCCCTATATTGTCCAGATTTAATCTTCCTCTGAGGTCATCAGAACTAAGCCTGTTTTTAAGACTCAAATTACACATCCATCGTATCATTCTAGTATAATTCCTCTTCATGCAACGCATGTTCTCAACCCTCACTGGCCAGGTTTCACAACGTCTATGTTTTTTTTTTCGAAAAAAAATTATTTTCACGTCACGTAGTTATAATTTTAACTTCTATGTTTTTCTTCAAATGAGTCATTTTGAGAAAGTCTTTGAATAATAAAGACGAAACGTTGATGAACATATAAACAATTTTCGGTTTTAAAAATATTATATATTATAAGGAAATTGACAACATCTTTGAGACACGCATAAAAATTTATTTAAGTGAAATATTTTTGAAAATAAATCAACACATCTTTCGATTTAAATGAAAAAATAATTTATATAATTTTTTTGCATGATTTCGTTGTAGAACAACTTTGTTATGCGAGACTGTTATATAGTTTCTTTTCTTTTCTTCTCCTTCTTCTTTCTTTCTTATTTTGATGGTATTAACCCCGAGGGGTCGAATCTTTGAAGCACGCATGAAAATGTATTTAAATGAAATATTTTTGAAAATCTACAGACCGTGTAATTAAATAAATGAAAAAAATCATTCATTTAATTTTTAAAAAATTATAGTTGAAATTAAATAATGTTTTTTTTTTATTTAAATTGCACGATGTGTTAATTTTCAAAAATATTTCACTTAAATACATTTTCATGGGTTCTTCAAATATGTTGTCAATTTCTTTATTTAAAAAGCGCCAATCTGCGCATAACAACGATCGGACTCTACTATGCTTACGTCCTCTATAACTTGACGTGCTTTTCTGCCTTTACCGTGATTCGACCCCTCGGGGTAAATACCATCAAAATGAGAAAGAAGAAAAAAAAACTTTAAGACAGTCTCGCCTGACAAAGTTGTTCTACAACGAAAGCTTGCAAAAAAAAAATTTTTTTTTCATTTTAATTGCACGATGTGTTGATTTTCAAAAATATTTTACTTAAATATAATATATCATATTCAGAGTTTTAAGCCATCTAGTGAGGAGGAACATATATTTATATATATATATATATATATATATATATATACATATATATATATATAATATGCATATATATGTATATATATAATATATATATATTAATATATATCATATATATATATATATTTATATATATTTATATATATATAATATATTTATATATATAATATATATATATATATTTATATATATTTATATATATAATATATATTTTTATATATAATATATATATGTAATATATATATATATATATTTATATATATAATATATATATACATATGTATATAATATATGTATAATATATATTATATTTATATTTATATATATATATAATATGTAATATATATAATATGTATATTTTTATATATGTAATATATAATATATATCTAATATATATCTAATATGTGTGTGTTTCTAAAGTCATTTGCACTTCTAACACTATTTTGCTTTTTATAATGAAGAGTTCAATTCATCTGAATGTCTGCCCCATGCAAGTATTTCGATCTTTTTATCGAGGAGTCAAACAAACCGCAATGCCGTGCTCTCTTATGGGCATCTTCTCCCCTTTTCAAAATCAGCTCCTATTGTTTTGCTAACAATGCCTTCTCTGCCCAAAGGAGTAAATATTCTGAAGAGGATATTTGAGGGAATCTTGCCAAGATTTATTCGACTTTACAAAACTTTTCTTTAAAGGAGAACCACAAAGTCAAACATAGAAACGAGACGAACGTTTCTTTATAATTTCTTATATTTCCCAAATCTTTTATTACTGGAGAATAACAACTTAGTTTAAGTTCAATACATACACACACACACAGTCACGCACACACACACATCATCTAACATATAATGTACTCTTGTAATATTTTAAGAAATTGGACCTAAATACCATTTAAGCTGACATAGCAAACTTTTATTCTGACTAGCTAATTTTCAGTTGTTATTGTTGTACCATTTTATCAGTACTATAATAACATACTTCACAATAATTCATTTAAAAAGAAACATGTAATCCTGCCAGGACAACTGGTCAATGTAAATATTTTTCAATTATGATCGAATAATCGAAATCAGCAAAAGTGAATCACCCATACATTTAATTGAAGGATCATCTAGCTTATAATAAAGACCAGTGTGTACTTATTTATATATTTTTATATAAATAAATAAAATATAGTCTTCGCGTCACACAAAAGTTAGTAAGTTAACTTCTAACCTCCGAACGAAACTATTTCAAATGATGATGGAAAGCGATAGAGTAAATAGCAAGTCATACAACTTCCGCTCTCCGAAATTAATCTGGAAAGAAATCATCTCCTCTAAATAAAGTCAGGTGTAAGTGTTTTTCTTCTTTAGGCCATCAGAAATGATAATTTATATCTGAAGAATTAAATTACTGACCTTATTCTTTGATTTTCTAAGTGGAGAGAATTATTTATTCTGTCATTTTTACAGAGGTTATACACTTAAATAAATTACAATAACATTTATCTTTCTAGTACCTAAAATTCTATTTCTTTATTTGTATAAGTTTTAAAAATGTGCAAAAAAATAAAAATAAAAAATAAAATTACGTCACCGCACCGCGGGCAACGCCAGGTATGTACAGCTATTGAATATATATCAAAGTATTAAAATACTCTTCAGTGTAGATAAACAATGGATACTCCTTTATTGGCTCATGCGCGAGGAGTCTACAGTGAAGCGAGGATTGCGCAATCAATAACAGCACCTCTCCTGAACTGATATTGCTTGAATCCAATGGCAGGAGAAGTCCCAAACGTCTGGTAAACGTTCCAGTGTAGACAAATTAATACAGGTGTTATTTCTGAGTTTTTCGTCTCCGATACTAGTTGCTCCACCAAGGCTCGAGAGTCTAGTCTACCCTACTATTTAATCCATAGCTGGAGAGATGATATATTAAGTCATGCCTTCCCCAATGGTATTATAGAAAGTGATGTAGTAGAAGTAACAGAACTCTAACTACGTGCTGCAATAATAACGCCTCATAAGGCATAACAGCTGTACTTGCACCATGTAAAATCCTGGGAACAATATACCAATATAAGCCAGATTCCTTCTCACAGGAATCCCATTCAACAGTGTCTGCCAGATTCACGCCTGATCGACCAAAACACTGGTTGACTTCTAGTGAATAAACAGATCCCCAAAGACATACAGGCGCACAAAGATGTAAAAACGAATGGTAACAACCAGAAAATCATTCTGGGAACATGTTCAAAGAAAAATCCAGCAAAATCCGTCGCCATGCCAAATCAAATCATTTAAAGTGAAATAAGTTTGTGTACATCAAATTACAACAAGAAGAGAAGACAAAATAAAGGCACTGGGTGAACAGGGTGTGAAAGAATTGACACTGGTCAACAGAGAATATACCATGAAGTGAAATTCCCAGAGCAAAGGACGGAAGCGATGAACGATTGGGTTGAGAGTTCGAGGATCCCACAGGTGAAAATGCAACAGCAGAAATTGTCGGACAGTCGAACCCACACCGACCGCAACAAAACCGAAGACCACCACAGTGATTCGAAAACTTCAAGGTAACACTTTAAACAATGCAACACCTTTAATTACGGACCTTCCAACCATGCAATAAAAATCAAATCAAAAATAATTAATGTAAATAGAACATGTATTTTTACTTTCCTATTAACCAATATATATATATATATATATATATATATATATAGAGAGAGAGAGAGAGATAGAGATAGATAGATAGATTTTTTAAAAATGTGAGATACGATATTATTTGACACAACTCTGTAGTCACACAATGCATGCAATCCACAGATCGAAAGCTGATTTACCATCTGTGGCTTTTATGCTATGTGTGGGCTGCGGCGTTGTGTCTAATTGTAAAAATATTCATATATTTAAGTTCCTATTTTTTGTTTGTTTACCAACTGCTAGGTTTTGGATACGCAGTAATTATAGCACAGCTAAAAAAGTACGGTAAGAAATGGAAGAATGCAAGAACATAGAGCAGGGGTTATCAACCTTTTTCTCAGTCGTCTCCCATCATGCAAGTCAAGACATGACCGTGCCCATACTAGTTTTGATTTACATGTGTTATTATATATTATTTGTTGTTGGCTGTATAAGTTACAAGCATAATATATAAACCCAGGAGAAGAATTTAGAAACAAATTACAGCTAGTGGTTATGGTTAGAGTTTTACATTTTTTCTTTTAAATGTAGATATAATTTTACTTTTAATTTGACAAACTCTTTAATGTTTTCTCTATTATATTCTAGATCTTTATAAACTCATTGTAGAATTTTCATCTCTATTTTTCCCATGTCCTTTTTTTCTATTAAGTCGTTACAAAAATAATGGCCGCCTGAATCTTTGAGTTTTAAAAAGTCATTTTAACACAAAATTTGTAGTTTATCTCTGGTAAATTATCTCATATATACTAATTTATGTGTTCTCAATAATAATTTGGAACGTTTTCTCAGATAGGAAGTACCTTTGAAGCATAGAAGACCCCTAATGATAAGCATGCCAAAAAATGACCTTCGCCTTTTTATGTTGCATCAGTTTAACTTGAGCACAATGCCTCCGATACTTCTGTAAATATCAATAGAGCATGAGGAGATGGATCCACAAGCGATCGGACAGTACGAAGGTGGTTCCAAAAAATTCCGTAGTGGAAATGAGAGCCTTGAAGATGAAGAAAGTAGAGAACGGCCGTGTAATCTTGACAATGAACAATTGCAAGCACTTGTTTAGCAAAATCCACGCCAAAGTGTCAAAGAAATGTGTTAGACGTAATATACAGAGTAATGGAAAAGTGAACACATTGTTATGAATAAATGTATGTTTCTGAAATCAGCCATTATTTTTGTAACGACCTAACATTTATCTACTTGTGTTATGTAATCTGTACCATAATAATATTCCTCATTTATTTCTGTGTAACCTCGGTTCTACCTGTTCGTATATTTATAAAACTGTACGTACCTTTGTAGCAGTCATAAACATTTACCTCTATTTATTCATGCGGATAGCAGTCCCTGTGAGTTGGTTAGGTCACACAATAACCAATCAGCTTCTAGGGCATATAAATGCCAACTGAACCCTTGTAGGACTACGTTCAAACCGTTTGGGAATCGCAGCATACAGTCAGAGAGTTTCCTGGAACCAAAGAAGAAAGGCATCCCCTCTTCTGCTTTTGTCCACTGGACAGGCGATCAAAGCAATTCTCCACTGGAAATAATACAGTGCGAAGAAACGTGGCAGCCCACTAATTTTGTTACTTAATTACTTTCTTCACTCTGACACTGTCTTAATTTTCGGCTACCTACACTAAACGGTGTAGTTCACTCAAATAAATATATTCTGTTGTTCATAAAAGGGCTTTGTTTTCATTTCGTTTGACAACCATTTTGTTGTTACTAAATATTATAGGGGTTTGTCTTACAGTTCATGCTAATATAGGCTCCTATATCGTAAACTAATTAATTTTTAAAATAGAAATCGCTCCAGCCAAAGCATGACGCCACTTGATTTTAGGAGCTTAAAAGAACGAGATTATCGCAAAGACAGGAACTATCTATTGACAGGAACTGCTATAGATAGGTCAGCAAGAAGAGTGTTCCACAAGCCCGCAGTTCATGGACAGAAGTTATTGAAATAAGAAATTTGTATTATAACAAGCGAATTGGCTAAGACCACTAGACCAACGAGTCAAACGAGCTGAAACAAAAGAAGCAGGAAATAGATGAGGCAATTGTAAAGAACATATGCCATAATAGAATTTATTGAAGATACTGAGACTGGTAACATCACGTTTGTGAGAGAGAGAGGGTGCAGAGAAGAAGAAAAAGGTGGGCAACCAAATTACAAATACGCTTCTAAACCTTATCAAGAAAATTAAATCATGCACATGTGTTAGACTCCAAGCCAACATTTACAGACATCAACTACTATTTAAGAAGGAAGAACGAGAGTTACCGTTCATTACTATTATAGCTACTCTCGTTCTTCATGAGACTAGGATTATGATTTAAACAGCCGATCCTTTAGAATTTGCGAAAACAACCATTCGAAAACTTGAATTGGTACAAAAATTACTTTTATATTCTGCGAGTAAATAAAAAAAGCAAACAAAAACTTACAACGAAAATAAATAACGCTAAGAATTTTTCGACAAACTTTGTTAGATGAATGAGAACACCCCGAAGATTGTTGGATTTCATGCGATCAGTTGCGCGTCTCCAACCGAGCGTTGCCTTTTGCAGAGGCGCATTACGCTGTTTAGATGTTTACAACGCCTGGAGGCACAATGACAGTTTAATGCTGCGTTGTTTTACTGTCGTCTCAAAATAACATCAACACTTACATTAAACTCAAGTATTTTTAGAATGCATTTCAGAGAAATTGAAGACTATGGAATAACTTAAAACAGTTAAAGCGAGAGATATTATTTCACCACTTGATTAGATTAATACTGTCATCAAAGTTGTGTTTTATCGCTATCTATTTATGAAATCGTCATTCGTCTTTTTTTTTCAGAAGAAAAACTATTATCGAGTTTTACTTGTAGTGGTAAGAGGTTTATATGCCGTTAAACAAAACTCTAATAAGAGTAGAAAGTGGACCTTGGGTGGCTTTACTTTCGGTAGCTTCGTCACTCTCACTTTCCTTATTTTGTTCTTTAGTCCTCACATTCCATTAGCGATGTTTCTGACAAAGGAGGAAGAATTGCTGTTTTCTGGGTCGGAATCTATCCACCTAACACTTATCGTTGGCTAGATTTCTACCTTAGAGTTGTCTTTTTTTAGCTCCTTACATAAAGTGGCTTTATGCATTGTCTGGAGCGATAATTAAAATTTCTGTAGTAGTGACAACAAAGAATATTTCAGCATTCCACAAATAATTTTTTGTTTGGCCCCAATTATCTCTTCTATTCGTCTGCTATGGTAAACGGGGCTATGTACATTTTTAAACAAAACCAACCAAGGCAGTAGTAACCTGACAATTAACAAGACATGTGATAATTTGTATCACAAAATTATTCACAAAGTGACGAAACGAAAATTTGCAAAAAAAATACTAACCTAATAAGTCTCGCACTATCAACCTCCCACCTCATCGTCACAATGTTGCATATCTGTGCTTTTTTCACCAGCACTTTCACGGAATATACTTCGACGAACTTACTACGTTTTACCCCTTCAACGTAAATACTGCCGACCATCTCGACTAGCAGCAAAATCACCCCTTCATTGTAGATGTCAGCACATATCGCAACATTTCAACTCTAATAACTTCTTCCCTAAGACAGCTTGCCTTTGAAATTCCCTCCCTGCTCTTTATTTCCCTGACTGCAGAAATTTAAATGTAATGTGAACAAAACTCTTGACATAGGATATACATTATAAATCTGACTATTAATCACAGTAGCCCCTCATGTCTCTGTGGCAATATGAATTGTTTAAGGCGAATACAAAAATACATACATTATAAATTACACACTTAAACACACACAAGACCAAGTATTCATGTGACACTAAAATACACATTTATCTATTTTAATACGAGTCTTCTTGTTTACTGTATTTATCTTGTACGTCTATGCTACTTATTTTTATTTCAGTATAGCAAAACAAGATTATTTTTTATTGACACAAATAACAAATGAGGTGCTAATATTTAAGAACCCCTTTGGCTTCGTTATATATTGACGAGAGTAAGTGAAATATTTTAAAACTAATTTTATAATTAAATATTCATTATATAATGATTATATACTTATTTCGATATTTATTGCTTGTCAAGGAAAAAAACTATAATGCAGCTGCAAATATAAGTAAAAATAGGAACGCACAGCAACTTTTAAATAGGTGAAAACAGAAACATAATTAAATACTGAGCAACTCGCAGAATAAGAAAACAATAATTCCAGCTGCAGTAATAATAAAAGAGCTCAATAAATACAAACGTAGAGCCGATTTGAAATCCAACTATACTGTGAAGATATTCATACTATAAAACCACAGAAGCAAACTTCTGATCATAGATTAAAATCAAAACAATATTTTTCTTTACTAATATTTCGTTTCTTTATTAAGGGAAACTTTATCAAAGTGATTGCAATTAAAAACAAGTCTTAAAGGCGTAGTTGAAAACATGACACATCAGTTTACATCTATATTTTACATTCCCGCCACAATCAGTATCTATATATAAATTACGATCACTATCTCTCTGTACGCTATCTACTTGTTAGCTATTAAACCTACAAACTTAGATTTAGTAGGCAGGATCGTCTACTAATGTAGATTGTAATAAGGGGATCAAATTATCACCATTTTTAAGGAAGCATATATCTCTCTAATTAAATTTTAATGAGAATTAAATCATACTTACATGAGAGAAAATTAAATACAGGATGATTCCAAAAAAATGCCACCCATTGAATCGTTGGGAAAAATAAATTTCAGTCTTATCGTATCGATCGTAAAAAAACATGCACCCATTTAAATGTAATGTGAACAAACATCTGTTGCACAACTCTTTACCCAGGTTTCCATCTATAAATCTGGTTCGTATTACAGAAGCTCCTTACGCTACAGTAGCAATATGCCTCGTTTGGGATGAACAAAAGTGAGAATGAAAAAATCAAAACAGACATTTAATATTGTTTATTACAGTGGATTTCATTAAATACCACCAGTTCATCTCGTTAACGTAACATTTTCTAAACATGTCAATAACGATGTTTTAAACGATTACATCTAGAAAATATATGTGAACATTAAAAAGAAATTATCATATCCATTCCCGAATTTCTAAGCCTATTTCTTGAGAGCAAACTCGAATATGCAGTCATCCAAAGGAAACGAGCTCTAAAAGACGATATTTTGACTGGTAACAATATTAATCATGCGTATCAAACATTAATAGGTCTATCGTGTTCTGAAACAGTTGCACCAGCAAATCATTCTTGGCCGTTCAGGTTAGAAATAATTGGCACTTTATTAGAAATTATTGTCTGTTAGTGGAAGGAATGTTCTGTCTTTTATCTCTGTCATGCATGCTTGGTATTAGTATGCCCCATTAACTAGCAGTACGTACACCAACGAACGGATCTATAAATAAAATTGAAAATATGAGAACTTATACACGCAAAGAACTTATCGTACACAACTTTATAGATTAATGATTTCCAGATGCGTAATCTAGTCACACACTTTACTGAAAAAGAAAAGACTTGAAGATATAAACTTAAAATGCAAATCCTTGTATTAAAGGGCTAATAAAACACAATTCAGTTAACTATTTTAAAGCACAATAGTTTTAGAAGTTTTTTTATGAAATCAGTCAACGGACGATTGACGGACTCGTTTATTAGGATCTGGTAAATAGATGACATTTTCAAGTAGATCAATGTGTGTGATGTAAACGATATAGATAAATAGTAAGACAGACAGAGCAACAGACGGAAGAGAAGGGAAACGGAAGACAGGGCGAGATTGACAGACGAAGGAAATAACGTTAAGTCAGGAACAGACTTATGAAGGCACACACACACACAGAATCATTCACAAAGCAATTCTAACTACTAAGCAACATCTGACCACACCATTTTGTTATTGTGTTTATCTACCTTTAATAAACAAAGAAAAACTATTAAAACCCAAAATATAATAACTGTACGTTTTTCCTTGTGTGTCTACTCTGACCAAACAAGATGAAATAAAAGATAAAACATTACTGTTGATGATGTGGTAAAAGTATTTATGAAACTGCAACAACAAACACAGCAAATGATACGCTTAGAACTAGGGGTGGGACGTAATGGGTGAAAATGTCAGATTCATGCGAGTAGTATTTTGTTGTGTTGCGAGTAGTATTTTGTTGTATTTAAAAGGCTTTCGAATTCAAATAGCTTATATATCTGTCGTCGTTGTTGTTGTTATTGTTGTGTTGTTCCTATTGAGTTGTAGTTCTTGGTGAAACTATTTTGTGGATTGTTAATGGTTCTTAAAAGATAAAAAACGAAAACGCGTACAACTTTGTTTTTAGATGTACAAAAGATTTTAAAAAATTGTTCGTTTTATTTATCCGAGCAACACATAAGAGAATTACGTTGACAGTTCATTCATGCCTTACTAGATTTACTGATACGCTACCTGTGTTTACCTGGCTTTCGTTTAGTGTAAACTCGTTCATTGTCAGCTGTCACATTCATTCTCTCGTTCTGCGTTGTCTCCCTCTGGATTGTGTCCATCCCTCTGTCTGTTTTAACTGTTTCGTTTTAAACAACATTCTCGGCTTTAATTTGATTTAATTCGATATTTTTGCGAATATCAATTGTTTGTATTTGACCTGAAAACCGAATTCGTTTTCCATTGTTAGCTTTTTATATCATCAGCTCAAAATCTTAACTCAAAATAAACAATGAACGTTTTAATAATTCTCTCACTTCTTTTGTGTGTTTTTTCGGAGTCTTCGACAGTAGTTTATGTTTACTTATCTTCCTGCCCGTCTACTCATGAGGATTGATTTTTCGCACCAATGGGATAAAGGATATTTCCAAGGATATTTGAATATTTTTATTTACCTTTTCCTAGCGCGTTCAACTACTGGACTCGCCATGTCAAATAAATAAGATTATAATACTCATTCTCAATGTTTTCGTGAAGTTTTCGAATTACATAAATATACTTTTATTAGTTAAATGAAGAAATGCAACTGAGAATTTTACAGGCAAAACGTCAAATTGCATAGATCCTATATAGAATTAATCATAGAAAACCTATATCCAGATAGCTATAATAATAATGATGATGATAATAATAATAATAATAATAATAATAATAATATTATAATAATGATAATAATAATAATAATAATAATAATAATGATAATAATGATAATAATAATAATAATAATAATAATAATAATAATAATAATAATAATAATAATAATATCCCCCTAAAAACACACCTACTGTGAAGGCTCCAACCTCGGCTAATACCACACAAATGACTGTGAAGGGTAAAGGATAGTGGAAAGACCGAGGAAGGAGAGCACTAACCAGATCTCTATTGGAAAAGTGCAGATTGTACTGCGACCTTGTGGAGGCTTCTTGGTCCAAAAATATCGGATTACCAATCGTCGTTGCAAGCGAGACATCAATGGTAAGCTGAATTACTGAAGGAGGCGGAGAATGCTGGAGTTCTGGAGAGATTTGTCACTCAGACTCCATGGAACACCACCGGTTACTGTCAGTGAGCAATCCCTGATGACGACGGGTGTAAGAACTCCTCCAGAGTAAAAACGACAAAAGTAAAACCAGTCTAAAGAGTCTAAATAAAGCATATATTTCCCGTCTAAAACACCATTTTGTTTGCAAGCCACAATCGTTTACAACTACCTTTGTGCACGTTTTCTTTTTACTAATTTGTCACTGCTATCAAGTCTAAAAATACTCGAGGATACGGCTTAAGACTATGACAGATTGCAAGATATACAAGGTGGCCAGAAGTACACGCCAGGTGCACTTTCTACTCTTCATATGCTATGTTTAGGAAAATGATACTTAGCAATAGCATAGAGATCTGACGACTTAAAGACGGTTGAGAAACAGTGCTTTAAACCGATGGTCAGGACGAGTCATACAGATATTCCTCTGAGATTCAAGAATGCATCTCTTTAACTTGTACGTTGGTATGTCACGGTTCATTTTGAGATAGCATTTTAATATCTAAACGTGCCTCTCATGTTAGATACATCCACACATCTCTACAAAAGGCTTTGGGTACCTGATAGTCTGTCATGCTTAAGTTTGAAATAGCATCATCGTTGGTCTGTCATGTTTAAGTTAGACATAGAATTATCGTAGTTTTGTCATGCTTAAATGTAAAATAGCATTTTCGTTCGTCTGTCATGCTTAAGTTTGAAATAACATTTCAGTTTGTTAGTCATGCTTAATTTTGAAGTGGTGGTTTGGTTAGTCTATCATGCTAAGTTTTAAATAGAATTCTCGTTGGTCTGTCATGCTTAAATTAAAAAGAGTATTTTCATTTGTCTGACATACTTAAGTTTTAAAGAGCATCTTGATGTCTAAACGTGCATCTTATATTTGGTACGTACACACATTTCTACAAAAGGCTGTGGCTCTCGGCCAGTCTGTCATTATTTAGTTTGAATTAACATTTTCCTTGCTAAGCACACAAATTGAATGAATGCACCTTATTTTATATCCATCTAAGCTTTTTGTGTTGATCTCTATATCACGATTAAGATTTAAATACAGGGTGACCCAAATCAAATGCAACCGTCCATGACAGCGTTAATAATATTCACCATCATTTCTGCAATCAAGCCATATCTGGCACAAATAAACGTTAGTCTATGACCGACTTGCCTACAGTCTGGTATATCCAACAGTCTGTTTTATCACTATTAAATAATATACTACAAATTTGCACATCTACATTCCAAGCACACATAAATACAACTGGTTTTGCTTGTGATCGCTCCCTCTTGTTAAACAATAATGTGGATTACTTTTATATACATTATCTTTGAGATACAACCACATATATGGGAGATTAAGGTCCGATAATTTGAAACGCATTCAGCATAACACCTACTAATGATACGATCACCAACGTGCCTCGCATATCATTAAACAGCAATGAAGCAAAGACTGTTGATCATTCATGGCTGAAACTTAGTTGACAATTCAGGCATAGAGGGAACTTTATTTGTACCATATATTCTTGGATTGCAGAAACGATTGTATGGTTTTTTTAACGATTCAAGGGGTGACAATTTTGGTGTCCTCATATACCATTTTCTATAATCTGTCACGCTTAAGTTACAATTAGCATTTTCTATCAGTTGATAGGTTTACATTTAAATATCATTTTTGTTGAAATTATGTTGTTACATACCTCCCCTCAAAGGGGAGGCCTAAATATCTGACGCGACACAATAAATTAAAACACCCGTGTTCATAAAAATACCTTGTTATCGAATGCAGATCACAATCAAAACTGCAAAGTCCGATCTCGCCTCGTGACCATAAATCCTCCATATTCGAGCCACTCGCGATTAATGTTTCACAATAGCACGAAGAAACGAGGAACTCATAAATTTGAAGAAAATACCTTTTATCGAGATGTTGACGTTGCCTTCTCTTCTGCCAGCTACATAGGGGGCATCCTGAGCTACGAATATTTGGCCACTTAATTTTTCATGAATCTTAAGTGATCTCTACCTGTCCGGTGCTCTTTGCGAATCCTAACCAATTGCCCACTTCTCTCTTCACCCCCCCCCCCTTTCAGCTATGTGACGTTGTGTACACTTCTGGTACGCAGAAGGTCGAACTGACATCTGAATACACTAGTTAACCCCGACTGAACCCTATTCTCTGTTATCCTTAACAGACAAAAATCATACTCGCATAATATGTAATAATATTTTCATCACTCAACACACAGAATGTACTCATCTTAAGGATACCCGTTCTTTTTCATAGGAGTAGAATGTATATTCTACCATTTCCAAAATGAGAAGGGTATTCACCATTTTTAATACATCACATATTATGTATTTTGACTTGGAAATAAATGATTTCACTCTTATCTGGACGCAAGCGAATAATACAATTAAAATATCAGTCAGCCAGAGACAAGTCGTTTCCTCACAAAGAAAGTTTGGATTTTAATTAGAGTTTAAATCTTTATCTGTGCGAATTTTAATAAGTAATTCTCAAATATGCATTCAATATAAAAAGATGAGCATTCTTTATATGAATAGATTTGAGTTAGGAAGCTTCTAGCTTTCTTCAAACAAAAAAATTCCTCATTGCATCCAAGTTGATTTACCACTTAGAAATGTATTGATATTTGAAACATAATATATATATATATATATATATATATATATATATATATATATATATATATATATATATATATAAATTATTCATTACTGTGTCCGTTGGGAATACCAGGATTTCGTTCATCTGATTATCCTGTAATTAGGAACATATCCAGCTTGTTCTTTCTCCAGATAGAGTCATCAATTCTGTTTAAAGTGAAATGTTAAAACGTGACTGATGACTATACCTGGATAAAGAACATTCCAGAATTTTTCCTAATTCCAGGATGACCAGATGGACGAAACCCGGGTATCATCAGTAGACACAGTAATGTAGAGTATTTAAATAAAATATTTTATATTAACTCTTGTATGATTTATGATTGAGCACGGTAAGTTTTTTTTTCTACTAACTTGTGATATATGCCATATATCTATCTATCTATCTCTTCAGACAGCTGTTTCGTCGTATACGGCGCATTCGTGTATGTCTAGACCTAGATATATTAGCGTCTTGTGCTCAATCGACTGAGATAATGAGCTAATTGAAAAGGGACAAATTATATCGTATTTAAATTATTTACTTGTTTACACACTTTTTTAAACTTTACGATACTGATAACCGAAAGTATTCAATTCTTTAAGGAAAAACTATGGCTTTCTCACTAAGTGGAAACTATTTCTGTGCTCCACTCATAGAGGAGCAATATATATATATATGTATATATATACTAGCATGTATAGGATTTGCTGGGATAATGATGTATCACTTACGTAGTATTGCAGTTGTATTGAAGAAAATATTCCAACACTTGCGTCGCGATAAACGTTAAAATGAGAATACCAATAATTCTAATGTAATGAAAATAAAATATTTCCACGTACCGTCGTCAATGACAATCACTGTAACAACTTTTGCGAATAGCTAGGCTCATCCTTTAAACAAAACACACATTTTACGAAGTAACCTAATTTAATAAAAGGTCAACAGTCACTGGAAAAATGGTTAGATCATTATACCGTTCCAGAAAATACTTGATTTCAGATGCAATCCTATACTTATATAAGAGTCAGATAGCTCCTAAGATGGAGTATTGATTTACTCCTCTCCAGGAGTTAGGCACAAGGCCAGTTTTTATCTTACTCCCACAAGTAAGATGTGACCCAAGGTCGGGTCGGGAAAGTGGGGTTTAAAAATTGCCTGGGCAGCCCCGTCGGCATTCCCCGGTAGGGGCGCCTCAGGCAGTAAGCAATAAACTTAGATGGGAGGCGAAGTCTGGGAAGGTGGACCTCCTAGAACTGCACAGGACAGATCCATAGACCGGCGTAAATCAAGCCCCGAAGGCCAAGACAATACAAGTCTATGGGGTGCAGTATCCATCGGAACAGATACTACACTTTGATCTTAGCCAAAAGGCCAAAAAAAGCTCCTAAGATGGAGTATTGTAGCCATATCTAGGAAGCTGTTGCTCAGAGCACTCTTTCCTGCCTTGATAGTACAAAATCAACTTTTCAATTTTCCTTTCGTTATAACGCCTCTTTCACAGAAGAGACGTTGCTCGCCTCTCTGCTCTATTGTCTTTTCCATTGAAGATGTTCGACTGAACTCCAGTCTTCGGTTCCTCCTTGTAAGACATTCAAAACAAGAACTTGTCTTATTACCACAACGAAAATAGTATTTT
Organism: Sepiola atlantica; assembly: GCA_963556195.1. NCBI lineage: Eukaryota > Metazoa > Mollusca > Cephalopoda > Sepiida > Sepiolidae > Sepiola > Sepiola atlantica. The sequence continues at coordinate 217,966,497 of OY744515.1, read as the reverse complement.
CCCTTCTCCCTCCATGTGACTAGCATTAGGCAGAATTTCCATGGACCGAACTTCTTTGCAGTGGCTTCCCACCTATGGAATACATTACTGCAGGATTGCTCACCTGCTGATTATAAATTTCTTCAAATCCAATATCAATAAATTCTTATTATGGACTGCCCCATAAGCAATCAAACGCACTTCATACCGTTCATTAATGTTTATATTCACATAGTGCTCCTTATCTTTTGGCTGGCAATCATTGCCGTCTCATTAACCCATGTCCTTGAGTGGCTCTGGACCTTCATAAGTTTGACCCTAATAGTAAACCAAAAAAAAAACTTCAGAAGTTTTTAACGTTACTAGACTAAATATAAATTTGTCTTCAAGAAAAGAATAGTTATCTAATTTTCTTTAAAATTTATTTTTAATTGTAAATGGCAGTAGAGCCATTGTTATCAAACGAAAAGATTCATCTTGATTCTCTCAAGCTGCGCTAACAACATCTTAAGGAGTGTCGACGCCGAACTAAACGGCTGTTAATTTGATGAAAGCTTAAAGTTTTAGGCAAACTGGAATCTCTCCTCGGGCGCTGTCAGTCTGCATATTAGACATATCAAAGACATATTAAAGAGAAAGAGATAAAGACAAAGAAAAGAAAAGAGAGAGCGAACGGTATACGAATACATCAGTGTCATCACAAATTTACATCGATCAATCGACGAGGAGTGGCCATATTGATGTAATTTATTCAACGATGATGCATTTGTAGAAGACACCGGTGAAAGTGAGCAGATATGATTGCCGACCGCGTACGTATTATGCTGTAGGTCTTTGTGGGTAGAATAAACAAAGAGAAATGAATAAATAAGTAACTAAGTACGAAGTGTGTCACTGGGTCACATATTTGATGGCCGTCGTCAGTTATCAAAGTTAAATGTAAATGGTTATTTACGTGTGATTGACGGGATATTTCCGGGGCGGGGGAGGGGTTATGGTTCCTTATACAAGGCGGGTTTCTCATTGGTTCACTTTGATCATGTGATACATATATAGAGTAGAAGGTATCTCACCGTGACGCAATTCTCTACTTGTATAAGAGTCAAATACGTCATAAGATGGAGTACATCTACGAAACTACGGCTCAAATCCATCTTTCCTGCCTTGACAGAGTACAACAGCGACTTTGAAATCTAGTGAGCGATGTGATCTTCTCCTCCCTACTACCCATTTCTCACAGAAGAGACGTTACTAGTCTTGCTCTACTCTATCGTTATTTTCATGGTAGGTGCTCGGATGGGCTTCAATCTATAGTCCTCCCTCTGTAAAATATTTTCAACAAAAACTCGTCGTCTAGCCACAGCCACTGTCAATAATTTCCCTTTCTCCTCTCTCTGCTTAAAACTAAACTTCCATGAGCAGAGTTTCTTTCCTAGAATTACACATCCGTTGAACTCAGTAACACATCGCTGCTTCCCAGTTGATTACAACACTGTCGTTTTCAAGTTCAATAAAAAAACAATTCTTGTTAAGCCGTTGTCCTGGGTAATCAAATTCTTCCAAACTTCCACCATCACTACCAATTATCACGGTATATCACCGTCCACCTGACACTCATTATCTTTTATTCTCGAGTGGCCTTTGGGCCTTAATAAATGGTGAATTCTGTAGTAAAAAAAACAAACGAAAAGTGATTATGCAAGTTCCTGAAAGATATAGAACATTGATACCCCTGTCGGAATGATCTAGTCAGAAAGAACTCATAGTTCCAAACAAAACTCCAAAACTTTCATTCCAAACCTTAAATGGAAGACGTACATTAAAAATCTTGATAAAGGTCGCTGAAAAAGTGATTGGATTATTCTACCGCGCTAGAAAGTACCAGATCTTTATGCCATCCTCTTCCAGTACATCTGGGTTTGGTGCCGCTCACAGCATTCTATCGTACCTTGACAGAGTAGAAAATCGGCTGAACAACTCAGTGCACAATGATCTTTTCTCTTCCCGACTTTCTCAAAGAAGAAACGCTGCTAGTCTTTCTCTACTCTATCGTTATTTATGAGGAAGGTGATCAACCTAGCTCCGATCTCTTGCCCTTCGCTGCAAATCGTTCATAGCAAGAACTCATTTACCTACCAACATTACAAAAAACTTTCTTTTTCATTTTCTGCGTACATGAAACCAAACAAAATTTCCATTAACAAAGGTTATTTCCAAGAACTGTCCATCTGCAGAACAAACATAATACGACGTGACTGTTTTCATGCAGACCACAATATGGTCGTCGTCAAGTCCAATGTAAAAGAATACTCTTGTTGTCCTCTTAACATTTTGTCTATTCCGATTCATCGTTTTCAATCCTCTCATAGTACTGTTAATCATCGAACTAACCCTTATCTCATTAATCGTTATCTCATTATCTTAAATTATCATTGTTTTACTGCGATTATTTAGCAAAAAAAGCTGCGTGTTAAAATTCTTTTCAGAATTTCTGAATGGTTTATCATACAGTGACACCTGCATACTTTTTTGAGGCAATATAGACAATGTTTAAACTGAAAATTATTAGATATAAACACGAGCACGTTTTTATATTATCTTGAATATACATCACAGGCTTGGTATACAGGTTAACACTGAAAAATCTTAGGAAACTCATGTCAAAATACTTGAAAGCAATCAAAAGGGCTGAAAATGAATAAAAATAGAGCTGAATCATTAGCTTATGAACATTTTGTTGCGGTAGGCTCACATTAAACTTTATTAAAATGATAGAAATTTGATTAAATGTTAGAATCTCTAGAATTATCCGAAACTTATTTATAACCAGCAGGAATACACGACGTTGCTCAGGATTGAATGAGGATCACTACTATGTACTTTGTCACTATGTTCATAACACCATATTACTTTCTTTGTTTTTCCGGCCGTCCCCATCTTCCATTTTCGTTAGAAGCTGAACTGTTAGAAAACTATCTGAATTAGTCATATGGTTTTAATTTCATTAACATCGGATATACGTATTTGAAGTTTTAATGGGGTTCTGCCCCAAAGAATCAGTTAGAGGTAGGGGAACGATGATATTCGGAACAGAGATTGTAATGTTGAAGTTCGGAACCATTTTCATTGTTTTTTTACCAGGAAATGTTATACATATGATTTAAATTTAATAAAAATAAAGTGTATAAGGCGGTATGCCCTCATCGATCCCCTCAGAGGTTCATTTAGAGATTCGGAAACATTTGCGTTGTCTTCCCCTGTAAAATTTACATAATACACTTTTAGATTTATCTAGATTGCTTAACATTTCTTTCTATCGGAAACAGAAAAACCGCATACACACAGACATTGAGTTTTATATATATCTTCTTCATTTAACGTCACTTTTCTCTTGTTCAGGAGTCAAACGTTCAATGATATTACGCAAGCTTACTCTCCACCTCTCAGAAAATCAGCAGTCTCCAAAGTCAACTCTGTGCGGTCTTGTCCAATCACCTGCTTCCAAGTTTTCCTTGGCCGGCCAACTTTCCTGCGATTTATGACATCCAAGAGGATGAATGTTCCACATGACTATACCAGAGCAATCGATTCATCATTTGCATAACCTCCCATGCTGGACAAGTGTAGTGCTTTTAGCAAATTATCTGACCGCATGTGTTGTGTTTGTTCAGATTTCATGATATAGATAATCAAAAGTAACAAAGTTCAGTAAAGTTTCCATGCACGTTTGCCGACCCGGGAAAAGATTCAGTGACGTGCACCTATGAATCAGGTCTAGCAGAAATCGGAGAGTAGAAACTGATATATTTGTTTTTTATATTATGCGTGAAATATGCGGACACGTATAATTTCCGTGATTCTGATTGGCTGAAAGAAAATGTTGATTAAGATCTAATCAAGAGTTGATATATTTACAAAAAAATATTCGTTTGCTGCTGTTGCTTGAATAAATTTCTGCATATTAGTTAAAGAGTTACATTCATTTTTTGTATTGAAATTTAAAGTAAAAATAGTTTCCAAGGTGTCATACAGAAAGGAACCTTTGAAAAATTCAGCGTAGATGAATACTTCAGGTATTTATACATCTATTTTAAACTACTGTTAAGAATAATAAAAATAAAAAAGCGCATCTGCAAGTTTTCATATGAAGATATCATAGTCATCTTTATGTAAATTTTCGTAAGAATCACCCCCCCTTCCCCCAGAGATCCCATACATAGTTGTCAATGATCCCAAGTAAGCGTTGTGTGCAGTGCAAATCAAAGTAATTACTTTAGCTTCCGCAGTTTTAATTGGAGGCTATTCCATGTGGAAGAATAAGCTCGTTGTATGAAGTAGATCATTGCACTAGGTTCGCAGTTTCCTCTCTCAGAGTGTAAACCGACGCAAAATGAGCAATACAGCGTTAGTATGATATTTCCATTACCCGGATTGACTAGAGAATACATCCTATAAACCGAATAAGAGATATGATCCAACTTTACTATATTGATGGTGAGTTAGAATAGATAAAGTCAAGGCGATAAATATCCCAAACCAGCAAACCAAAAGATTTCTGTAGAAATCATTGACGCTGGTTTTTATTTACAACCCGTCCAGAAGGTTAGACAAACGTAGGTATGGTTTTGAAATGCCAGCGCACTCTGATCTACTAAACACTGCCCGAGTAACCCCATCAGAATTCACCAGTAGGTGCGCCCCACACGACTAGCAATAAACTAAAACCTTCTCAAAGAGAAAGGAAAACCTTCAGAAGTGGACTGCACAAAGCCATACATCAGCCCGACAAGAACAGAGCCACTGTCGGACTGATCGTGTGCGACTCCATGTTAGAAGCAGTTTGACAAAATGTCGAAAGGTGAAGAAGAAAGAGTAGACAACAGTATTGTTAAATAATAAAAATATCTTCTTTTTTTTATCCGAACTGGAAAAACAAAGAATTAAAAATAGACAATAGTAAACTTCACAAACATACGTCACGTGCCATAGCAATTTCTATGCTCGGTTGATGAGTTCGAGAACAGCCACAGTTCGTCCGCTCAGTACGACTCTCAACAATTTAACTGAGTGTTTGAAGCGGCAAATATATGTGTGGACATGCTTCAAAGAACTGTATTCATATGCCAAGCCGTTCTATTTGTCGATGGGATAATTACTCAGTGTTTAACTTTGCATGTTTAAATAAATAACAAATAGTGCGTCAACACATATGAATGCTACACATCATTTACATTTAATATTTTCTATTATCCCATTCATCGTTTGATAATTGTAAAAAGTAGTCGTTATAGGGAGAGATGACACTTATTACTACGAATATCAAGCAATAATAAATATACCTCATATATTATATATTATATATATAGGGTGGGCAAAAATAAGGGTCATATTTTTAAAAATTCATAACTTTTTTATTTATTGATTTAAAAAATTTTTTTTTTAGAATAAGTAAAGGACCCCTTCCGAAGCAAGCATGAGCCGTATTAGCCCTAAGGAACGTACTCTCATTTAGAAAACATTATTTTTGCTTAAAAAACTCAAAACAGTGTAAAAAACAATACTTTAGTTTTTGTAAGTTTTAAGTGTTTTTCGGCTAAAATTTGTTTTGTTTATTTCAAAAAATCTCGGAAGGGTCAGTCTACACACACATAAAGTTTGGTGAGTTTAACTTTTATTTTGTGGAAGTTATTCAAATTTAAAGATAGGACCCTTATTTTGGCCCACCCTGTACATGAACAAAATAAATCCATACCAGAACAAACGGACAGTCGAAACCAATTTTTAAACGAATATAACTTAACTCTTGTAGGCGTTTCTAAATAATAGTCACATCTCCGTATTTTCGCATGATAAAGGTGTCAGGGCCACGATAATTTCCACTCCCAGATAGGAATAGAAAAATATTATATATTTTACAATATATTAACATTGCTTCTAAAAAATCGCCCTTCCTAAAAAATAAATACCGAACAAATTTAATAAACATAATGGTGAGTAACAGTTATCGATAATATTTTTGGTTGTCTTATTTATTTCCTACAGCAATATAGATATAGGGAAACAAGCAAAACAAGCGTGTTTCTAAAAAGTTAAAAATATCACACATGTATTAATAAACAATGCAGTGAGGTGCAGTTTTTTGTTAATAAGATTTTATTTCCTCTAATAAAACAAAGACACGTGGATACTTCATTGTACCATATAATATATTATGAACCATCCCTCGACAGACTAAAAAAATCCACGCAAGATAAAAAACAGTGGTTGAGATTTGTATTTTTAAACGAATGCAAGTTTATGAACTCATGTGTGCGTTTCAAAAAAAGGACACATCTCTATCAGACTTCACATTGCGTTCATGTATATACATACACATATAAGTATATACATATATATACACATTATATATATATATATATATATATATATATATATATATATTTAGTCCGTTATGCTAAGGTAATTAAAGAATACAAGAAATCCTGTACGAGTCTCATTTTCACGGTGTGGTATTCTTTGTTTATCCCATGCCTCACGGACTAAAAAATCATTTGTTTAGTGATATTACCCGTGAAAATATTAGCAGAGGAAGCATGCGTGTAGTATAAAAATGACCAGAAACACCTTTTTACATGAACATTGCATATGAGGTTTCGGTATATTATATATACTTCTTCAGTATTGCAAAGGCATATAAAGAGGCTTTCAATTTTGTCATCTAATTTACATACGCGTTTCTGCTGTGCACAGACACACAAATGTAAATTCGATGAGATCGCTGAAAAATGAGTATAACTCTTTCTCTAAATGCCCAGTCAGACACTCAGTAATATTAGAGAGAGGTTTAATCAATATAGAGTGAAAAATAGAATACATTAGATAGTTAACAGAGAGATAGGTGACTTATTAAGTTAATTATACATGACAGCTAATCAGAACAATTAAAACAATTTTTTTTTCAAACATAACTGAATTCCAAAATTCAGATATATTTTAGCATGTATTTTGCGTTATTCAAGTATATCGGAATATCATTAGGAACACAAAGTTTACTTAACCCAGATTTAGTATACATAATTCTAAATTCTCGAATACTTACATGCAATATATCGTGTCAGAATTCAATTCAACTGTTTATAATTACATGTACGCACATTATCTATCTATACGAATATCTATATATAGAGGGAGAGAAAGAAAGCTTGTTAAAAAAAATGTACATTACCAGTTGCAGACAAATACGGTTTTTGCAGTCATCGTATTACCACTTACCTAAAACAAAATAGAAAACTCATTTAATATAGATTTCAATCATTTTAAAATACAACTATTATATACAATAGTAATTAAATAGAACAAATTTAAATTATAAAAAATAAATAAAACATAACAATCATGGTGATAGTAAAAACAAAGAAAACAAACAAAAAATTATTAAATTATTATATTAAACATTTATTCACTGCTGTATTGATCACAACGAATATATTTTGCGCGTTTTAAAAACAGAGTTGAAACCTACACGTACACAAGGCGGATACTTTTTCCGAAATAATATGTTATACAGAGCTTAAATTGAGCAAGATTGAGAGTAACTAAGATTTGTAATAATAATAATAATAATAAAAATAATAATAATAATAATGACACCACGTAAAATATTTGCATAGGGTCAAGGAGGATGAGAAGACCGAGGAGGGACAGCACAAACCAGACCTCCACTGGAAGTGCAGAGAGCTCTGGGACCTTGGGGGAGGCTCGTTGCCACCCAACTACCAGAGAAGACCAATGGTCCTTACCAGCGAAGAAATCAATGGTAAACGGCTGTTGCGATACTGCAAGTCTATTTGCGGTTGCTATCGAAACGAGGTGGAGAATACTAGAAATCTGGGGAGGCTTGTTGTCACTCAGACTCCAGGGAATACCACCAGTTGTCGATGAGCAATCACTCATGACCTGTGTGAGAACTCCTAGTGAGTACATATAATAATAATAATAATAATAATAATAATAATAATAATAATAATAATAATAATAACAAAAGGACAGAAACCGAAAACTTAATTTCACTTTAACTTTAACGCTTATATCCGTTACACGCCTCCATTGGCATCACCTCTTTTAAATTATTATCTATATGTATCATAGTATTTATTCAGGAAAATTATGATTCTATTCTTGATCTTTACATTAAGGTAATGTTTCTAAAAAATTATCCGACCCCACAGATGCTTTCGAAATAAGATTCCCGAATACTGACATGCAATATATAATGTCAGAATGACATTCTACAGCATATAATAATCACAGTTACGCACATCATGTCAGCATTGATCTAATAGTCTAAAAGTATTTAAAATATACAAAAAGCGAGACAGAGGGATCGACAAACACAATTGTTATATATATATATATATATATATATATATATATATATATATATATATATATAATATTGGTTGGTCGTCCATTTAAAGCATTGTTGGATATGTTAATAAAATTGATATGTAAGCCATTAACAATGCGAGATTAATTTATATGTATTTTTTTTTACATTAATCTTATATTTCTGAATGAATTCCATCTTCAAAATATAAATATAAGATTAATGTAAAAAAAAATACATATAAATTAATCTCGCATTGTTAATGGCTTACATATCAATTTTATTAATATATATATATATATATAAGAAGACTAAAAAAATGTCTATATATTCATGAACGTTTCGTCTTTATTTAGACTTCCTCAAGATGACTCGATTAACATGTAGCAATCTTCGGCTTTTTTTCATGACGTTGGATAAATTATTCCATATATATATATATATATATATATATATATATATAAACATGAGCAAATAAATAGTTTTTCAGAAAAAAATACATATTTAATCCCAAAACACTTTAACAGACCATTATTTTTACCTATTTCGAATATATACATTTTTATGATATTATAGTATACACAATTTCAAATTTCTTCACGAGGAGGTTTCATCAGTCTATAATGAGGTTGAAAGATCAAAATATATCCAATATTCATTTAATTTATACATATTTAATTTCTATCTTTATTTTCTCCTTTCTTTATTAACTCTGTTTAAGTGTGTCACCAACTAAGTTTAACAGCCGCACTCGACTAAGTCAGTCTATCAGTCAGCTTCTATGTCGGCCGACATCCGAGAAGACCGAACTTTACATCGGGCATTAGTATATATTTCATAGAAGTATACCTAGCAAAAGCATATCCCACAGACACCCTCTGACTATACTGCCAGTTGACCTGGGACTACTTATTGGGTATTCATTGCTAACATTCATATTTGAAAGCCGTTCCCCAAGGGACACGGTGGATGATATGTACTACTATGTCGGGTCAGAGTGACCCTGGCAGTAATGCCAATTAAGGGGGCAATTTATACTCTGATAAGCTTTTATACATAGGCCTCAAAACCGGACGTACTTTACAGTCATAACCAGGATGTAAAAAATCACAAGAAAGAACAGCAGATATTAATGAACAAAGTGAATAACTAGTATCAGTATGTCTACACGAAAGTAAATATATGCACGAGTTTCTGAAAATTGTTAAAGATCAGACATGCGTACTACATAGTAGAATAATTACTTCTAGCATACATCTCTAACTTAAATTTAAAAAAATAATAAACACAAGTGACAAACTAGTATCAAAATATCTACACGAAAGTAAATATATACTCAAGTTTCTTAAACTTGTTTTTACAAGAATGCAATTACGAATTACTTAGGATGTCTACCCGTTCATGGCTGACACAACGAGAGTAAGCTACCCCGTTGATTAAATAAATGCTCTCCCCCGATATTCTGTACAGCTTCCCGAGTTCAACGTGGGGATTAGAGAGTTCGACGAGACGCAGCTGAAGAAGGTCGGAGGTTACGTCGGCCGAAATTTGAGAAAAAAACTCCCAGATAATAAGATTGTCTGAATAATCGAAAAAATAGAAATTTCGGAAAATTGATATAAATCAGGCACGAGTACTGCATTATGGGATAGCAGGGTAATTATTTGTAGCTCGCATTAGAGATTTCTTGACCTGAAGTAAAAAAGAAAATGGATGTACGAAAAGTCGCAATCATCAATCGTTGTTGTGTACGCCGGAGGCAGATCGAGTCTTGCATCTCTACCAACATTCTTTGACTAAGAACTTCTTCGATGGCCACTTGAACATTGAAACTAGACTTTGTCTCGAATCGTAGAAAATTGGCTTGTCTAATAAGAGTGATTTTCCCTTCACCTTTCAATTTGCCAGAGTTGAGTGTTCTTGCTATTAACATTCTCGTATAACATCTCAGTGGAAACCTTCTGATGTCATGCAGAGTATTTTCCGGAACAGATAATAACTGTTCAGGGAGAACAGCTCATTAGACCCGTTCGTTTCTTATAGTACATCATATATATATATATATATATATATATATATATATATATATATATATATATATATATATATATATATAGATAGATAGATAGATAGATAGATAGATAGATAGATATAACGATTGAGCATATTTTCGCTATTAGAACTAGGTTAAGTGGAACTAAATCAATTTATTCAGTCGGTTGGTTGGTTGGTTGGTTGTTTTCGTTTACGGCATATCACCCCTTTTGAGTAATTTAATGTCAAACAGTGGTTTTAGTAGAACCTCTCTAAGTACTTTATGATAATGTAAATCAATAAATGGCAGATTATGTTTAACCCATAGACGGCAACCTAACATGTACCCCCACCCCTGTTTACACCGATACACACCCTCAATTGATAATGATAATAATAATAATACTAATAATAATAACATTATGCTCTTTATTGTAAGATCTGAAATCTTTTAGTATAAAACAACTCTTCCCTTACCTATAAAACTTTAGAAAGAACCAATATTATTTATAAGTTTAAATGCCCATTCGGGGAAATGCGACTCCCACAATAGAAATAAAGCTAATAGCTATATTGGTTTTACAACCACTACCATATCCCACTGACTCACTATGTACCTTGTAAACTCTATCTCAATTTACAAAAACATAATTGCCCATCTCTGGTTAAAGACAAATTATAGTTAATAGCACGAAAATAATACATCCTGAAACCAATTTGAATAAGCATGATATTCGAGGCTATCTTTACAATAACATTTTTAAAAAAATGCTTAACGTAATACAATTTATCATGTGGCGCTAATTATGGCGTCCCAGAATTTAAATTGTTAACGTCTCTCCTGGATCTGCATTTGTACATTCTTGTGTTGTCTGACATGTGCGCGTTCTCGGTTGCCTTTTGAAATTATCTTCTCTCCAGCTTTTTTGTTCATTCTTTTGTCACTTTGAGATGATTCGCCAAAGAATAGAAACCTTACGTGATAAATATGGAACACATACGAACTCTTTTCATTTTGACACATTTTTACGAAATTATTAATTTTTAAATAGGATTTTGAAAGTTAACTTTACTTATGATATCGTTTACTTATACAATTATTAATATATTACTTATATTTACTATTAATCGAATATTTATTGAAATAAAATATCCAATAGCGTAAAATAAAAGGAAATATTTAAAAAATTTATTCAAAAAGATAATTTAATTGCGAAATTAAATCCACCAGAAGGCATGTCGGTTTCTTCGTAAACAATCAGTAATTTTAATCTTTGTGAATAGTCGATAAAAAAAGAATACAATACTTTGTGACCCTATGAAAATTAAAAAATAATTTTGAAGCATTTAAACTGTCGGATAACAATTAACTAAAAAATGTACTAAAAGATTGAAAAAAATTGGAAGACATTTACATCGAATAATTGTATAAATAGGGAACATTACCTTAACAAAATTAGTTATAGTTTTATAACAATTTGGTTATATGAATTATTTTCCGACCAAATGATTAAATAGTAATTATTGAAGTGATGTTGATGTTATAAATGCTTGCAAGCACACGTGAAGTTGTCTCATAATTGTATTAATTAGTAGGCTCCCGTGGAAATTCCACGCTTGACGTCTTCACCTATCTATAGAAATGACTGTTAATGATATTTCCTTTGAAAGAATACATTTATGAAAGGTTAACAACTATTCAGCAAAAATATATCTATTTTTCTACTTTAAAATAATTGCTAGTGTCAGTTAAATCTTCCTAAAATGACCAAAAAAATGTCTCTTTATTCATTGAAAACTGTAACCATTTATATCTTTTTAAAACAATAAATAGTTTCGTTTTCTTAAATGTCAGCTAAATATTTTCATTTAAATAAATAAAACGAAAGTTTTAACCGTTAAATTTAATTTATTTATCGTTACGATTGAAATAGTTGCAAAATAAATCCCCTTTCTTACCGTTAAAAAAATACTTGTCAGCTACATATTCTGGGTGGTGACGGTAGTTAAGTGGATAACGATACGGACTGAAGACATGTGTGTTCCAAGTTCGAATCCAGTCGATTCCACAGTACCACTTTCACTTAGGGATGTTGGCAACCTTCTCGTGGTCCTTCCCGTAAGTACCTGCTGTCTTTCCAGAAGGATTTCTAACTAGAAAAACATCGGGGAAACTAATGCCACCACCAGAATCATCTGATTCACACAAAAGAAGAAGAAGAGGCTAAATATTCTTAAAATAAATAAATCTTGGACGATCCCATCCCATGCTGCCGTAGCGTATTATTGTATAAATATGGAGATATCAATATTTAATGTAATCATATAGTTTCCCGACATATGTAACTTTATCGGAGCGATTATGCTGAACGTGCTGGCGTTAAAAGCAATTTAGTGTTACGTATGGCATAGTAAAATACTTTTCAAATCAGTAAATTCGCCGAAACACTTGCATAAAAAAGACATGGATGTTCTATCTAAAAAGGTGGAACGGAGATTAGTTACTAAAGTAAAGTCTTTTAGTGAGTTATGAATTTTTTTTATTTAAAACAATTAAAATATTTATAGAAATATTTTTTCACAACATAATTCTTTTGTTTTCGCGACATATCAATTTTGTAAAAATATCTTTTCGCTTCATCTTAACCAGTCTCCATTCCAAGTTTTTAGATCAACTTGCTTAGAACCGTGTGTCGGATAATTTACTAATTTAAAAAAGGATTTTGTCTTTCCTATATCATACGTAATACTAACTTGAGTTTAATAATGCTAATACGTTCATCATGTCCTAATCTACAACAAATACAATGTTTAACTTTTTCGGTAAAATTACATGGGTCGCGAAACTGCATGATTACCAAATTTTATTATCAGAAAAAGCTTCAATAAATAGAAGTAGAAATGTATGTAATATTAACAAAGTTCTTCCATTAATTTTCGTGTGTTTTCCCAGTTCTTATATATCTAAAAGGATCGATAGATTCGAAATCAGTAAAGTGTCTAGAATAAGAACGGCGTAAGATTGAAGAAATAGACAAATTGCGCAGTCGAATATTCAAGCTTAGCAAGTCCACATCTTCGGTTTCAGGTAACAGCAATTTGAGAAACTTGGGAAATGAGCAACCTGCGGCCAAAAATACACCATTCAACCGATGAACGTGACATGTTGGCAGGGCGTTCGGGAGTCGGAAACGTGTTTCCAATAAAGATATCGTTTTTCATTATTTTGGACTTTCCTACTTCCATACAATGCGGCCATTCGATAATAAGGGTAGGAATACCCCCCTCCCCTCTCTCATCAAACGAAATAAGAATAATAGTGCATTATGTTTGGGTCAGATATGCGTTCACAACAACACATCGATCCTCGTCGTCATAGTCAGAGTGCCCATTATATATATATATATATATATATATATATATATATATATATATATATATATATATATATATATATAATATAATATATATAATATATCTATAGCATGCCATTTTTTCTTTCGGAGTCTTCGTCTACTGAACGGTGCTTGAGAGTCAGTCTGCCACTATAAACCGGTTCTTATCCAAGAACAAGATCGTTGAACCTCCGGTACACCCAACATATACTGTAATATATAGTATTTAAATAAAATACTTATATATATATATATATATATATATATATATATATATATATATGCAAACATTGTTAAAATAACAGGATTTGTCTGTTTAATTATACTTTATTTTATTTTTTCATTTTTTCTGATAGTCTTTTTTTTGTATTAAAATAAAAAAAATAATAATAAATGTTCCATAAGTTTCACATGTTTAAATAATGTTTTCGATTCTTCGTGGAATCATCCTCAGGTGTCAAAGTTTTTTTGCTTTGACACCATACCATCAGAAAAATTGAAAAAAGTAAAAAAGGTATAATTAAAAAGACAAATTCTGTCATTTTTAACAATGTTTGCATAAATGAGAAAATGCTGCCTAAATACACGCAATATATATATGATAATTATGGAATCAACAATCCAACGTAATTAAAATAAAAAAAACGAAAATTGTTTATATGTTCATTTACGTTTCGTCTTATTAAAAAATCTTGAGAGTTTTTGAATAAAGACGAAGCGTCGACGAACATTTTTCATATATATATATATATATATATATATATATATATATATATATATATTAGTATGAATATATACTTCCGACAAATAAGTTATACAGAAACGTTTGTGTTTCATTAACCACGATAAGAAATCATGGTAAAGAAAGGCGATGTTTGTAAACTACCGAATGAAATAGTGAACAGACTTTGATTCGTATTAATTGAACTATTCAGACTGCTGTTCTGATCTCGGATGTTATCCTCACAACGTTACGGCCGATGTAACTTCCGACCATCATCCAGTGCGTCTTGTCGAACTCTGTAATCTGCACGAAACCCTTTATTTAATTCACGCGGGTAGCTTGTTCTCGTCCCGTCAGCGATGGTTGGGTAGAAGTCTTAAGTAATTCGTAATTGTATTTTTAGTATCGTTCATACTAAGTATTAAATCTTCAACCTCCAAAAGACTGTAATTTAGAACTGATTATAACTTAGCACTTATATCCGCTGCGCCACGGTTCCAAGCTGACGGAACGAGAGCAAACTAGCTTGCGGGATGAATAAAGGGTTTACTCATAAATTCCGTACACATTCTGGCCGAAACGTTGTCAGAATAACACCCTAAATGAGAACAGTAGTCTAAATAATGCAAAATAAACCTTCATTACACAAATTCCGTAAAAAAAAAAAAATTTGATCCGTATGTAAATGTTTTGTGAAATGTTGTTTTAAAGGTTGACTTGAGGAGATAGTTCAAAGAATGGAGATGGTTAAAAATGTGTATTCTAGTTGGGTTTATAAAAGGTGGATATCCCAGAATAGATTTAGAGAGAGAGAGAGAGAGAGAGAGGGAGAGAAAGGAAGAGAGAGGGGGAAAGGGAGATAGAGACAGGGAGATATATAGAAAGTGTTAGAAATATATATAAAGAAAAGATGCAGAGATACAGAGAGTGAAAGCGAGGGAAAGGGGAAGAAAAAAAAAAAAAAAAACAAGTGAGAAAGTGAGCAAGAGAAGGTGAGAAAGAGAGAAAAAAAGAAGGTGAGAAAGAGAGAAAGAAAGTGTGAAAGATACATAGAAAAGAGAGAGAGAGAAAGTAAAAAGTGAAAAAGCGAGCGAGAGATAGTGAGAAAGATAAATAGAAAAATAGCGATAGAGAGAGAGAGAGAGAGAGAGAAAGTGTAAGACAGAAAGTGTGACAGTGAAGAAGAGAGACAGAATAAGTGAGAAATAGATATAGAGAGAAACAGAGAGAGAGAGAGAGAGAGAGAGAATAAGTGAGAAAGAGATATAGAGAGAAACACAGAGAGAGAGAGAGAGAGAGAGAGAGAGAGAGACGCACCCATCATATTTAATTATTATAGCTCTCTTCCCAAGAGAAAATAGAGCTGATTACAATGGAATGTTGAGTGCAAATAAATATTATATTATTTAAAATAATTTTAACCGAATATATATATATAATATATATATATGTGTGTGTGTGTGTGTGTGTGAAAGAGGGAGAGAAAGAAAGGGGGATAAATATGATGGTGATAATGATTGAGAATTAAACGAATTAGACAAGCGAACAGGACAGTAGTGTTTCAACACTTAATTAATGAAATTGAATCACAAAATAATCAGAGGAGAGGTAGACAACGGGAAGTAATTAATAACTTGGCCGCGAAATTTGAGTGACTAAAGAAAAGTAAATTTAAAAAAAAAACGAGGAAAGCTAGAAAAAACTCTAAAAATAGAGCTAAAGTATACAAAGTCTTTAACTAATGTGATAGATAGTTGAGAAAAGGATAAAAAACGAAATGGAATGGTGAAACGGACGTGTAGACAAGACGAGTTGGGCTAAGGAAATCAGCTAAAAATGGGCACGCGGAGAAATAAAGAAAAAACGAAAACTGACAGAATAGATAAATCGATTGATTGATTGATTGATAAAAAAAGAGTATCATAAAATAAAGGTGAAGAAAATGTGGGTATTATCGTATATGGGGAAGGGGGTTGAAGATGAATGCAATGATGTGAGGTGTACATTTCTTTGATTGTAAACAACAATTAATAATGGAAGGATATTTATAAGAAGTCATAGAACATTGGAACTGATCACAAAGATCAATAACATTCGAATGGATTTAATCGATCGTTCTTCTCAGCTCGAATGAAGAATTAGTATTGTATTTGATGTGTCTGCTTTTCGGTACATTAACACCTTTTGGGTCATTCGATTCGAAAACACGGTATCTGTGTACATGGCTTAGCTTTCATCTCTGGGTCCACCATTTAAAACTCTAACAGCAAGACATCGTCTTATTAGCCCAACTGCAAAGAACTTTCGGATCAAATAGACTTGAGACACCCCAGAATTAGCATCAACCAAAATGACACATTTTGTCTAAACACCGATTTTTTTCTTTTGAATACCGCTTTTATCGCTTATAATGAATTAACGATTTTTATCACGAAATAATCCAATATTTCGAAAGATATATAACTTTTTTTAAAAGCAATCGAATATAGTTTTTTTTTAATATTTAAACTACTATTTCTGTAAAATATCTCTGCACAACATACT
>OY744515.1:217929435-217944435 GCA_963556195.1 Sepiola atlantica | reverse complement strand
CTTGGATTGGATTGGTTGGTTTTGCGGCATATCAACCTATGTGGTCATTTAATGCCGGAGTTTTTTTTTTCTTTTTTATTGGGGGGGAGGGAGACTTTTTTAGCCTTTCCTCCCTTTTTTATAAAATCGAACTAAGAAATTAAATGTTGTATTTATACATGGATAAGTATATTTGGGTAACTTTAAATTTCCTTAAATTTTCTTATATATCCGTAAGCCGGATCTCACCATCGGATGTAGTTTAAGGTCATATCCAGGACCGGGAGTAGGGTAGGAAAAATAAAATAAAAAAGGGGAGGGAGAAAGGGAGAGGGGCTGTTGTTTTTGTTTTTGGTTTTGTAGTACATAATTAAGTTTTACAAAAAAAAAAAACGTCAATGTAGGTGAATTTCGTCTCAGGGAGCCACAGGGAAGCCTGATCTGGTATCACCAGTTGCCTACTTGATCAACCGATTCATGGCACCTGTTGCGTTTGCATAATATGTGAGTTACCAGCGTGCATTTTTAGACTAGATAATAGGAATAACAAGACAAGGGCATTTCCCTTTTTAATAGCTTGTCTATGACAAACTGTAAATCCAGTAAATGAGATATGTACAACATAATATTAAGCACACATAATACATTGACTTTATGCAACAGAAGAATGCACAAGCTATTCCTTTAAAACTAAAAATAAAGGATGCATGAGGAGCACGAAACAAATACTTACATTTCCTCTTCTATTTCTACTAGATAATAAGGGTAACACTAGCATTGCTTAATCTCACCGAATATCTTGGATAGGAGTATGCAGATTCACTTAATACTCACCGATCATATGTAAATATATCTCAGGTTTTCGATTTTCCTAAGTAGATATTAATGGATACATTCTTTCACCAACTTGTATTATAAGAAGCAATTTATCTACTTTGGGTTGTTTCATATTGTCAAGTGGTTTTCTCTAGAAATAAATCTGATTTTTCCAATTTGTCTAGTTATTCGTGTGATCTAAACATGCGGACGTGTACGGGTAGGTTTATCGATAGAGAAAATCAGATAGAAATGTGCACAGAGAAATCGGATAATTGCCAAGGTATTGGGAAAGTCTTGAATCTTCTAAAGAAGGTGTCTCCAAGCAATTTGCCCTTTTTAAGTGCCAGAATGAGAGAGATGTTTAAGCTTTGTAGGCCAGCATGTACCATTGACATTATCATGTAAGAACTGATTAAACAAGCCAGAAATTCTTTATTAATACTATTCAAAATATGAGTATATTTGTTGTAATATTGGCCGGCTATTGAAAAAATGACATTCTTTATTCAAATAATACATAGAATTACTGTAAAATTAGCATATTTGATTTTCTATTTCACCAACTTTAGCACCACATAGGCAGAAAAATAAAATTCCCGAAGCACGTGGGTTTGAAAAGATTCGCCTGAAATACAGATATACGAAAAGTAAAAAGACAGTAAAGAAGCCGTACTTAGACAAGGACATTTCATTTGTTAATATTCTGTCCACAACAAACTATAAAAACCGTAAATCCTTCAAAATAAGATTGAAACTCGATGCTTTGGTTGATAGCCCTAGCTCTTATTTACTGAAATATCGGTAAAGCGAGGATGTTGGAATCTTAATGTTTATATAAAGAATATCACCTACCGAACAGTTCTCTATTCGCTTTTAAGAAATGCTTTTCACACACACACAAATATATATGTTTAGAATTTGAATGCCTATTAGACAGTATCTGCGAGTGTCAAAGGTCTCTCTGTAGAGGCTTTTTTCAGGAAAACCTGACATGAGAATACTTACCCTTACAAGTAAATCCTGATCAAATATTTTAAAATAGTCTAGTATTCGAAACCCAAATAAAAACTCCTCGGCATGGCTACATACTAGCCTACACGAGGAATGGTACATCTTCTCCAAGTGATGTTGCCTCTAGTAACAGCACAACGCTGGGTACTCAACCAGACCGGATAAATTCTTCTGAAATCTGATAAGACCAAGAGACCACAGGAAAGATATATTAACATATTTAACTAGTCATTTGGGGAGATTAAAATTAATTTTCTTCACTAACTCAGCTTTTGAGAGGTAAAGGAGAACTTTAGTAGAACACTCCGATATCGATGTATCTGATAGAGATCAGGTGTTAACCCCTTGATTTCGTAAGAACTTACAATGAAGTAAAATGATATATATATATATATATATATATATATATATATATATTATGCATCCACATAAAATGTTATAAAGAGATATAATTTATTATTTATCAATTTTCAGTATTTACCTTAACAGTGCTCGATATCTAAGTAGAGCTAGGTAGTAAGTTAAGAAAATATATTATGCTACACAGGGGCCCTCGGGTTTCATCCCCGGGGAGAATCGTCAGACTAGAATGCATGGAGTTAGTTTTGCCAGGTGTTTGTATATACACGACTAGCTAGTGAACCAATCAGATTTTTTGTTGTTCTCTTAGCCAACCGTTGTTTCATTTAGCAGAAACAAAATCAAACAGAGTTCTCGATTATTTAATAATAATCGCATAATATTTATTTATACTATTACAGAAGTTCAGATCAACACGCTACTTGAGGTTTAAAGCTGAGATGGCGGACCCAGGCGAACGAATACAGGGTTTTCTAGAGTTTTAATTAAAATTATAAATCGCTCATTGATTTTACTCAGTAATATGCGATCCATAGGAAATGTTTTGATTTATTTCAAGGAGGGACACTGATTTGTATTTTTATCTATTTTATTTAACGTTAATTTTTTTTTTGCAGGCTCCTTTTTGATATTTTCTCGAGAAGACCTCCACCAAATAGCTACCCGAAAAGCGAATACATATATACTTTTAAAAGAAAGCCACCACTTCTGCACATATCAAATATGGGCGAAGAAAGTGATTTATAATTATAATTAAAACTGAAGAATACACAGTAGGTTTTGAATGTGATCCGCTCTCCCAAGGTACTATGTTGATTTGAACTTATATATATATATATATATATATATATATATATATATATATATTAGAGAATGTTTGTTTATTCGCGATTGGAACTAAAACGCTTGAAGTTAAACATTTTAAATAAATTTATGATAGGACACCAAAAAAGTACTAATTGTATGTGCACAAAATTGGCTTGAAATTTCAAGTTTGAAGTCATTGCTACAAGGCAACGTCCGGTTTCTTTGCTTTATGTTACTAAAAAAATAAAAATCATTTGCATATGTCTTCAGAGGCAATTAAATATATTTGCATGTGTCTGTAGAAAAATAGAGGAAACACGTAAAAAAAGAAATAAGATTAGGAAAGAAAGAGAAAATGTTCGAGTGATGATTGATTTATATGTCGAGAACGACGTGTGAGCGTCTGATTAGCAGACGGCCACCCACAGATGAATTTGATTATAGTTGGCCATGCATTGTGAAGAACAAGACATATTAATTTGTGTTGGGGAAAGAGACTATTGTAGGTGCATAGGGTGCCACGTGTCAGAGAACATGTTATTTTATTCTCACGGAGTAGTTGCTCTACCAAGCTCTGAGTGTCTAGTTTATTCCACTTTTTAATACGTAAAAGATGGCATGTTAATACATAATACTGGGACTTCGACACGGATACGGAAATAATATTGTATCTGTGCTTTTGGCTAAGATCAAAGTGTAGTATCTGTTCCGATAGATACTGCACCCCATAGACTGGTATTGTCTTGGCCTTCGGAGCTTGATTTACGCCGGTCTATGGGTCTGTCCTGTGCAGTTCTAGGAGGTCCAGCCCCCCCCCCCCCCGGCTTCGCCTCCTCTCTTTGGGGAGGAGTAAGTTTATTGCTTACATCCTGAGGCGCCCCTACCGGAGAATGCCGACAGGGCTTCCCAGGCAATTTTTAAACCCCACTTTCCCGACCCAACCTTGGGTCACATCTTACTTGTGGGAGTAAGATAAAAACTGGCCTTGTGCCTAACTCGTGGAGATGAGTAAATAAATACTATACAGAGTAGTGTTAATAACAATGACGTTCTCACTGGTTCTGGTCAGAAGCAGCCTCACCGCCAGAGAGAGTATACAGTGGAGATCACTTGCATTGAATAACACTACGTTTTAACCAATAGTCTAAAGTAGGAGATATCGACTCATGTCATTCCACACACAGCCTATTCGTAAAAGTGATGAAGAAGCTTCGACTGAACTAAAGTGCGGCACATCAACCCCGCAGTGTGCGAGTGAGTGAGTGAGAGGCAATAATGAACAGTATACAAATAGGAGAGAAAGGGAAAAATAGATAGAGTGAGTGAAAAGACAATTAATTTGAGTTATAAGGAGAATATGAAAACAAAAGAATACGATTAATATATATATATATATATATATATATATATATATATATATATATATATAATAATGGTAATAATCCAGGTTAAAAATATCCACAGGGTGGTAATCCAGAGAATTTTAACCGGGTTTATAAAAAGTGCTCAATATCAAAATAGAGCTTTATATATATATATATATATATATATATATATATATATATATATATATATATATATATATATATAAGTGTAGGTTTGTAATCCGAGGCGATGCGATGTAGTTGCCGGAAAGTGGAGAGGGTGAACAGAAACAAACGAGAAGAGAAAACGAATCTCAAAACGATTCATTAATATTTCACGTAAAAACTGATTAAGTACCAGAATAGTAAATACTGTCAGGTAAATAAATAGTTCGGCAAAAGATCTTCTCAAATTTTCGAAAGAAACACTTTCATTATCAAAATATATATATATATATATATATATATATATATATATATATATATATATATATATATATATGGTGTTGCAGCAAAATTTGACACTTGACAAAAAGAAAACAAAATAGGCAATAAAAATAAAAGTAGTATATTCACAGACTCAACAGTTTATTTAGCAACAATTAGAGTTATATACTACATTATTTTTCAATGTTACCGCCGCCGGCGGAGACGACAATCTAAAGGCGGACGCGAAATGAGTCATACGTTTTAGCGACAATGTCTTTGTCTATAGCAACGAGTGCCTTTACGATGGCAGCTTTCAGAGAGTCGACTGTGTTGTTGGCGTTCTTGTTTATTTTAGCTTCGATCATGCCCTAGAAGAAGTAATCAAGAAGGTTCCAGTGAGGTGAAGAGATCGGTCACAAGTTCGGCGACCAATGGTGGGGAACATTGTTGAGCAGTCTGCTGGAAAACGTAAGGCGGCGATCTCGTCCATCCAAAGCTTAACCACGCTCCTGAGCACCTGCTGGTATTTCATTGCTTTTTTGTCAAGCGTCGGATTTTGATGCAACACTACATATATATATATATATATATATATATATATATATATATATATATATATATATATATATATATATATATATATATATATATATATATATAAGTATCATTAAAAATAACGGACATCTTGTGTCTGGATATTTTTTCTATGATCCTTTCCGTTTTTCTGATTAGGTTCTTAGTTTCAGACGGAAACTGGCTGATAAAATTGCCATAGCTTCCCAAAGCGCTTTCGGACGCTTCCAGGTCCATCGTCAGTGGAGTAATGTTAACCAGGCATAGACCTAGGAGTGAATATATATTCTATTTAGGCGGAAAAAATAAAGGACTGTGTTTAATTTAAATTTATATTTATAGGCATTTGAGTATATTAGTACTAATAGTATAGTTAATCTTGTTAATAGCTGGTTAAAAGCGCTTTGGGAAGCTATGGCAATTTTATCAGCCAGTTTCCGTCTGAAACTAAGAACCTAATCAGAAAAACGGAAAGGATCATAGAAAAAATATCCAGACACAAGATGTCCGTTATTTTTAATGATACTTGTATAAAAGAAAAGATGCTGCCAAGATACACACACACACACACACATATATATATATATATATATATATATATATATATATATATATGTATGTCACGCAAAAAGAATTGTTATTTCCTCTACTACTCATCACTGTGACTGAACAGCGAGATTCGACTCAGATACGCAAATGGTATGCGTCAGGTGCTTTATACACTGAGCCAGTGAAAACGCTGTTTGGAATGAGAGAAATTATATATTTAAACGAACCATTCATTTGTTTACGATACTGAAGACCAAAGGATTCAATTAGCTTTTATCGAGAATAAGGCTTTACGCTAGGTTGGAACTATCATTTCGTTCACCAGTGTAAATAGAGAGAGGAAGAGATAGAGAGAAATACATAACGAGGAAAACGAAAAAAAGAGAGGGAGAATAAGAGACAGTAAGATAGAGAGAGTGATTGGTGAGCTTCATTAGTGACTGAATTCGAGGCGTATTTCCCTAATGGCGCCATTCATTAGTATTTCAATTCAGCCTAATGTTAGTGTTTCGACAGCTGATTTTCCAGGTAGACAAACCCTCTTATTTAGAACAGTGACGACGCGATGTGGATCCTTTTCCAAAAAGACAGCCAGAATGAATACGCGTTTATTTTAAACAAAAAGTAAATAAACGTAGCAATAAATCGAAAATAATAATAATAAATCACCCGCCCACAATATTAAGTGGATACCTTCTCAGGAGCGGGCGTTGCGGAATTTAGATTGTTAACGTCTTTCCTAGTACAGAGTGAAATGTTCCCTTGGCGGGTAACTCACTTCACGTACGGTCTTCTCAGCTACCTTTTTAATTCGCTTCTTTTCTCCATCTTTTTTGTTCCTTACCTTTTTTCACCTGATGATGATTACACACAGAATAGTAAACGTTCGTAATACATATAGAAAATACATTTGTTTATTTGATTTTAACACAAAAAACATCATTAGAAAAAAAATAAAAATAAAAAGCTGACGAATAAATACTTTTAACAATGTTTGCTTAAATATATATATCTCATATATATATATATATCTATATCTCTCTCTCTCTCTCTCTCTCTATATATATATATATCTCATATATATATCTCATATATATATATATCTATATATATATATCTCATATATATATATATATCTATATATATATCTCTCATATATATATATATATATCTTTATATAGATATATATTTATATATATATATATCTTTATATAGATATATATTTATATATATATATATATCTTTATATATATATTTATATATATATCTCATATATATATATATATCTCATATGTATATATATTTATATATATATATCTCATATATATATATATCTATATATATATATCTCATATATATATATATATATCTATATATATATCTCATATATATATCTATATATATATATCTCATATATATATATCTATATATATATCTCATATATATATATATCTATATATATATCTCATATATATATATATCTATATATATATCTCATATATATATATCTATATATATATCTCATATATATATATATATCTATATATATATCTCATATATATATCTATATATATATCTCATATATATATATATCTATATATATATCTATATATATATATCTATATATATCTCATATATATCTATATATATATATCTATATATATATATATTTATATATATATCTCATATGAATATCTCATATATATATATATCTCATAAATATCTATATATCTCATATATATATATCTCATATATATATATATATCTATATATCTCATATATATATATATCTATATATCTCATATATATATATATATCTCATATATATATATTTATATATATATATCTCATATATATATATCTATATATATATATCTCATATATATATATATATCTATATATCTCATATATATATATGTCTCATATATATATACTATATATCTCATATATATATATCTATATATCTCATATATATATATATCTCATATATATATATCTATATATCTCATCTATATATATATCTCATATATATATATATCTCATATATATCTATATATATATATATATATATATATATATCTATATATCTATATATCTCATATATATATATATATATATATATATCTATATATCTCATATATATATATATATCTATATATCTATATATCTCATATATATATATATATATATATATATATATATATATCTCATATATATATATATATATCTATATATCTCATATATATATATATATCTATATATATATATCTCATATATATATATATATATATATCTATATATCTCATATATATATATATCTATATATCTCATATATATATATCTATATATCTCATATATATATATATATATCTATATATCTCATATATATATATCTATATATCTCATATATCTCATATATATATATCTATATATCTCATATATCTCACATATATATATATATATCTATATATCTCATATATCTCATATATATATATATCTATATATCTCATATATATATATATCTATATATCTCATATATATATCTATATATATATCTCATATATATATCTATATATATATCTCTATATATATCTATATATATATCTATATATCTCTCTCTCTATATATATCTCTCTATATATATATATCAAGATATATACATACCTAATAACTATTTGGTTGTCGCTACCTTAATTATTCCATGTGTGTGTTTGTATTTGCCCGATAATGATATTTTTTTCCGTTCGGATAATTTTTTATTATAGTGGTTGGATAGCTTTTTGATGTTGATGTACTTTAGAATTAATCACTTCTGCAAGTTGGTGATATATCGTTTTCATATAAGCATGAAATTAAAATAGATTCGCGTGGACAAAACATTAATATCCTGTGAAAAACATGTGTTTATTCGTATATGATCTGCACGAGACATTTCTTGACGTAAGTTCATGTGTCTAGATCGGCATCAATATAATTGCATACGTGACACCGATGGGTAACAGTTTTACCTAGATAAAAATACTGTTTTATTTTGTTCAGTACCACAATTGAACCAAGATACTTGAATTTTTTCTATAAATTTTAAATGTAGCTGATAATTTGTTTCTATACGCTAATTTAAAGGCTTAAAAATGATTTTCAAAAATTTACTGCTACAAAGTAAAGAGTAAAACAGTTTCAACTTTCGGAGATATCTTTGTGGACGTATGGCATTTTGTACGGGATAAACAACAAGGCTTATTCTCGTGTATTGTATGCCACATGTTTGATACAAGGTAATGTTTCATGGAAACTTAACATGCACACATTTACTCTTTGGCTCGTCTACTACATTTCAATGAAGGAGAAATTCTTCTAGACTGAGGCAATTTCTAATTTTTGTCCAAATTGAGAGTTCTTTGTGAGGGAGCTAAAATTTCCTCTGCATTAAAAAACGACATTGTGTCTAACTCTCCTCTCGGTGGAGCTTGAGTTTTAACACTTCACTTTGATGTAATGTGTGTGTAGGAGTACGGGAGACCTCTCCCTTTTTAGCAAGAGTATGTGATTGCTCTAATGATTAGAGCAATTGATACAATTGCTCTAATTATTAGAGCAATTTATACAATTGCTCTAATGATTAGAGCAATTGATACAATTGCTCTAATGATTAGAGCAATTTATACAATTGCTCTAATGATTAGAGCAATCACATACTCTTGCTTAAAAGGGAGAGGTCTCTCGTACTCCTACACACATTAGAGTTTAATGGATACAATTGCGACTTATGCGATTCGTAATACAAAGTTACGACCCCGTCGGATCGATTGTGGTTGTTTACGCAGGCATGAACCTGCATTCCCTGCGGCTATGGGTAAAATATTATCTTGTATTTAATTAAGCGTATATCATGAATCGTTTCTAATAGTTTTCGTGTTTCTATTGTGTAAGCATATTTCGATCTTCGATCCAAACTCTAGACACCATTATTATCAGTTCTTCGTTTGTAACCTTTATAAGCAATGAATCATAAAACCTTTCTCTAGAAAGTGGGAAGTCGCATGAAAAGAATGGTGAAGGCAAAGGAATTTTCGCCCTCGGTTTGCGCGGCCGTAACCCCCCCCCCCTTCCCCCTGTTTCAAGTCTTTGTTCTATCGGCTAAAAATGTCGAAGTCTGATTTCTCCAGGGTAAAGCAATAAATATATTTCCCTCATCTTATGGGGGGAAACAAAACACACAAAAAAGGTGCAAATTAAAGTAGGCCACTAAAATGACAACCAAAGTGTTTGCCTCAATGAATCAGCGCATGGAAAAGCGGGAAAATCATTTGGGACGAGCAAAATAGAATAAGTATAATGTCTGCCCACTTATAAACGGGTTTTTTCGTTATCAATGGATTGTAGTGACTTCAAGGTGGGAATTCATTCATTCATTTATTCAGTAGATATCTTCTCATGCATAACAACCGATGTCTAACTAATTTAAAGAGGGTGATATCTGCAAATATATATTAATACGATAGCGTGTATGTTCGTATGTCACGCTTACATAAAAAAATTCTCTGCGCATGCGTGCCGCACCTAGATTTGGAAAATCATTCAAGTCACCTAATTTTCGTAATATTTTCAAGTATTTCCCTTTGGCGCAACGGTTAGCGATGTAGGATTTTGACGTCGGTCCGACTGGTTTATAGTTCTATCCCAACCAACCTCTAAGATTATTTTTCTACATCGAAGGGAAGGGGTAGGTAGGAAGGGGACGACCGGGAAGACACATATTAATACGATAGCGTATGTGTTATTTTGTGTGTCACGCTTACATCAAAAGCAACGCCCTTCCGAATCTTTGTATGCTACTCATGAATCGGTGCCAAATTTAATCTAATCTAAGGCATTTACAAAGTAAGGTTTAGTCGTCGAAATCGGAATTAGTCAATCGATGAAATCATGTAAAAACATGTATAGGTAAGGAACAAGATAATTAGTATTGAAAACATTATTTCGTGTAATTTACACGGGTTTTGCAAGTGTATATAGTAATGCATCTAATCACTACCAACTATATTAACAGACTAGGAAATATATGCCCCCTTTTAGAATTATATAATATTTCTACAAATTAATTATTTAAAAACTGTACGTTGACGCGCTATATATATATATATATATATATATAGAATTATAAAAAGAAAAAACTATACACACATTAAGGTTGTACACATTATAACTTATTTCGACCCCTTAATTAGGTCTCCTCAGATGTATAAACAACCACGTCAAAAAACCAACACGTGGTTGTTTATACATCTGAGGAGACCTAATTAAGGGGTCGAAATAAGTTAAAATGTGTACAACCTTAATGTGTGTATTTTTTTTTTTATAATTCTGTTTTGCTCTGTTTAAATTACATTGAGCTCTGTTATTCAGATTCTCTACACAAAATTGAAATCTACACACTATATATATATATATATATATATATATTTATAGATACATGTTTTGAAACATGACGTAAATAAGAAATCTGTGACGTGAGGTGAAAGCTATACTTATTTTAAGGCAATGTTTTAAGATTTATTTATAAGAAAATCTAAATAGCAGGCAAGGACATCGAGAGAATGACGAGTGAAACACGCGGCGATAGCCATGCGTATAGACTGAAAAGGAGAACATACTACTTCACACGCGTGGACATAAACTACAGTGATAAAGTATTATTTTCTTATATTGAACTCGACTAGCAGCAAAATCCACTTACTGTAGAGGTTCCTAGATCTCGGAAGATTTTTTATTTTAATAAATTCTTTCTTCGGACTGCTTGCCTTTGGAATTCTCCCCCTTTTCTCTCCGCCAGTAACAACATGTAGAAATCACAGTAGTCCCTTACACTTCAGTGGTAATATGCATCGTTTGGGGTAGACAAAACTTATAAAAAATTGAAAGTAATAAAATATATACGTAGATGACATGATAAAATTAAATCTATATTTTTAACTGTCTATAGCCCTTGCAAATGTATAGGACTATTAGAAGAGAACCCATCATTGCATGTGTCTGGGCAATGATATCAGATATACAATAGTAAAGTACGGAATGTATTCTTGAATTTATGCATTTTGAATTCATGTATCCATTCATCAATTAAGTGCATCTTAGATGAATCTATGAATTCGTGTAAAAAACATATATAATAGTGATTAATCATTGGAAAATAACATATAATAAAAGTCTCTAAACGAAAAAGTAATTCTATATCAATAAAAAATGACTAATAAAGAGGATCTCGGCAGCCAGATTTATTAATAGGGTAATGGAAATCTCCTCTTCTAAAACATTTTATCCTGGCTCACAAGCATTATCGGTCTTGTGGAAAACATAACTGCCTGCGAATATGAATGGGGCGATCATAAGTTGCTCTGACCAGATGAGGATGGAGAACTGACCCAACTATGTGCAAACGTTGAAAAGACAATCATACGATGCAGCGCTATCATGTCCATTCTCTACTATCCAAATGATCTTGAAGATTTCAATGATAAGACAAATAAAGAATGTAAAACTGTCGTATAATCATTTTTTTTAATGATATTTCATACCAAACAAGACAGGACGCCACTGTAGACGTAAGGGGCTACTGATGATTATGGAGTAGGTTTAGGGTGTCATTCTAAGTTGGGAGCTGTGCAGCGAGATGACTGTTTACATTAGTTTTAAACATCTGTATGTCAGTACTGTCGGGGAAACAGGAGCCAGGGAGGAAGTTCCAGAAACCAGCAGCACGAAGAAAATAAGCCATTGGAGTAGAAGGCTCTCCGGCATCTTAGGACCTCCACAGTGAATGGATGAGATTTAGCTGATTGTCGAGTTGGTCTAGTGCATTTACGTCGAGGGGGCACCAGAGTAGCCAGTTCATCGGAGCATAATCCATTGAAGTATTTGTAAAACAAGCACAAGGAACATTGCGGCGATGGGACAGGGGATGGAGCTGTGTTGACAGTGAGGGACCTATTAAGTTGGCGACTCGAAGATACGAACAGAAGGTAAAATCCGTACTAAATTCTGTAAATCCCGAAGTCACCTGTTCGTCACACACACTTCAATTATCCAGATTTAATAGTCCTCTGTGAAAACAAATATACAAAATAATATTTTTAAAGTGTACAATATTTAATGGGGATATTATATTTCTTCATAATCCATATTGTTTATAACTGCGGCAAATATTATATTCTAAGGCGTTTTTTGAGTGTTCTGAAGTGATCCCCTAAATTCCAAAATATTACCCCGATCGACAACTCAAAACACCTCTAATCAAGGCATAATCCACAATAAAAAAAAACTACCTAACAACCATTTCATCCGTTTATCACATATATGAACGTCAATCTCCTTATCTGTCATGAGCGATAACTTAAAACAAACGTCTCACAATTCAACTTCAGACACAAACACTAGAAAAATAGTCTAACATACAATGAATCTCCAGCCTATCGCCCTAACTTCAAATAACTCCAATTCGTTTGTTAAGAGATTCGTCGATATTTCCGAGATATATTGGATGATAAAGTCTGCAATAAATTAAATTTCCTCCTTGCGAACTGAAAAATGTGAGGAAGTCACCGGGGCCTCTGATGTCATATAAAACGTTTATAATATATTGTCCTTTCAGCGATAACTTGAGCCATCGTTTAAATATATAGGAAGCCATTTATCAGTCTTCTCTACCAGATTTGACCGCACGAAGTGACCGCTGTGACATACGCTAAAGACTTCTCGATGACAAATCGACCTCTTGTTGAAATGGTCAAAACTGAAGATCAGTGAAAAGCTTTTCCAGTTTAGGTTCCAGATCCAATAACGTTTACATGGTAATTTACGTATTAAATTTGCACTTTTTCGAATAGGTATGAAAGAAAGAAGAAATATGGTGCGATTAAAAAAAGAAAAAAAAAAGAAATAACAAAACACAAACAAATCTCTCTCTCTCTCTCTCATATATATATATATATATATATATATATATATATAGTAACTGTATGTGTATATGTCCGCCTAGTTTTTGAATCTTATGTTCACCGAAATCGCTTGACAATTGGGATGTGGACTACTGACCTCTCAGTAAAAGTCATAGGCTATATAAGAAATATATCACTTTAACGTCGGGGGTCACCCCATTGAAAACTGTTTTCTTTTTGATTCAAATGAAATTGAAACCATATGTACATGCCAATAAATGATGTCTATTCCCAAAATTTTAGCAAATTTTTATAATATTAAGAGGGTCCCCGGGGGCATAATCCCCCTACACACAAAACCACTGAAATTTAAACCGAAAATTCAAATAGGTCCAATTTCAATGAAATGTATACCTTACTAAAAACATATTAAATAAGAATGATTTACATATATATATATATATATCAGGTGGAAAACCTTATTTATACAAACATTTTTGGCTGCACATTTGCAGATATATTTCGGTCAAATTCGATTTTCGCATCCTTTTATCATCGATAGCTTACATTCTACTCTATCAGTATTTTATTATGAATGGCCAATTTTTTTCGTAATAAATTTTGTACAAGAGTGGATTAAAATAATATTAAAATTGAGGTCTATAACATATATTGATCTCATTTTCGAAAGAGAAAATTTTCATAATTGATTTTCACGCTATTTTGATGAAAAGTAATTCTGTATTCTACTCGTTGTCCGTCTTTCAATATTGTATTTGTGTAAAAAAGCTAGGTAAAAACAAGACGGTTATGTAGAAATGTTTAAAAAAACTAAATTTAAGTAGACATTTTATATGTCCTCGCCTCGCATGGTAAACGGTAAAAAATCCGATGAATAACCGTTTCCCTTATATCGATCCCAAAACCCCATACTTCGATTGTGGGTAGCTTTTTATGACGGTTCTGGAGATTAAAAAACCCGGAAAATGATAATAGTCATTTTAGCATTTGACCTTTTAAGGTTGGCCGTAATTTGATATTCCATCGATACATATGGCAGAGGTTCATTTGTTCTTTGTTTGGACACTATATAGAAATCGATATACCAACAGCTCGAACATTCCTATAAAGACCCATCAGGTTTACATATTAAATATTAAGGCGAATGCAATATT
>OY744515.1:217916935-217924435 GCA_963556195.1 Sepiola atlantica | reverse complement strand
TACATCGTAAATCGGACGCAAAAGTATATATCCCCGATTCTTGTCCGGATAGACTGATACCAGTCGAGAAAACGTCATCGATGATCAGCACGACCGAGCGCGGGTCGTCGTTGCATCTTCTGGCCATTCTCTGTCGGACTAAGGTATTTGTTCTGGGTAGTCCTAGGAGGTTCACCCCTCAAGGACTTGCCTTTTCTCTTTGTAGAACGGGTTAGTTTATGACCAATCACACGAGGCGGACTTACCGCGGAATTCCGACAGGGCTGCTCAGGCATTTTCTGTGAGGACAGAGTGCGCTATATCTTGTGGGTTGTCTTATTATTCTAACCTTCCAGCTTTGTGCCACATGTTCAAGCGGTGAGAAAGAAGAAGATACTGTAAATCTGACGAAAAATAAAAGTTCAATGTGATTCTTGCTGTATTATCAAGAAAAAAGATTGGAGAGATCACATTTCATTGACTCATTTCTATTTAACGGCGTGATTTCAAAAAGCAAAATGTAAATCCTGCTATTTACATAATGATTGACATTATGCGAATATACGTTAGAATACTCTCGAATTTTAACTGCTACCAACAATAGACTAATTACTGTAAATTAACTATTGTTTCTCGACTTATTTAATGGACGAGGAGCGTTTTAATGCAAGAAAAATATGTCAACAATTAATTATTTTCGGTTGTATTCGTCTTCTTTTTATGGAATTATTTTCAGAAAATGGTTGGAAATTATCGGAGTTTATTGATTTCTGAAAATATGTTAATGCAAAAATAAAACAACTACAATATTATTTGCAAAAATATTGAAGTCGTTTTATATGAGACGCCTTTTATATTATTTTGTTTTCTATGAAATGAATTTATGTGCAACATATGTGACACCGGAGAAACGGAAGACAAGTATAACATAAATCAGTTTGATTTTAAAATTTCTATTAAAAATTCTGAAACCTCGTTGCTATAGAACGTATTCATATCTCTCACATCACAACTTGGAGAAGGTGCATTAGTCCGATGCTGTCTCATAGTCTTGTCTCTGAGAGAAGCAGAAAGCGGTCTTTTACGTAGAAACAAATGGGTCGTCTGATGTTGTCTGCCACCATCATCGTCTTCGTCCATCTATGCGTGATCGTTATCATTAGGCGTCCACATTTTGTGGTTCCCGTATTAAATAAGAGTCGCAACATAAACCCAAAATCTTAGGACAGTACTCTTGAATCAATACCGGACGCGCATTGATCTTTAACAACATCTTATCAAAGAGACAACGACACCCTTTTACAGTTCACAGATTCAGCCATGTTATATCTCCCCGGTGAGCATTTCGTAACACCGTACGCATCAATCAGCCGTTACAACGGACTTCTAAATCCTCCCTACTCTCTAGCTGGCTTTTTCGAGAGAAGGGGAAACCGATGATAGCCTTAGTACACGTCTGTCCCAGACGCTTGCAGCTGATAAAAGGTGCTGGCCGTTATTTCATTTATCCTTGCCATGGCGTCACTCACAACATCTCGTTACCTTGCTTCTAATTAAACACAATAATGAATGCCATCGTTGACCATAGAATCAGATTTATTATTTTTAATCATGCACGAATGCCGTTTAGAAAGGTATGCAGCCACGATGCCCCCCGCTTAGCTCTGGGCAAAATAGTGACTTATGTTCAACTAATCA
Organism: Sepiola atlantica; assembly: GCA_963556195.1. Taxonomy (NCBI): domain Eukaryota; kingdom Metazoa; phylum Mollusca; class Cephalopoda; order Sepiida; family Sepiolidae; genus Sepiola; species Sepiola atlantica. The sequence goes on along the minus strand of OY744515.1, from coordinate 217,922,758 downwards.
ATGATTGGCAATAGGTACTGTGCTTCGGCATTATATGATATCCAATAATAGCAGACAAACCCAATCTAATCAACCACTCAGTTCGTTTTACGTTCACTTATAAACTCATAATTGGGAAAGGTATGCAGATTGATTCCAAGAACGTACCATCGGCTGGTATGTAAACAGCCGGTTAACTAGACATTCTAAATGCTGGTAAACAAATCCGTATGGCGTTGGTTTTCTTAACTGTATAATAATGTTTTCCCCGGAATTGGAAAAAAAAGAAAGATAAGAAATAGTTTGAAAACAACGTGAATATTTAATGACATGAGTCTAGGAATCAGAAATGAAAAACATCTTATAATACATTGACATTTTTGACGATGGGAACAGAAGTAATGTGGCTTTTTGTTGTGGACATATTCCAATCGTTATTAGTTTAATTAAACACAATTGGAATTAAAGCATCTCTCTTAACAAGTTTATAGACAAATAAAAGGTAGGACATTTTACATATATTGCTTAAACCTTCTATAAACATTACGTCAATGAAATTAGAATATTATTAGCGAAATTTATAATATTGAAATCTTATACAAATAAAGATTTTGTCTGTCCATCCGTGCGTCAGTCACAATTTTTTTTAACGTAATAAATACATTGCGGAATTTGTCTGATTTCGAAATATCAGACATTTTAACTACTTTTATAACTTGATAAAATTATATTCATAGTAAATACTAAATTTCTAGCAAATAAAGCGGATGCCATGACCAGAAATCGAAACCAAAACCTTGCGATCTTCTGTCTGAGGTTCTACCAACTGACCTATTTGGACTTTCTCCTAAATAGAGCTTAAAACATTAATTTAACACAATAATTATAGCTTGGCGCGTCGTCATATATCATTTTAGTAATAACAGAATAATTATCAAGCTATAAAAGACAATCCTTAAAAAAGACCAAGTCAGCTTCATGTGGGCGAGTCGGAGAATAAATCTGACCAAAATGAATAGCGAGTAAGTAGGAAAGAGAGAAAAAAGAACACGGAAATGCAATCGCGACGTAACATCCCTTCTTTTGTTCCTTTCATCTATTGTAAATTAATAAAGGTGGCCCACTACTATGCTAAGAAAAGAAAAATATCAGTCAAAAGGAACAGTTTTTGATATGTATTATTGGTTTGCAGGTTGGGAGGAAATTAGACAACTTGTTAAAACTACTTTAAGAAAGTGTCTGAAATCTTGGTTTTATCAATTGTGTCACAGTTAGATATCATCATCATCATCATGGTATTTTTTTGTACTCCTGGTGGAGGAACTCCTCCCTAGTTTCTTTTCACCTTGTTTTATCCCGTGCTCTGCTCTTTGTTCATTCTCTTGATGTCTTGGATGGGGACTTCAGAGCTACTGGAAACTTTTTTATGTGTCTGTCATTCAAGGGATTTTGCCATAGTTGCTACGCTAGACACTGCGGGTTGGCGACGCTATTTACTCATAGCTAGATGGGTGTGTAGGTGGCTGTTGGCTCAATTAGAGCTCATTCGCTCATCATGTAGGTTTTGGTTTTAGTCTTATTGGGTGCCTACACCGCCCTCCATACTGGGCCGAAGTCCAGTGAAATTTTATCAGTTTTACTCGTCACCATTATATATATATATATATATATATATATATATATATATATATATATATATATATATATATATATATATATATATAAGTTAGTTAGATATGCAGCTTGCAAATATTCACGTGAGACTGAGAGTATGACAGACTGCGATGCTGGAATAAAAATTAATAAGAGCATATTCCTAAACAATACAGAAGACTCGAAGATTCGCCTGGCGTTCCTGTGTACATTACTGCCAGCACTGATCCCGTTATTACGATTTTCATAATGTTCTTTATTTTACAAATTTTCCTTTTCTTCTTTTACGTCATGCACTAAATCTACTGCTACATTCTTTTCCTTTTCTTGATTATTTACGTCATGTATTTTTATCTACGTCATCTTCTTACTCTCGTCTTACGCTGGCTACTGCTGCTAAATCTACTACTTCATTCTATTTATTTTCTTCTTTATTTACGTCATCCACTCACGCTATTGCTGCTTCTACTACTACTACTACTACTACTACTACTACTACTACTACTACCACCCCTCCCAATCAGCCCATTCATCTTTGCTCCCAATTCCTTGTCTCCTTCTGTAGCTATATTTCGATGCGTGTTTGAAAATACGCTTAAGAACCGTATTTTCACCGTAAGGTAAAAATGAATCAGAGAACAGAAAAATTCCATTTGGAAGTTAAAAGTTCATAATTAGGACTACGTGGCAGGATATGAAGTCCGTGGAAGAAAAAGCAGAGTGTTCCTGCCTCTGGTAATAATACATTAACACGATATGACGCAGGTTTCAAGTTCACTCCAACTCTACGTGGGTTGGAAGGAGAAGACGTAGTTATTTTATTTTGTACTTAATTAAGTACGTATCAAATAAGTGCATATTCTCTTAAATAAATCCCTTTCAGAGCACTTACTGCAGTTTTGTTATTTTAATTTTAATTACATCTGTTACGTTAGCAACAAGTAGAAGGAGAAACGAAATATCAACATATCTGCGACTGTTACATCACATCAGGAGCTATTTTTAGAACTATAAGCCAACAGGTAGGAGATACTAACAGCTGGTTTGTGTTAACAACACAACGCCGATCGATTGTTCACAATAGAGATCTAACAGCACCCACGGAATGCTACAAGGTTGCTTATTACCGCGCTATGCCACAATTCACTCTTCTTCCCACCATTTAAAACATTCAATGTGCAAGCAAGAAAGAGATTATCAGAGTGTTTCTATTATATAAATACTCCTGCTTTCTAGCTTTATAATCCATACTCTAGTTGCAGTAGCATGTACTACTGTTACCCTACACAAATAAATAGAATGGATTCGAAATAACTAATTGTACCGTTTTTCTATACCCGTGAGGATTGTGTGAGGCTTGTATTATATTCTTTGTTCCATATAACATCGTTTCAGCATGTTTAATTTTGAACATAAATATGGTGGCTATTCGTGTATCGATACAAATGCTGACATTCGTATTCTCCATGCTCTAAGAATTCCACAAATATATATTTGCAAATCTTCCAAAACTTCATTCAAAAATAAACTGCGAACTTATCCACCACCACCACCACCACCACCATCATCATCATCATCATCATCATCTCTTTTTTTTCCGGAAAATATTCCTAGCGTGGTAAGAAGTTATCAGAAACTCAAAATGCATAAATAACAAAAATAAAAATAAAATATTTTTCATATATTCTTATTATTTTCACATAATCATAACTCAGTACTTTTTCTCCTTAATCTTTACACTTGCAGACTCTTATTTTTTCTGTAGCGTTTTTCTTTTCATTTAATTATTTGTCCTTTATTCAATAAGCTCTCCTCTACCTGTCTAATCTCTCTTTCCTCCTGCCAAGTGCGGGTATTATCCGTTGTATCGTCCGAGATCAGACTTTCTCAGACCAGCCAGTTCTTTGTTAAATAAAGCTAATTCAATTGCAATGAAAGCGAATAGCCCAATGCTATCGGCAATAGTAGCCAGTGAAATATATGTTCCCACGATTGGTGCATTCGCATTTCATTTCATATAAATATATATATATATATATATATATATATATGAGGAATGAAAGAAATATATATATATATATATGCAGATAGAAATAGCAGAGTAGATAGTTTATGAGAAACGTTGAAAGAAGTAAGAAACTTGCATAGAGCAAATAACTAAATATTGGGTTGGCCAAAAAGTTCGTTCGTTCTTTGAATGTCATATTTCTGGCCTACTAAAGATCGTTTTATATTCCTATTTTTAAAATCTTATATTTCGTATAGCGAGTATGTTTGCGTCAGTGTGTAATAGGCTTCCGAGCAGAAAACACTTTTGCTTGTATTTCAGGCCTTGAAATTAAAGATAAAGCAGAGCACTACCGACATCTGATGCTTTTCTGATACAGAAAAGAAAAAAAAGTTATAGAACCATGCATAAAAATATGGCATATTGCCAAGGAGAACGTGTGTGTCAGAAATGCTTTGCTCAATTCTGAAAAGGAATATTTTCAGTGAGATCTGCTCATCGCTCTGGCTTGTAAAAGATGACTGACAGTGACCAAATAGAAGCCGTAGTTGAACAATATTGCCGTTTAACAACCAGACACATCATATACTTTAAAATTTCTAAATCGAGCGTGGAAAATGAATTGCATTAATATCCACTTAAAAACAATTCAACAAACGTTTTAGCCAACCCAATACTAATTAAGAAAAAATGAATTATTTAAACGGGTAATGCTATATAGATAGTAACATATATCGATAGGTAGTTAGAAACCGTACTTGATATTTATAATTATACAAAAGCTGAGTGAATTAACGTTTGTTTACTAAATGTTTTTTTCTCATATAATTTAATGACACTATATGCATCCTAGAATATTACTTCTGGGATAAAGTTTTTATTTATCTCCCTTCCATGGCGGGAAGATTAGACACAAGGTTAAGGAAAGTGGGATTTGAAAGGCCAGCGCCCTAGAAAAAAGCACTCTGGACTAAAAAAATATTGCCTGGGCAGTCCCGTTGGCATTCACCGTTAGGGGCGCCTAAGGCGATTAATAATAAGGCAAAGAGTAAGAAGGCAAAGGCTAGCAAAGTGGACTTTGTAGAACTGTACACACCTCAGACAGGGAGAGTAGAAGCCATCCTGAAAAATGGCAGAGAGTTTGCCTGTCTGATTTTGGTATGAACAAACCCCGTTACATTTGAAAATAACAATCAACCATCCTTCACTTAGCTATGCATTTCACCCACTCTCTCACACGATGTTGATTCAACCACCCTGTGATATATTTAATCTCTCTGTAAACATTTAGAGAAAAAGAAAATCTTATTAGGCGTTGCTTTTTAATTGATTTATGTTGCTATTTGATTCAGACACACCATAAACATGTATGTAAATTAGATAGAAAAATACTAAATTTATTTACTTCTATATTATTCTAATAGATAATATACAAGTAAGGAAATCGTTATTTTTAATCATGAAGGAAGAATGTCCTAACAGACATGCCACAGTTTATGAATCTTCGATTGAAATAAATTATAATAGCAGTTGAGGGGTGCTTAGAATATTTATTAATGCATAGCGGAATAATATTATGTTTTCCGTAAGGATGATTATAGGTTTCCGTGTTCAGATTAAAAGTGATATCTAAAAATTTACTTTTTTAAGATTAATTTTTATCTCTATATCAAAAGCAAGATAAAAAATTTTCGATTTTTATTTTTTTAAATTGCATTTCTGCTTGATACATTTTTATATATTCTAATACACCATCTCCGTAAATACCAATATTTTTACTTGTCAATTAGTAGACTTTCATAATCACATATATCCAGGTTAATTTGCATATCTTTGCTCAATTGTAACTGCACAGCATCACATCAAAGTTTGTCGCTTGATTTCTTATACTTATATTATTGTTATCGTACAACACATGTTTTTTTCTACAATATTGTATTATGTTAGTATCATTTTCAGAATATTTATATATATTGTTTTCCAAATTCTAATGCGTTATTAGAGCGGTTTCATTGATGAAAGGATAATACAGACGGTGAAACATCGAAAAGAAATGGAAACCCATCTAGCTACAACAACTGGTTAACATCCATGAGCAAAGTTCCATTAAGTCTGGAAACTTTGCTCATTGATGTTTCATTTAGTTTTAGGTACACAGAGAGAGAAAGGAATATTATTGACAA
>OY744515.1:217881935-217909435 GCA_963556195.1 Sepiola atlantica | reverse complement strand
GATACTTCTAAAATTGTCGAAGTGTTATGAAGAGATTATCGTAAAGCCAGGATGAGCGCCCGTCGCTTCCACGGCAAGTGTACATTGTAAATGTGTACAGTTAATAGATCTACCCGGTGACAGGTTTCTTTTAAAAACCAAGTTGTCTATCAAAACTTTAGATTCGAGTCTACCCCACTATTTTACCTATAAGAATAGAAGATATTGATTTCTATATTTACTATCAACATACATTCTCAAGAGCTCTAGTCACTGATGATATCCTGACGTCAATTAGTGTTACGCTTTCTGAACATAATTGCATAAGACTTTGATTGATATAATATGATTTCAGAAAGTATGGAAAACCAAGCATATTGGGATAGGAATTACTCACAGTATCTTCAGTAGTATATACGACACACACGATACACACACACACACATCTATATTCCCGAAACAGTTTTTCATGGTAAACAACTGGTGATCCCTTAAATAATGTTAGAAGCAAACTAATATAATAACTCTAAAAGTTAAATTGACTTACATGAGTGATTTTCCACTGAACGACTTGGGACTTAAGTTTTTTTTTTAATATATATAGTTTTAATGGTTGAGAAACTTCCAAGACTATATACGTATATATATATATATATATATATATATATATATGTATGAAATATTTTCATCCACAGACCCATTGTTTTTCGTCACCACGACTCATCAGTGTGGTTAGAACTAACGAGATTTTAAACTGAAACCCAAGTAACCGACGTCCCGTTCCCTACAAACTGACCTAAGTGAACATTCTAGTGGCAATATGGCTAGACACGACTAGCCTATATATATACTATACCTATATATATATATATATATATATATATATATATATATATATATATAGGATCAAATATAAACCAAAAGTAAAACTTTTAGTAGATAGAACCTATTGTGAAGAGGATTAGCTCAATATACGAGATAGAGCAATTCATCGGACTCCCTCTCAACGGAAATTTACCACCCGGACAAACCGCATATCTTTTTTACAAAACTTTTCTTTTTTCACTGCGTTTTGTTAATAACATTTTTCATATTTTTCAAATATTTGAACTTTGGTTTTTTCGAAAGCCAACTTATCCATCTGTATTTCTCCTCTGATGATAAGATCTCGATCTTTGAAAAGCCTTGGCTTAAGGAAAGAATAATAAACACTAGTTTATTACTGAATACACCTTGCATTGAACAATTGAAATTTGAAATAAATTCGTCGCATATTTATCACTCTTTTTTCTTCTATCTCTCTCTCTCTCTCTCTCTCTCTCTATATATATATATATATATATGAAAATATTTGTTGTTGTTTATTATCTACGGACGTATACGTTTCATCTTTTTTCAATCAAGACTCTTCAGCGTAGAAGTATGACTATTCACTACTGGTCACACGATTCGAAACCCTGGATTATAAGTATTTTTCAACTCCAACCCAACGTCTTAAACCTCGCGGCCAATATCTGAACGGCTGATAAACTGTGGTAGATTAAATACATTTATAAGCGGCGATGACGACACAGGCATTCTACTTATATTAAGGAATGATGCATTATAAAGTAAATGACGTCACGCTGTATTTGCACTACTACTAAAGTGCTCTACTGTGTGTGTGTGTGTCTCTTGAAACCATAAAACTCTTCAAGATGATATTTAAAAATATATTTTGTCCCAAGCACTTCGTTGCAAAATCTCCCTTTTTTATAAGTCTTTTAATTTTAGATATGTTGTTTCAGTCTCATAACGTGGAATGTAAGCAAAACAAGACATAAGGGATTATAATTTATTCTCCTAACGTGTAACGAAGAGGGAACATGCCCGAATACGATGGGGCTTCGACTCACGGTGTAAATATACATATATATATATATATAAATATTAAATTAGATTTACCTAGATACGACGTCGTTTCGAGCTTATTGCTGAATTATAATTTCAGACGTTTATAAGGCGCGAACCCGGTTCACAGAGCCACTTCTATATCTGCACACTTTCACTCTACCCTCAGGGCTATATAGAATTACCACGTGATACGGATAATTAAAGTTATATTTATGCCGATTACAGCGTAACCATTAAGACAGACGGTATATACATGTATGTATATCTCGTTAAATATTTCAGAAAACCTGTCTGCATATTTTTCCTTTGATCCTTTCTAGATGCTTGATAAATTCTCGAGTTTCAGGCTGGAACTGACAGATAAATTGGCTGTGTACTGTAGTACTTTAGATTCTTTTCGCAGTCATCTCAGTAATATTTAACGAAATATTCCTTCAAGAAAAAATTGCCGCCCAGTAATATATATATATATATATATATATATATATATATATATATATATATATATATATATATATATATCATGTATCCACATAACATTTTATAAGGAGATATGATTTTTTTATGTATCTTCAGTATTTACACAAAAGAATAGTTACAAACAGAGAACGTTGAATTAAAATAACACTAGCAAACCATTATTGAGAGCTCAAAGAAAATGGACGCTCACCAATAATTGAATAGAAAATAATACGACAGGCCAGTGCATGTAGAAATGTAGACGCCCCGGGTAGATTATGTTTAAATTAAAAATTTGAAGTCCAAAACTTTAATAATGCTCACAATCTATAAAACTGTAGACGTGAGATAGCAAACAGCTGCCTACACATATTTACATTTACCTTAGGCTAACAATACATAAATAAATACATAAACAAACAAATAGTAAAAACAACTAAACTAAAACCTAAAAACATAAAAAACTAAAACCTGAAATAGAAATACAAGGAACCACGTGTTAAAATAAGGTCACCCATTAATATTGACACAACAAAGAAACAGGGATAGGCAATTCTATAGAGAACAGAACAAAATAATAAGAAATAGGAAGTAAAACTAACCGGACCTTTATTTCATGAGAAGCCCAACGATGTGCTAATACAACAAAAAAGAATCTGATTGATTAACTAGTTAGTCGTGTATATAAAAGACCCGGCAAAACTAACTCCATGCATTTTAGCCTGGGGATTCCCCCGGGGGTGTAACGCAGACGCCTCTGTGTTGCTTAATTACCATAAATATATTTTCATAACTTACTAATATATATATATATATATATATACATATATATATTATATTATATTAACGGTATAACCCAGAGTTATCAGGTAGTGTTTTCACTTGGAATCTGTAACTGTTTTTCTATGTTGTTTTTTCTCGAAGATATTATCTTTGCTCTAAACAAAGCGACAATACATAGTTTTATTTCCCTTGTAAAATTGGGTCCGTAGGAAAATAATTCTTACCCGGTCAAAATATTTCCTGGAAGGAAATACATCGAATTAAATGTTATTGTTCCAAACAACATGCTCTGAAAGAACTGACTAACAGAAATTCAAATATTGCTCTTATAGGAATATAGTTATTAATGTCAACAATCGAGAAATAGACTGAGTTTACTTAATACATACGCACACACACACACGCACACATATATATATATATATATATATATATATATATATATGATTAGTTTTATTTATACAAACATACACGAAATCTGCGATGTTATTAATCAAGAGCTGTTAGAAACTGAGATCTCATCAGGGAGAATTAAAATCCGAGCCTTACCTTTTGGGAAGAATGAAATACGGGAGAAAAAGAAAAGAGGAAAGAAAATTTAAAATTAGGAAAGTCACGTGGTCAGATTTGAGACCGTTGAAAATCAAATATAATATAAAATGAAATTTAATAAATATATTCGATGGATAGAGAAAAAAAGAGAGAATATATATTTATGTGTGTGTGTATTAATGCGCATGCTTTTATGTGTGTCTATCATGCGTGTTCATACACGTGTGGGTAGGTGTGTGTGTTTCAAACTATTTTCTATTGTGTTTTGCATTTCAGCAATTTGTTTTCATCTTTTGTTTGTTCGTTTATTTTTTCTGTTTTTTTTTTCCTCCGATTTTCTCACTCATCTGGATCAGTTTTATTATATATTTTCCCATTTCCTTGCTTACCAATCAGATAGGTTCTTTTTATCACTATTTCTCTGACCACACTTAGTTGTTTCATCTTCCCTCGTTTTTCTTTCAACGTTTCCATCTCGTCTCAGGTCTTCTCTAAGATCATCCCCCCTCGCACACTAGCAATCAACATACTTACCACAACCACCACCACCTCCACGAAGACCATCCACAACCACCACTTCCTTTGTGATTCTCTTATATCAACCCTCACTATTTACCCCTACCACTATCACATACACTTTAAAGAACCTAATTTTGCTTTTCTGTCTTCTTATCTTTATAGCGGTTGTAATTACTCTTCCTTTCCGTACTTTCTTCAACTTTAGATATCGACAGGGCTACTCACTGTTATGTGAACATATATGTATAAGAAATTGCAATTTGACTGAAAAAGAAAAAAAAACGGAGGAAAGTATAGAGTAATAAAATTAAAATAAAACGCGAATAAAAAAACGAATTGATAGCTTAAGTATTTTCAAAACGCTGTTCATTATAAAGTTTCTCATCTTGCAACACCAGCTCACCAAACGAGGTTTTATATATGTATATCTTCTATATAAAGTCAAGTCAACCCTCCATATCTTCATGGTCAATAGCTTTTGTAACAAAGTCAAACACATATATCTCTTTAATAAGTGATTGTTGGCGAATATTGGTCTCTGGTTTAAGAAAACAAGTAGTTTACTTTTAATTGAACTCTTCGACTTTTATATTTAGTTCCAATAAATATTCGATTTTGTCTTAATCAAGTTTAGAGGAACAAAACGTAGAACTTTCTCATGTATATACTCTCACTCACCTCGTCGTAAAATATAATAAGGCACATACTTTGCTATGAACCGGTTCGTCCTTGTTTTACTATCACAATTCACAGAAAATAATTTAGTTAAATCTAAACGAAACACCAAGAATACAATACAGAAAGTACTCAGGTAAATGGCGATTACGCCGAATACATCGGCCAGTTCCCGCCAAAAGCAAGACAATTTATTAGAAAATATGAAAGGATCAGGACAAAAGTATGTAGACTGAATTTGTATATAGTATTCAATAAAATTACACACACCCACATATATTCTGTGGTGCCCCCTTTTTTCTCTCATGGTTTCTTGCATTGTTTTATCCCACTCGAACTTCCCTAAAAACTGTCATCATATCCAAGACATTGGGTCTCCGATATGATGTGTTATTCTTTAATATCCTGCTATCACGCCCCCTCCCCGCATAACCCAGTCAAAACTATAACTTGTGCTTCTATCTCATTGTATTTCAATCTTTTTTGTCAGTTATAATTAGCCTCCATACTCGCTCTTCACCAGACTTTGTGTATCGACATTACTCATTTTCATACGCATCTGTATATGTATATATAATAATACGAGATAGGAATCTGACTGCGAAGAATGAAAGAGGGCGAAAAACGTAGAGAAATCCAAAATGGAAGGAAATATAGCGAATACGGGCAAACCATTGATACGATTAGGAAACCTCAAAAATCCGATCGATGCTGCACGTCTGAGCTTCCATATTGGAAACAGAACGCGTCCCCGTCAGTCAGTCGAAATAAAGAATCTTACAATGGAGAAGCGTTCAATTCACCAATGACAGATCGAAGCTGAGTTCTTATGAAGAACAATCGATCGGAAGCTACATTCTTCCCAAACAGTGAAAGGTCAATATTTTCCCGGCAACCTGTCGCAACACCCAATGTCCGGTCGTATCTAATAAGGGGAAAAGTGAGAGGGGGAAAAGAGCTGAGCATTCGTCTGGAAAAACAAATCGCCAACAGAACCGATTGGACTTGCTTAAGGTTTTTTTTTCTTCTTTTCTACACGGAGAAAACAAACAATAGAAAAGCATGAAAAGAACAAAAAGGAAATAATAATGTGGAAGATATTTAACGTTGCGCCTTAACACGTAAACGCACTTGCTACCCGCTCACCCCTTTCTATCTATCTCCATATATAATATGTGTGTGTGTGTGTGTGTGTGTAATGCCCCTCCAAAAACGTATTTTCATCATTGCCATTTACGACAGATTTAAATCCTCAATCAAACAGTGGCTTCTATACCGGTAAACGGTGTCATTCTTTTTGCAGTAAAAGCCACACCCTAGTATCTATTGACATGTTCGCATGTGAGCGAATAGACGCAGCACTTAAGGTGAGATATTGAGTACAACTCGGTAGTGAAATGTTGAATAACATTCCGACAGATGGTCGGCATTAATACTCGAGGGCACACACTGTCAAGATAGAGTGAAAACCCACACAGAAAGAAAAAAAATCAAACTTAAAATACCTTAGGCAGTGAAGGCGACATATAAAGCCTCTGTTACATATCGTTGTGACGTTCATAAAAGAACTATTAACAATATCTTTAAAAACGTATGTTTCAAGTAATATTTTTATAGACTGTAAATATAGGTGTAAATGGTGTTAAGGAAAATAACGATATAGGTCTTTCCTTTTAAAGGACAGTAAACATATAAGTTTCATACATTCGTATGACTCAGCCTGGATGAATTCTCTCAGCTCCCTCTCAGGAACACACGGTAGAATTACTCCGGTAACTTCTCATACACAACTATTTTGTTTCTAAAAATAAAACAAATTTAAATGTTTGAATCCCATAATACATAAAAAACGCGTTAAATATTAACATCGGCAAAGGTGTAATATAGTTAACCGCCAAACAAATAAAATAAAGCAAATTATACAAAAATTAAGTTTAACCAAACGATACAAAATTTAAGTTTCAATCTACCTGCTTAATTTTAATCTTCTGAAAATCTTTCTAAGTTTTTTGTTATCTTGGAAATTTGTTTCGTTACTTTTACTTAGCCGAATTCGTCAATCAAAGATGGCCGTCGATTATTTTTAAAGTCTCGCTAATTTCAGGCTTAAAAGCTAGTAACAAATCGATCCGGAATGATTTCCAGTCGGATTATGGTCAGCTTTTTAATTTTTAAGCCTGGATTTTGCAATCACCTCCCAAAAAAGAAATCGACGGACATCTTTGCTTGACAAAATCGGCTAAACGAAAGTAACGCAACAAATTTTAAAATAGCAAAACTTAGTTTCAAAAGTTTAAAACTATACAGGTCGATAGAAAATTAAATTTTCTATCGTTTGATAAGAGCTATTTGTAGTATACTATGCTTATTTTCGATTTCTTGGCTGTTAACTATACCAAACTTTTACCTTAACATCAACTCAAAATAGCACTAGCGATGGTGATACATAATTTATGCAAGTCGAAGGTTCATTTAAACTGGATGAAAAATCAATATTAAGACTTTCAAAAGGAAATAGACATTGTGAACGGAGGATAAACTTAAGTCTTTCATTCTTGCGTTCATAATCGCAAAAGCGATTCGCAAGTGAGATAACACAGAAGAAAAGATAAACTTGGAGAATAAGACTCATACAGGAAGTGTGATGTTTTACAGCTCTTCCGATGTTGATAAAGTAGTGTTATTTGGTTGTTTGTAGAACGAGAAAAAATATTGGGAGGAAAACGAAAGAATGGAAAATGGTGGCACATCCTTTGAAGAATTGTACACAACGCTAGAAAAAAAACAAAAACAAATCTATGCTTGGAACTTATCTTCACACTTATTTGATCAAGTTTACCTAAGATTCTCGCAGTCGGCTTTTCCAGCGTAAACATCCGTCACAGAAACTCAGTTGCCTAAACAACAACTATATATAGCATTCCATCTTTATTAAATACCAGTGTACACCTTGAATTAAAAATGACGAAAAAAGTATGCTCGGCCAGTGTTTGCACTAATATTCACATACAAATCATAGGATTCTATCAGTAGTTTAATTCTGCATATATAAATTATTAGCATTTCTGATGACCAAAAAATAAAATATAAATTAAGTTGACATTTTATTTAGAGTGAATAATTTGTTTCTGAGTGCATTTCAGGCGGCGGGGTTGCTTTTATTGCTATTTTCTATCTCGCTTTCCCTCACCATTTGAAATTGCTTCGACAGGAGGATAGAAAAGAGCATGTTTTGTCACTCGGTAATTTTTGTGTGACGCGAGGGTTTTATTATATTTATATAAAGATATAAAATAAATACACATTGGTCTTTATTATAGAGCGGACGATATTTTGTTCTGAAACATCTATTTGGTTATTTGGTATTACTTGATGATATATCTGGGTGCTCGAGGTTATTTGGGTATCAACTACCCTTTTTACAAATATTATGTGACGGAATGTACTGGGTTGTATAGTGACAGAATACAATACATCATTTTGGCATGATCACATAACTACTTAATTCTAATAATTATTATCATTAGTTTTCATTTCCCATTTGACGTGGGTGGGGTGACGGTAGGGAAATGTATAATAATGTCGAGAGACGAGATGAGGTAGCAAGCTCGAATCTGTCGGTTTCATCGTAACACTTCCACTATGGATGTTGGCAACCTTCACGTAGCACTTCGTGTAGGTACCTGGTTCTAGAAAAGAAATGACGAAACTAATGCCACTAACAGAATGAAGACGGTCACTAGAGTCGTGCCATGCTGATCGATACGTATTTACGCTTTACTTTGTCCCATACACTACAACTCTAGCCATTACATTTCCTTGACCATAAAACCCTAACCATGATCTGTTTCGTTAAACATAAATAGTAACTATATCACTTTCAATCTATGTATTTCTTGAATCTCAAGTATGGCTGAAAAAGTAGCAAAAATTGGCAAACATTGTGTAATAAAGAAAATATCTAGTTGAATAAAAGCATCGATTCATATCTTTTCCAAAGAAACATAAGAACGAAAATTAGTGCAACATCTAACTTTACATAGACTTGTCTATAAAATTATAAATAAAATAAGAAATAGAAAAAATCTCAATGTTGAATTAGTAAAAAACGCTCGAGAGCTCTATTTGTTATAATTAACATGAAATCAAATTCCATTAGAATATCGATAATTTGTATTCGGTTTGAATGGATATCAGCAAAAGAGTATATGTTTGCTTACAATTCACTATTTATATTTGTCCAGAATGCACTCGAATTTTCGTAAAATATATATTGATCAATAAATTAAAGAGTAAGTGTTTTAGCCCATGATCAAATGCGTCCCCAGAGCGATTATGGAAAGAAAAATGATGAAGAATCTCTACGATTCATCCCATTAATGATTTATTAGAAACACATTTACAGAAGGAAACGTCAAAAGACGAAATAATTATTTATGGAAATCGCTCCAGACGAGGCATGAAGCCACTTGATGTAAGGAGCTAAAAATACTACTTCAAGGTCAAAAGCTAGCCAACGATAAGTGTTAGATGGATAGATTCTGATCCAGAAAACAGCAATTCTTCCCCTTTTGTCAGAAACATCGCTCATGGAATGTGAGGACTAAAAGAAAAATAAAGGAATCGAAAGTTACGAGGCTGTCGACAGTAAACCTAAGATTCATTTTCTACTTTCCCGCATAATTAAGCGGGCCAGAATGAGTTTGAACATTCGGATGAAGATAAAAAAATTGCAAGACGACGACTCTGGTTACAAATATCGCGAGATATATCTTGTGAAAGTAAAATACGGTAGCGAGGGAGAGAGAGGGGGGAGAGAGAGGGAGAGAGGAGGAGAAGGAGAGAGAAAGAAAGGAAGAGAGGGAGAGAGAAAGAGAAGTAGAGGGGGGAGAGAGGGAGAGAGAAAGAGAGGGAGAGGGAGAAGGAAAGAGAGGGATAAAGAAAGAGAGGGAGAGGGAAGGAGAGGGAGAGGGAAAGAGAGCAAAGTAATGCAAAGAAATACAAGACCTACTTGGGGCATGACACCTTTACGTTTCAGGGAGATGTAGTGATACTGGTAAATTAGTATGTCCAATTAGCATAAGTAGAAGAGAGAGCCAAAAATGATTCTCTCTTTTAGAATAGCTAAGGTAGAGGAAGCTTTACTCATCACTAACAAGGCTAACCGTTAAATTCACAACAGTCTGTAGAATATAGAACACATTCATGAGGTAGGCGATATAAGTTAAATTCTGTCGAGTATGTTGAATTGAACACCTTTGCCCGAGTGAAGAGATTACAACAACATGGAGGTTGCTGCGGTGAAGTGGATGAATGTTGCATAACGAGGAACGTGCTTGAATGGAAAGGTTGACTGACACTTTTAAGGGTCAAAGGTGATCTTAAAACGAAAGTCGATGAAGGGCAAACACCGTTAGTTAAGTTAACATTAGTATAATAATAATATACTAGCGGGACCCTGTGGAAATTCCACAGTGTTTTCTACATCAATCTTTATAATTTACTGTTAATAATATTATCCGGTGGCTAGAAATATGCACGTATTTTATTCACCAAAATTTTGTGTGACGGGATGGAAGTATATATATGTATTTATATTACTCGGTTGCCAGAGCAAAACCTATCTCTTCAGCAGTCACCATCGGTCGCTACTCCCCTTTAACTCGAAATCATCACAATCATACTAAATACTCCTATCCATTCACAAAGACACAATCGTACAATGGTTACCTTACTTAAAACCCATGTACAACATGAATTTTATATGTAAAGTACCTGAGAATATTTCCAGTAAAAGAAAACAGGTCAGTATTAAATTCCCACTTTACAGCATCTCTTTGATCAGATAACTGTGCCGCTTGTTTTTAACGAGCTTTCTCGGCCCCTGAAGACGCAGACTGCTTCGCATAGTAACACACATCGAATTTGAAATCCGACAGTCCCAGGTTCGCTTCTTCGCACAGCCACTGCCCATTTGGAATACATATACGCCAGTCTAGGTTTCTTATCTCGCGGCTTCCCGGCACCATCATTACAAGTTATTAAACCATAAACCCCGTAAAACAATACACAGGGAAAGGAGATCATTCCTACCAGATTACAGTTGTTTTTATTTTATTTATTTCCCGCGGTTTGGGTATCCATAGGTTTCAGCGACACACACGCAGGTAGAAACGCAACCTTATTACGTAGAAGATCAAGTAAGCCACTAAGTATTCAGAAAGCATTTATACATCGCAGAGTCTACGGATTAGAATCGCTTGACTGGAAGATTTCAACGGCTATTAACCTGTAATGCGATGCTATTTATTCATAGACGTCTAAGCCATTGCGTTTGGGCTGCTTTCATTTATCCTTTCCAGCCTTAAATACCAACACAAGGCATTGTCGAGGTCCGGTATTAGCCTGTATCCACCGTTTCTTTCTATATTTCATTATCCAATGACGCATTGAAATTATATGCATAGTCTTTCCATCGACTTCTTCGCATCGTTAAGCCATAATTTATAATGGCAAAGCGGCGACGTAGACGAAACTGTGTCTGCTTCTATGCAGTCACGTTCGACTCTGATATTTTGGAGCCTTGCTTAATGACAGGGGCGTGTTTAGCAAGTAGATGTCGACACTGGTTCGCGACCTGTGAAATATAGCCGCGCTACCCTATAAATCACTTGTAAAAGGGAAATCCTTTTATGGCAACGCTTAGAGAAAACGGAGAGAGAAAATGGGAATACAATCCTGGAATTTTGTCTCTTATCAGATGATAACAAAACCTAAAGCTTCTACTAAAATAAAATAACAATAATAATAATGACAATAATAATAACAATAACAATAATAATAACAATAATAATAATAATAACAACAATAATAATAATAAAAATAATAATGCTTCTAATAATAATGATAATATATATTCTCCATAAAAATAACCTAAGAAAAGTTGTGTTTAAACTTGTTGCCAGACTTTTTTCAATGTCATCGCTAAATAGCCAGAGACACCACACACACGTTATCTATATGTGTATACACACACACCCACATTATGTATATATATATATATATATATATATATATATATATATATATATATATATATATATACTAGCTGTACCAATCCAGCGTCGCCCGGGAATGCTATTTTTTTTAAATTCTAATATTTTCATTTGTATTCGTAGTTGTAAACTCATCCACAAAACTAAAGAAAATTTAATTTGCCTATTTTCATTTCAACGAATTTTAGATTAATAGTAAATTAAATAATATAAAGTTACATATAGACGATAAAAACACACACATGACGGAACCCCGCAAACTGGTCAAATAATGTAATTAATATAGAGAAAAGATAGAAAAAGAAATGTTGATGTAATCGAAATCTTCAAGTTAAAACATGACATAATTTGTGCCGAGAAATAAACACGCAATTTACGAATGTAACGTGATTTATGAATGTAAAATCTTTCAGATACTTCCAATTTCTTTTCTATCTGAATACAATTATGAATTTACTAACAATTATTTAGTATTCGTGAATGAAAGAATGTATTACTATAACTATACTGCAATAATAGGGAAAATTTCCTCTCTTCCATCTGTAATTACCATAAGCTACAGCGAAGAAAGATGGCTAACATGCGAAAAATATTCCGAGTAGGAATGATAGTATTTGCAAAAAAATAAAATCAAATTAAAACATGTTCTTGTTAACAACATGGACCAATGATAAGGAAACAGAAGTGACTTATCAGAATGACATATATATATATTTAAAAATGATAGCTATTAAGGTCTAAAGCCGAAAATTCGGTCGTCTTAATTTTATATATTGGATATAGTCATCCACAGATCGCTGTTCCGATTTCTACGACTGAGTAGTATAGCAGGACGTTACAACATTCGAAACCAGGACACGAGTTGTAAGCACCAGTTTCTTACGAACTGCACTAGCGTATCTGGCACTAGAAATGTGTAATATTATAGTGTATCTAATTCATTTATTTACGTCTTTAAAATCTTTATAACAGCGAAGATAATTTTTAAGCGACCACAGTGCACATGTTACGCTGACTTATTCTCCACACGTTCCGGCTTTGTGTCACATCTTCCTGCGGTGGGAGGGATGTAGATACCGAGCAGATTAGGAAAAGCTACACTGGCAACATTGTGTTACTGTAATACAACCTTATTCTTTTCGACATATGGGTTTGTCTTATTCATTTTTTATGATGGTTCGAGGACAACACTAATAAGGTAAAATAAAACAAACACAGTTTAAGCCGGTTAGAGAGTATTTCGCATGTTTAGAGAGTATTTTAAATGTGCTTACCTACCGTTTACTCTTTCTTATTACGATAAAAATAAAAAATAAATTTGTATGAATAAAACGAATGTATTAATTTATTAGGTGTAAACATGTCATTCTTCTAAACATGAATATCCTCTTTTTCACTGTAAAAATACATTTTCTAAATATCCTTTGAATAAATAAAATAAATGTCACTTTTAAACCGACGACGTTGACAGAATTCAATTTATGACGTTTTATTCGAGTTTGAAACAATTCATTTAGATTTTTTGGCAAGAAGTGACACCAGATAATCATCAATTACTTTCATATTTGATGATCGGGCGATCTCTTCTTTTAAAATGGGGGTGGTAGAGTATATCGTATGTAAAAACAAATGTACAGATGGAACTTTCCGAGAAGACTTAATCGACTTCGTGAAGCAAACTCGAAGATGATCTGAAATGCATGGACGTATTTGTAAGGTAGACATTTAAACAAACCTAACTTATATAGATATCAGTATTAAGTTCTATTGTCTTTTAAAATGAGTATCTGACTATCTGAAATATCTCGTACGAATAGTGGCGACGCTAATGCTCCGTACAGATCTACGATGCGGCTCATACTCGGAGACTGCATTTTTAAACAAACCAATATTTATTATGCGTATATGTCATATATATTATCTAATTTGAATGAACTGTTTATTTCTGAAAAATAATGTTAACAAATAAAAGTGCTGAACACCATAGCGATTTTTAAAAGTGTTAAAAATTACCCTAAAACATAAGAGCTGATAAATATAACCAAGGAGAAATTGTTAAATTAAAATAATTGAAAATTAAATTATATCTTTATTATTCTACAAACAGAGGCACGTTATTTAAACTAAGACACCACATATAAACTAATTGGCTTGATATATTGAAACAAAAAAACGTGTTGTGGTGTTATTTAAATTCTACTTAAAGCTTTTCGCTATAAAATCTATTCATTTACCCTATTATAAAAGGGAACAAAACATATCTACAACCTTATAAAAAATAAAATAAACTATTCCTTGTGTTTATAATATAGAATTATTTCCCTTACTTTTGATTGATATTAAAGTGAGGTTCCGTTTTGGAGATCGAAAATCGATCAATACGACAATTGGAAAGCCCCATTCGTTTCTGTCAATAAATACTCCTCAACGAATGGTTGGTTACCATCAACCTCTACCTTAGATGGAGAAAGCGTGAAAAGCATACAACCAGACATACAATTTTTATCTAATATATAACATTAAGTTAGGCAGGTTTTCTGAATAGACATTTCCTTTTCTTTTTCGTTAGTCCATGTTGTTAAAAAGAAAAAATATAATTCGTTTTAATTTCTTTGAAATAAAAACTATTCCTGCAAGGAATACTTTTTGCAAAGAAGCCATCACGTGACACATTTGTAAAGAGTCTCTTTATTTCTAAGCATAATTCAAATACTGTAAAGGGAGATCACTCATATTTTAAAATTAAAATTACATTAGGATTTATCTATCTTTTATAATAATTTCTTTTCAATCTTTTATCTATATTAATGATATTACGTGATCATTTAACGTGCTGCATTGTATGTGAGTTTATCGCTTAGACGTAACTTACACCTTGCTGTATTTTAGATTTAATATTATCCAAATATGAATTGATTAAAAAACTGTACAAAGTAAAATTTCATTTCTTTTTGTGTATAACTTTTTAAAATGTGCAAACAGACAAAAATAATTAAATTAAATTACGGCATCCCGGGCAACGCCGGATATGTAAGCTAGTTTTAGATAAAGTTATATGAGATACTATTTGTTGCTAAAATATTCAAATCAAACGTGAAACTTTGGCTTTGACAAAACCCCGAAAAAAGCTGATTAATATTCATCAGGTCGATAAACATTCGATGCAAGGAGATATTGAAAATGATATGAGAGGTGATTGATCGAATGCTGGCTGAACTGAAGTAGCAGTTCGATCGATAAATCGAACGAAGAAAACATACGATCCATCCGAAATCAATTAATACAATAATTTTATTTGGATTGACAAAAAAAAAAAGAAGATTCTTCCTTCATCGAATACAACTTGCGTTTCTTGCATTCTAATTGTATTTTCGCAAACTATCGATTTTCCGTATCAGCAGACTTGACATTCGATTCTTTGACACTGTTCAATGTATTTGTTGTTTAAAAATCGGATCAGTGATTTGATGAAAATAAACGTTTCTTTATATATTATTTACAAAAAGAAAACTAAGCTGATCGCAAAGAGTTTCTTACAAAAAAACAACAACAAAATAAACATAATCTCGATTCAAATCAATAAATGTTACTTTTTTCCATTGGTATTGCGTTATCTGTGATAGGCTTATAACACATAAATGCTCTTCGACACGTTAGTAAGTGCAATATACACCTCAAGGAGCGTAGAAAATGGACCTCGAGTTTACTTTCGACAGCCTTATAACTCTCGCCCCACTTATTTTATCCTTAAGTCCTCACATTCCATGAGCGATGTTTGTTAAAAAGGGGGGGAAGAATTACTGCTTTCTAGGTCGGAATCTATCCACCTAACACTTATTGTTGGCTTGTTTTTGACCTTTAAGTAGTATTTTCATTAGCTCCTTACATCAAGTGGCTTCATGTCTTGTCTGGAGCGATTTCCATAAAAAGCCTATACAATTATTAATGTGTCCTACATTCTTTATTCCAAGAAGTAAAAGCACAGCCGGTATGAGTTCTGAATTTATTTGTTTGTTTATACATATACTGAAAATATACTCCAAAATGTGGAAAGGAGAAAAGGCAGTATGGATTGTAAATATGTTTTTCTCGTTTCTCTCTCTCACTCTCTTTTTCGCTTCTTAGAGATAAGTGATACAATGGGAGAAGGAGCTTTAGAATAATCAAAGAATTCTGCTATAGTGAAAACTATTACAGTAGAATGATGTAATTAGAAGTTAATCTTTCGTATTATTCGAATTACTATTCATATATTGTTTATTATATTAACAACGTTTCGGCCGATGAGATGTACGCTCTTTTCAGGTGCATCTTTTCGAATTTGTGGATCTTTCTGTAGAGCTCAGGAATCTCGATGTAAATGCTTTACGTATTGTCGCCTGTAGTTAGGATTAAAAAATTTAAACATCAAGAAGACAGTCACTGAAAAAAATGTAATTTTGTATGTTATAAAAATTGCTTTCTGATAGAAAAAATACTTTTCCAGCAATACAATGGCTTAATAAGATGTATTAGGACTCATCTCCGTTTGAAACAACGGTTAAAGGAGGTATGCTGACTTGAACGCTGTTATACATACACTAATGACGGTGAACGCTCAGATAGATCAAATTCAGCTGTTGTTCCGAAAAAGATTTAAAAAGTCCATAAATTCGTTTTGGTCGAACGTAAATTGAAGTGGCATGAGATAGCAAGGGGTTGGAAGACAGGGGTATTCGCCATTTTGCATGATAATTTGTAAATGAGAAAGCTGTGTTCAAAGTGGATGTCGCATTTGCTCATAGTCGATCGAACACAACAAGGCGCCATTTCAGCGCAACAAAAAAGAGAATTTGGGTAAATATGTGACAGTAGATTGAACATGGATCCACCACTTCACTCCAGAGTCAAATCGATAGTCGGCTGAGTAGACAGCAGCAGGTGAAATCCGTCTAAAGATACAAAAGTCAGCCATCAAGCTTTTGACCTTAGTATTTTGGGATGCGCAAGGTATTTAGTTTATCCATTTCCTTGTGAAAAGAAATAACCACAAATAGCGAATATTATATAGCATTATTGGTGCGTTTATAGGGAGAAATTGCAAAAAAAAAACGACTAAATATGAAAAGAAAGAAACAGTGTTCTTTCACAAAGACAATGCAGCGTGTAAGAAGTCGATCTAAACGATGGCAAAATTACAATGAATTGCACTTCGATTTGGTTCTGCACATACTCTATTCTTCAGATCTGGCCCCCATCGACGATTAGCTCTAGAGGAATGCTCCGGAGAAAGAGATTTGGCTCCAATGAAAAAGTGATATCGGAAACTGAAGCGTATTTTTAGACCAAAGACAAATCGTTTGACGAAATAGAAGCGTTGACTTGTTAGAGCAACGTGACAATGAGTTCATCAGTTTAGTAAGAGACTATGCTTATCAATAAAGTCGTATTTTGCCTGAAACTTGCTATTTTATTGGACTTATTGAGTGATCTGTTAATGTATAACACCAGATATTACGACCACAACAGCACATTCTATAACAAAAACACTCCTAATACAAACAGCACTTGCGAACCATTACTAGTAGCTCAAAGAAAGCGGACGCTCACCAATAATCGAATGGAAATGGTACGACAGGTTAGCACATGTAGAAATTTAGACTACCCGTGTAGATTATGCATAAATGAGAAATTTAGAAATGCTAAACTTTAAAGACTCCCAAAACTACTAAACAGCACAACAAAAATAGCAAATAACCGATTACACAGAATAACAATTACTTTGGGATAACAATACACGAATAAATTAAATAAAAAACTAAACAAACACCTAAAATAGACATACAAGCACGCACGTGTTAAAACAAGATCGCTTAAACAAGGATGAGTCACCCTATACAAAACAGAACAAAAGCATAGGAAGTAAAATAAACCGAAAATTTATTTGTGAGAAACCTTACCATTGGTTAATTGAAACATTCACCCGTAAGAGGGAATACCACAGAATCTGATTAGTTAGCTAGCCAGATTAAACACCACGTTTAAATATAAAAGCAATTGGCAACCCAAATTCTATGCATTTTAGCTTGATGATACACGGAAGCCTCTGTGTAGTTTATTTGCCATAAATATATTTCCATAACTTACTATATATATATATATATATATATATATATATATATATATATATATATATACAGTGACACGCAAAACTATTCAATACATTCGATAATTCCAAATATCTCAAAATCTAATCAATGTTCCATGATAAAATTGGCATGGAGTATTTATATTAACGTAAGAAACGACTTCTGTGAATGATATTGAAAATCGATGCGTATTTTATTATTTATTTAACTAAACATGAAAATTACCAACGCAAAAGTATTCAACACATTCTATTGTAAGGAATTAGTAGATATCTCTTGGCTTTTTTACATTATGAACATTTCATCATGACTAATTTCCATATTAATATGACGATATTTCAGCCAATCACGAGCCTGCGTGTGTTATCTAGTCAGTTGTGCCGGTGACCCCACGTTTAACGTTTGAGAGCACTCTCACCTGTCAATGTTATAATTTAGCAATGGTTAAAGCAAAATAATTATCTAATGACCTTCACAAACGTATCGTGAACCTCCATGAAGAAGGAAATGGATACAGGAAGATATCGCAGACTTTAAGAGTGAATGTAAACACAGTAGGATGCGTCATCAGAAAGTGGAAGAAGTACAACTCTGTTGTTAATGTTCCTAGGAGCGGCCGTCCAAGGAAGATCACTGGTGCAACTGAACGGCTAGTCATTAGAAAAGTGAAGCAAAACCCATTTGTAGCTCGTTCCGAGATTCAAGAACATCTGCAAAGAGCTGAAGTAACAGCAAGGACACTATCAGCCGAACCATTCATCGAGCTGGCATTCACTCAAGGTCACCTAGAAACACTCCTTTAATGAACAAGAACCATGTTTCTAACCGATTGAAGTTCGCTGATGCATATTGGGGTTCCACTGTGTGGTCAGATGAGACCAAAATAGAGCTTTTTGGACACAACTCTGTGGGTCATGTTTGGAGGAAAAGTAGAGAAGCTCTTGCTTCAAAAAACACCATTCCAACAGTTAAATTTGGAGGGGTAGTATTATGATTGGACATGTTTCTCTGCAAAGGGAACAGGAGAACTTCAGATCATAGAAGGAAAGATGAACGCCATCATGTATAGAGACATTTTGAATGAAAAACTATTGAAGTCAGTTCATTTATTCCAGTTTGAGAACGGTTGGGTCTTCCAAAAAGACAACGACTCGAAACACACAGCGAAGCTAATAAAGAAATGGTTTGAAGATAACAATATTGATGTCATAAAGTAGCCCAGCCAATCACCAGACCTTAATCCAATCGAGAATTTGTGGAGAATTCTTAAGATCAACGTCCACAAGAGGAATCCTAAAAATATTAAAGAACTAAAGGCTTTCTGCGTCGAAGAATGAAACCGTATAACACCTGACACATACAAAAAGTTCACTAGAAACTATGCAAAAAGGCTTCATGCTGTAAAGCAGAGCAAAGGATTTGCAACTAAATATTAAAAGAATGTGTTGAATACTTTTGCATTGGTTATTTTCATGTTTTGTTAAATAAATAATAAAATACGCATCGATTTTCAATATTCTTCACAGAAGTTGTTTCTTACGTTAATATGAATAATCCATGCCAATTTCATCATGGAATATTAATTAGATTTCAAGATATTTGGAATTATCGAATGTATTGAATACTTTTGCGTGTCACTATATATATATATATATATATATATATATATATATATATAAACTTACTATTATTAATATCCGCATTTTGTATTAATTTCTAGACACACGAATGACTCCCTGTATTTTTAATGACTCCTTCAACCGGTATCTCCTCCACAAGGACACCATCAAAGCTACTAAATATTTAAAGTGCGTATATAGGAACAACACCTTAGTCATACTGACCGATCGCCGAGGCCGCATCAAAACAAATCAGAACATATGTGTTGCTGAGGACACATAATTTGTTTGCCTTGCAAAAATAATGCGCATAGTTCGTCGAAAGAAAACAAAATGTAATTCGTGAAACAAAACCAATAAACAACGACTCAACCGCCAAATATCGGCCATCTTTGTGGCTATCTTTGCGGCGCCCGTTGCAGTATTTACATGATGAAGTAGAAACCGATGCGAAGCGGATGTTAAAAGTTATTTAAAAGAAAAGTCTTTTTTTTATAAACGAAAACGTAAATATTAAAAACTACTCTTTTTGCAATTTTCCAGACATAACCGCCTGTGAGACTTAAAAAAGCAGCGATCGAAAGATCTGAGTTCAGATAGTTACAGTAACTTATTTTAATATGGATGGATTTTTTACAATGTTTTCAGAAATTGTGAAAGATATAATACTGTTTAAAGGTACAACACTCAAACGCTTTGTTTGAATATATTATGTAAACACATAAGTACATTGAATATATATTTGAGTATATACAGGGTGTTTCAAAAGTCTTGGGAACATAACGATTTTTAATAACTCAAAAACTATTAGGAGTTGAAAAATGAAATTGGTACCGTTGGAAAGGTTAAAGTTTCAAGTTTTGTGGGGAATCTTCAAAGTTGCTCAATATGAGCACCATTCGTCACACGGCAAACATCTAGTCGATAGTCCATTTCCTGCCAAACGCGTTCCAGCATCTTGACGTCAATGGTTCCCACAACTGCCGTTACTCGAGCCTTTAGTTCGTCAATATCTCTTGGAAGGGGCGGCACATAGACTTGTTGCTTGACAAAGCCCCAAAGGAAAAAGTCACACGGGGTAAGATCTGGAGACCTAGGAGGCCAGGGCATGAGAACGTCATCACCTCGCCCAGATCTCCCAATCCATCTACCAGGCAGCCTTGTGTTAAGAAACTGCCTTACTCTAAGACTCCAGTGTGGTGGTGCACCATCTTGTTGAAAAATGAAGTCATCAGATTCTGCTTGTTCCAACTGAGCAATTAACCAGTCTTCCAGCATGTTGAGATAGGATTCACCAGTGATAGTTGCCTCTTCAAAGAAGAACGGTCCATAGACACCTTTCTTGGAAATTGCACAAAACACCTTCACTTTTGGTGAATCTCGCTCGTGCTCAAGAAGTTCATGAGGATTCTCAGTACCCCATATGCGAGTGTTATGCTTGTAAACTTTGCCATTCAGATGGAAGGTCGCCTCATCGCTAAAAACAAGCCGGTCATCAAAGCCGTTATCTTCCAACTTCTCTTGCATTGCAATGCAAAAGTCACGGCGAAGTGGCTTATCAGTGTCCTTCAACTTTTGGACCAACTTGAGCTTGTAAGGTACCATTTGCAGTCGTTTCCTTAAGACACGCCAGACAGTTGCTGGAGCAAGCTGAAGTTCCCTGCTGGCTCTTCTCACTGATTTACGGGGGCTCCGCTGAAAGGCTGTCCGAACTTGCTCAACTGCATCTTCTGAAGTTGAAGGGCGACCTGTTCGCTTACTTGGGCAAAACACCCATCTTTCACAAATTTAGCATGCCATCTGACAATGGATTTCCTTTCAGGGGCTTCTTTTTTAAATTTCCTGCGAAATGCACGCTGAACACATGTCCACGATTCAGTCTTTGCAAATTGGAAGACGCAAAATGCCTTGTCTTGTTTAGAGAACGCCATTACTGCACCTGGAAAGATAACACGAAAATCATTTGTATGACCAAAAACTTGATTAAGCAAGCTTTAAAATGGCACCAGTTTCATTTTTCTACCTGGAATAGTTCATGAGATATACGCATTTGTAATGTTCCCAAGACTTTTGAAACACCCTGTATATATATATATATATATATATATATATATATATATATATATATATATATATATATATACACACACACTAAAAGAATGTAAGTCCCAAGATGAGTAAAATGAATTCCTCGAACAAAAAAGTTTTTCACCTTTTTATGTCTCCTTTCTTAAATACTCAAGATATAATGATACTAAACCCGATGTCTAGAATCCTTATTCCAATTGTGAGCAAGATTTATTATTTCTGGTAAATGGCTTAAAATATTAGGCTTAAGGGTCTTAAGTAAAGAATACAGTTAATCTTATTTAATTGGTGCATTAAATTTGATTCTTAGTCTATGCATAGACTATGGATCAAATTTAATACACCAATAAAACAAGATAAACTGTATTCTTTACTTAAGCCTAATATTTTAGATTTGCATTAAATGTGATCCATAGTCTATACATAGACTATGAATCACATTTAATGCAAATCTAAAATATTTGTCTGTTCAAATGCGAAGCTGTTCCCATGTTATTTACCCTAAAACCCTAAAATATAGTCCAAATAAACTGAAATTTGGCCAATATTTATTAAAGATGTCTAATACCTATTGTTCAAATTTCAGAAAAATTGGAGTTATCTGGATATTTACGAAGGTATCCCGCCTTCTTTGTCCCGTTTGCATTCAACTAAATTAAACTAAGCTCACAGCAACCACTCTTATGCTCATCAGATGTAGTCCAAATTTCATTATATCGGTTGATTAGTTTAAGAATTAATCATGTACGTACACGTATATAAACATATACGCATACCTTACTGTACATAGATAGATATACGGTGGTCCAAGACCCGACTTAAACAGTCATTTCAATACTAAGTTTAGCAAGCTAGTTTCCCATAAGTAACACCAGGAAAAAAGACTTATTATCCACTTAAAACCCAATTTAAAAACAAACACACATAAGACAACGCCCGCGCCAGTAACAATAATAAAACCAGAAAGGCATATTTTCAATATTTCAATTATAATAAAAATACAAAACTTATTAAGAAGAAGCTTTTTTGAAAGATTTTAATTAAAAAGTAATTTTAATTAAATGAGTAGACGTGGATTCTTCTGCGCAGCTGTTTTACGCAGATGAAAGCGCGCATATATTAGACACTCGAATTGATTACGTCTAGAAAACAAAAAAGAAAGTCTATGTAAATCTTGTTTTGTTGAAAGATTAAAAGGAACAGGATAAATCTCTTCGAACAGCGCAGATTGACAAGATAAGAAATTGTACGAAAATAATGTCGAACAAAATAATTACATCGATCTTGTTTTGTTTTATTTTATTCATGCAAAGAAAATTAGAGAGAGTTACCATTAACGCATGCGCATAGATTCTGAAGATACGTCCATTCGCTCTGTGCGTTTTCCGCCGAAATTGCGATTTAAAACTTGTGCGTGATGAATCAGCCGACCTAAAGTGCTCCTTATGGAAATAATTGACCACATTGACAAAGTTATCTTTTGTTTAAGAGCCCAACCAGAAGTATCCCCTTTCCCCCAAAACAGATAAAATGGGGGTTGTAGTAAAAAAATAAAGTTTTATTATTCATTCAAGAGGATAAAACCCATTCATGTTATTAGGTATTAAAATAAAATGATCTCTTTTTAAATTTTTGTATCTCCGAACAAACTCACACAGATAGCTTTCCACTATTCCACGATGCGTTCCACAGTGGTGTTTATTTTGCATTTTGCACAGCCTAACACTACGCCTAACCGAACCCGATGAATATCTAGAAAGGACTTACACAAATAGGTCAAAAGCGTGTGGGTGTACAGCGCACGACTAGTACTGTTAATCTTATACAGTGGCGGGGCCCTTTTACAAAAGCCCCAAATATGAACACGATGTTCCTTAAAATGTTCATATCCTTTACAGTCCCTGGTAAGTTTTTAAACATGTCATTTTATAGGTATTGGTATGAAGGTTTTGAGTAAAGTTTTAATAAATTATTACCACCCATTTTCATTAAACTGTTAAGTTTTCCATATATATATATATTTAAACACAATAATAATAGTACCACTAGCACCTCTCTTTCCAACCTAATAAAAAGCTTTAACATCAAAAAGATCCCCTACTCCCTAAGTTGGTCTATATTAAAAAAGTCAAACTCATATACTCCTGGTTCTACCTTCTGCCAACTATGTACCTTGGAAACTTATATGATAGCTACTGCACACAAGAACTTAAATGTTATTAACTTCAAAAATGAACTTATTTCAAATTGCAGACACAAACGAAAATTTAAATACATTAATTTCATCACTCCCTCTGACACTCCTCCTCCCAACCAATAACTCCCCCCGTTTTTTAGCATTTGACAAATCTCTAAACTATATCCCAGGGTAAACATGTAACATCTATTCTTAACGCCCCTAATCTCACCAATTAACCCTCCCAATAAATTTTTCCTCCCCATTCCTCCCCATTCCACCTAACAACTATATCTACCCGTGACACATTTAGTGGATTGAACTAACATTACTCCTCCTACTTCCCACCGATCATTAACATATCTAATATCTAGACATTTATACCTCATCTGCAATATAGCTGCTATTGTCCTTTTACTTCAGCTCCACTCCTAACCTCTTATATTTATCAAATTTTTTCTCCTGTCCGTAAACCCACCCATAAACTCCTTCATGGCCTCTTATTCTCACCCCCTTATTATCTCCCACACTTCCACTATACCGTCCTTATATTGGACTCTTCCTAATTGTAACATATTCCCCTGTAACTTCTTTTTGTTCTCCTTTTAACTACGACCTTTGAATTCCCCTCCAATTGGGTCCATTTATATCCCCCTGTAATTCTTATCAGATCTCTAACACACTAGCTTCAAAACGCAAGTCTGCTTAATTTTTCTATCCAACCCTGCCCCATAACACTTATATTATTTCAACTGTTACTAGCATTTCTGTCCTATCTCCTTAATAGCCTCCATAACCCCCTTTGTGAAATCTTTTTAACTAATTGATTGATTCAAGCTAGTTACATAACTACTTATTTTGGCCTATTTTGAATAATCCTAATCCCTCTAACTACTCGCGAGCCATTTTCTATCGGTCTATTCTCCTTTTGCTCACCTTATCTTATCTTTGACCAATCTCACCCCCATCCCCTCAAATCATATTTTCACACTACTTGGAAACCCCTTGCAAGCTTCCCTTATATATCTAATTTAATTTTAAACTGTAATTGTTAATTGTTACCCTGTTGCGACTCACTCACCATTTAAACCATAGATTATAACAATGACACTGCACTCAAGTTTTTGATTGAACCAACCCAATTCCACCCCCTATTACTTGTAAACAAATTGTTTCAAACAATCTATCCTTATCCCTTACACTGTTCCCCTCTCCTAAATTTCAATATAACCGAGTAGAACAGACTTGATCTTTAATTTCACTAACTCTCTTCCCATCAATTTATTTCCCCCTCTTGTCTCCTTGGTCATTAAACGTCCCTCCTAATTATTCATCTAACCCTTAATTTGGTTTTTTTAATTAACTATTCCCTAGCTCCTTTCAAATTTAATTTTTAATTTTTAATTTTTAATTTTAATCATTCACTCTCTCACATTCCTCTATTTATTTTACCATGCTTTTAACTAATTCTACTTTAACCCTTTTTAAACCCCCAGTAACCAAAACTGTAATTACAATTTAATTTGCTCTTAGCTGACTGAAATGTTAGAAGCTCACTCATTTGATTTCTATTTTAGAATCAACAATTTCTATACCCACTTCCAACTTCAGTTTAATCCCACCCCCTAAACCTACATCCTACCGACCGCCCGCCCACACCCTTCACCTACCTGTCACTTTAACTGCATCCCCATACCAACCCTTCCTCCTTTTCCTTTCCCTTCTTTTTTATTTTTATTTCCCTCAAATTCACAAAGCGGCTTTTTAAACAATCCCGTACCTCATAATCCCCCCCCCCCAACCCCAAATCTTTAACAATTTTGCCTTTTTGCCTCATTCGGATTTAAACCTTGAATGAGATTCATCTGTTTTATTTGGCCCTGGAAATACATTAAAAAAATGGCCTGTTTTTCTCTTCTCAACCCCCTTTAAGTGCGTCTGGACTTACCTATATTTTGAACACTTTCTCCAATCTGCTCCCTCGCAAAGAGTTTTTCTTCACATTCTACAATTCACCCGACTTCTTTTCAACGGAAATTTACCACCCGGACAATTTGCATATCTTTTTCACGGAACTTTTCTTTTCATTCAATACGTTTTTTTAACAAAATTTTTTTTAATAATTTTTAATAATAATTTTCATATTTTTCAAATATTTGAACTTTGGTTTTTTCGAAAGCCAACTTATCCATCTGTATTTCTCCTCTGATGATAAGATTTCGATCTTATAAAAGTCTTGGCTTAAGGAAAGAATAATAAACACTAGTTTATTACTGAATACACCTTGCATTGAACAATTGAAATTTGAAATAAATTTGGACAATCGTCACATATTTATCACTCTATTTTCTTCTATCTCTCTCTCTCTCTATATATATATATATATACATATATATATATATATATATATATATATATATATATATATATATATATATATATATATATATATATATATACATATTGTTTATAGTACTAACAACTTATGTCTGGATGTTTAATAATTTCCAGTTGCTAATGAATTGGCATAGTAGTTGAAGAACTTTCCGTTGACTCTAGAACAATAATCCTTGTTTAGTATTCACAAAATACATTATATATACTAGCAAATATATGCGGCCTCAGATCGCATATTTTTACTAGACGCCTGCGTCAGAAATGAACGCTTACCTGTAAACCGATGGAGCCCCAGGCATATTATTTGTGTTGTTAGACATTGATTTTCTTTGTTTCCGACCAAGAATATTTTTAGTTAAAAGTAAAGGAAAAAAAATTCGACCCCACCCACTGTTTTTTAATTCTTCGCTATGCATATAAATATTTTAATTAAAACGAAACAGAAAACAAGTTTACCCCCCGCAAATTTTTTTGTACCTTCGCCCATACATAAGAATATTTTTAGTTAGAAAAAAAAGAAAAACAAAATTTGACCGTTCCATAAAAAATTTTTTTACCCTCTGCCATATATAGTTAAGGAGGCGCCTCGGTCATATCAAAGAACTCAAGATTAAATAAGCTATTTAAGTCGCCTACGTCATATCACAGAACCAGTTTTGTTATACTTCCAAAATGGTTACCATTTAGTAATGGCCGAGATATTTGTTGCTTAACTTCAATTTACAACAAAACACTTTGTCTTAACAACGTAATGAAAATAAAGAATGATAATGTAGAAAAAAAATCCTCTCAAAATGACGCCACTTCTGAAAGGTTGACTTGGCAATTTTAACAGTACTTGTCAGTCAAAGTATGGTTTAAAAAACACGCCGGTTTCTTAATGAAATGTGTTTAATTCATGGTATGAGTAATTTTTATTAATATTACCTTATCGAAAAATATTAGAAATACATATGTAAATTTGATAATATTATTTATAAGTGTATATTTGTAAATATGAATTTATTAGAAGTTTGTAAAACATGAATTATGTAAATTGTAAAACCCCGTCTGGTGTCTGAGCGTGTTTTTGTAACAGTATATAAGGAAGTTAAAACAGTATTATTTTAAGTAAGATTCTTAACACGTTTTCTGTTCGTCTGGAATTTTCTTGCTACTTTATTTATATGTTTACGGC
>OY744515.1:217866935-217876935 GCA_963556195.1 Sepiola atlantica | reverse complement strand
CTACCTCTTTTTTATCTGCAAAATAGTCCAAAGGGGAACGAAGATGGCGTTAAAATATTTTCCAAACCTATCACTACAGTAGCTCTATCTAGGATATTGAGCACTTTTCTCCCGGACAACGCCGAGTACTTTGAAAATCAAGGAGGCCTCCTGAGCACTACTGAAATTACTTAGGTATCGTCCCTCCTGTTTATCTGCAAAATAGTTCAAAGGGTAACGAAGATGGCGTTAAAATATTTTCCAAACCTATCACTGCAGTAGCTCTATCTAGGATATTGAGCACTTTTCTCCCGGACAACGCCGAGTACTTTGAAAATCAAGGAGGCCTCCTGAGCACTACTGAAATTACTTAGGTATCCTCCCTCCTTTTCATCTGCAAAATAGTCCAAAGGGGAACGAAGATGGCGTTAAAATATTTTCCAAACCTATCACTACAGTGGCTCTATCTAGGATATTGAGCGCTTGTCTCCCGGACAACGCCGAATACTTTGAAAATCAAGGAGCCCTCCTGAGCACTACGTAAATAACTTAGGTATCCTCCCTCCTTTTCATCTGCAAAGAAGTCTAAAAGGGATTGAAGATGGCGTTAAAATATTTTCCAAACCTATCACTACAGTAGCTCTATCTAGGATATTGAGCACTTTTCTCCCGGACAACGCCGAGTACTTTGAAAATCAAGGAGGCCTCCTGAGCACTACTGAAATTACTTAGGTATCCTCCCTCTTTTTTATCTGCAAAATAGTCCAAAGGGTAACGAAGATGGCGTTAAAATATTTTCCAAACCTATCACTACAGTAGCTCTATCTAAGATATTGAGCACTTTTCTCCCGGACAACGCCGAGTACTTTGAAAATCAAGGAGGCCTCCTGAGCACTACTAAAATTACTTTGGTATCGTCCCTCTTTTTTATCTGCAAAATAGTTCAAAGGGTAACGAAGATGGCGTTAAAATATTTTCCAAACCTATCACTACAGTAGCTCTATCTAGGATATTGAGCACTTTTCTCCCGGACAACGCCGAGTTCTTTGAAAATCAAGGAGGCCCCCTGAGCACTAATGAAATTACTTATGTATCCTCCCTCCTTTTTATCTGCAAAATAGTCCAAAGGGTAACGAAGATGGCGTTAAAATATTTTCCAAACCTATCACTACAGTAGCTCTATCTAGGATATTGAGCACTTTTCTCCTGGACAACGCCGAGTACTTTGAAAATCAAGTAGGCCTTCTGAGCACTACTAAAATTACTTAGGTATCCTCCCTCCTTTTCATCTGCAAAATAGTCCAAAGGGGAACGAAGATGGCGTTAAAATATTTTCCAAACCTATCACTACAGTAGCTCTATCTAGGATATTGAGCACTTTTCTCCCGGACAACGCCGAGTACTTTGAAAATCAAGGAGGCCTCATGAGCACTACGTAAATTACTTAGGTATCTTCCCGCCTTTTCATCTGCAAAATAGTCCGAAGGGGAACGAAGATGGCGTTAAAATATTTTCCAAACCTATCACTGCAGTAGCTCTATCTAGGATATTGAGCACTTTTCTCCCGGACAACGCCGAGTACTTTGAAAATCAAGGAGGCCTCCTGAGCACTACTGAAATTACTTAGGTATCGTCCCTTCTTTTTTATCTGCAAAATAGTTCAAAGGGTAACGAAGATGGCGTTAAAATATTTTCCAAACCTATCACTGCAGTAGCTCTATCTAGGATATTGAGCACTTTTCTCCCGGACAACGCCGAGTACTTTGAAAATCAAGGAGGCCTCCTGAGCACTACTGAAATTACTTAGGTATCCTCCCTCCTTTTCATCTGCAAAATAGTCCAAAGGGGAACGAAGATGGCGTTAAAATATTTTCCAAACCTATCACTACAGTAGCTCTATCTAGGATATTGAGCGCTTGTCTCACGGACAACGCCGAATACTTTGAAAATCAAGGAGGCCTCCTGAGCACTACGTAAATAACTTAGGTATCCTCCCTCCTTTTCATCTGCAAAATAGTCTAAAGGGGATCGAAGATGGCGTTAAAATATTTTCCAAACCTATCACTACAGTAGCTCTATCTAGGATATTGAGCACTTTTCTCCCGGACAACGCCGAGTACTTTGAAAATCAAGGATGCCTCCTGAGCACTACTGAAATTACTTAGGTATCCTCCCTCTTTTTTATCTGCAAAATAGTCCAAAGGGTAACGAAGATGGCGTTAAAATATTTTCCAAACCTATCACTACAGTAGCTCTATCTAGGATATTGAGCACTTTTCTCCCGGACAACGCCGAGTACTTTGAAAATCAAGGAGGCCTCCTGAGCACTACTGAAATTACTTAGGTATCGTCCCTCCTTTTTATCTGCAAAATAGTTCAAAGGGTAACGAAGATGGCGTTAAAATATTTTCCAAACCTATCACTACAGTAGCTCTATCTAGGATATTGAGCACTTTTCTCCCGGACAACGCCGAGTACTTTGAAAATCAAGGAGGCCTCCTGAGCACTACTGAAATTACTTAGGTATCGTCCCTCCTTTTTATCTGCAAAATAGTCCAAAGGGTAACGAAGATGGCGTTAAAATATTTTCCAAACCTATCACTACAGTAGCTCTATCTAGGATATTGAGCACTTTTCTCCCGGACAACGCCGAGTACTTTGAAAATCAAGTAGGCCTTCTGGGCACTACTGAAATTACTTAGGTATCCTCCCTCCTTTTCATCTGCAAAATAGTCCAAAGGGGAACGAAGATGGCGTTAAAATATTTTCCAAACCTATCACTACAGTAGCTCTATCTAGGATATTGAGCACTTTTCTCCCGGACAACGCCGAGTACTTTGAAAATCAAGGAGGCCTCATGAGCACTACTGAAATTACTTAGGTATCCTCCCTCCTTTTCATCTGCAAAATAGTCCAAAGGGGAACGAAGATGGCGTTAAAATATTTTCCAAACCTATCACTACAGTAGCTCTATCTAGGATATTGAGCGCTTTTCTCCCGGACAACGCCGAATACTTTGAAAATCAAGGAGGCCTCCTGAGCACTACGTAAATTACTTAGGTATCCTCCCTCCTTTTCATCTGCAAAATAGTCTAAAAGGGATCTAAGATGGCGTTAAAATATTTTCCAAACCTATCACTACAGTAGCTCTATCTAGGATATTGAGCACTTTTCTCCCGGACAACGCCGAGTACTTTGAAAATCAAGGAGGCCTCCTGAGCACTACTGAAATTACTTAGGTATCCTCCTTCTTTTTGCTCTGCAAAATAGTCTAAAGGGGATCGAAGATGGCGTTAAAATATTTTCCAAACCTATCACTACAGTAGCTCTATCTAGGATATTGAGCACTTTTCTCCTGGACAACGCCGAGTACTTTGAAAATCAAGGAGGCCTCCTGAGCACTACTGAAATTACTTAGGTATCGTCCCTCCTTTTTATCTGCAAAATAGTCCAAAGGGTAACGAAGATGGCGTTAAAATATTTTCCAAACCTATCACTACAGTAGCTGTATCTAGGATATTGAGCACTTTTCTCTCGGACAACGCCGAGTACTTTGAAGATCAAAGAGGCCTCCTAAGCACTAATGAAATTACTTAGGTATCCTCCCTCCTTTTTATCTGCAAAATAGTCCAAAGGGTAACGAAGATGGCGTTAAAATATTTTCCAAACCTATCACTACAGTAGCTCTATCTAGAATATTGAGCACTTTTCTCCCGGACAACGCCGAGTACTTTGAAAATCAAGTAGGCCTTCTGAGCACTACTGAAATTACTTAGGTATCCTCCCTCTTTTTTATCTGCAAAATAGTCTAAAGGGTAACGAAGATGGCGTTAAAATATTTTCCAAACCTATCACTACAGTAGCTCTATCCAGGATATTGAGCACTTTTCTCCCGGACAACGCCGAGTACTTTGAAAATCAAGGAGGCCTCCTGAGCACTACTGAAATTACTTAGGTATCGTCCCTCCTTTTTATCTGCAAAATAGTTCAAAGGGTAACGAAGATGGCGTTAAAATATTTTCCAAACCTATCACTACAGTAGCTCTATCTAGGATATTGAGCACTTTTCTCTCGGACAACGCCGAGTACTTTGAAGATCAAAGAGGCCTCCTAAGCACTAATGAAATTACTTAGATATCCTCCCTCCTTTTTATCTGCAAAATAGTCCAAAGGGTAACGAAGATGGCGTTAAAATATTTTCCAAACCTATCACTACAGTAGCTGTATCTAGGATATTGAGCACTTTTCTCTCGGACAACGCCGAGTACTTTGAAGATCAAAGAGGCCTCCTAAGCACTAATGAAATTACTTAGGTATCCTCCCTCCTTTTTATCTGCAAAATAGTCCAAAGGGTAACGAAGATGGCGTTAAAATATTTTCCAAACCTATCACTACAGTAGCTCTATCTAGAATATTGAGCACTTTTCTCCCGGACAACGCCGAGTACTTTGAAAATCAAGTAGGCCTTCTGAGCACTACTGAAATTACTTAGGTATCCTCCCTCTTTTTTATCTGCAAAATAGTCTAAAGGGTAACGAAGATGGCGTTAAAATATTTTCCAAACCTATCACTACAGTAGCTCTATCTAAGATATTGAGCACTTTTCTCCCGGACAACGCCGAGTACTTTGAAAATCAAGGAGGCCTCCTGAGCACTACTGAAATTACTTAGGTATCGTCCCTCCTTTTTATCTGCAAAATAGTTCAAAGGGTAACGAAGATGGCGTTAAAATATTTTCCAAACCTATCACTACAGTAGCTCTATCTAGGATATTGAGCACTTTTCTCTCGGACAACGCCGAGTACTTTGAAGATCAAAGAGGCCTCCTAAGCACTAATGAAATTACTTAGATATCCTCCCTCCTTTTTATCTGCAAAATAGTCCAAAGGGTAACGAAGATGGCGTTAAAATATTTTCCAAACCTATCACTACAGTAGCTCTATCTAGGATATTGAGCGCTTGTCTCCCGGACAACGCCGAGTACTTTGAAAATCAAGTAGGCCTTCTGAGCACTACTGAAATTACTTAGGTATCCTCCCTCCTTTTCATCTGCAAAATAGTCCAAAGGGGAACGAAGATGGCGTTAAAATATTTTCCAAACCTATCACTACAGTAGCTCTATCTAGGATATTGAGCGCTTTTCTCCCGGACAACGCCGAATACTTTGAAAATCAAGGAGGCCTCCTGAGCACTACGTAAATTACTTAGGTATCCTCCCTCCTTTTCATCTGCAAAATAGTCTAAAAGGGATCGAAGATGGCGTTAAAATATTTTCCAAACCTATCACTACAGTAGCTCTATCTAGGATATTGAGCACTTTTCTCCCGGACAACGCCGAGTACTTTGAAAATCAAGGAGGTCTCCTGAGCACTACTGAAATTACTTAGGTATCGTCCCTCTTTTTTATCTGCAAAATAGTCTAAAGGGGATCGAAGATGGCGTTAAAATATTTTCCAAACCTATCACTACAGTAGCTCTATCTAGGATATTGAGCACTTTTCTCCCGGACAACGCCGAGTACTTTGAAAATCAAGGAGGCCTCCTGAGCACTACTGAAATTACTTAGGTATCCTCCCTCTTTTTTATCTGCAAAATAGTCCAAAGGGTAACGAAGATGGCGTTAAAATATTTTCCAAACCTATCACTACAGTAGCTCTATCTAGGATATTGAGCACTTTT
This sequence comes from Sepiola atlantica, assembly GCA_963556195.1. Taxonomy (NCBI): domain Eukaryota; kingdom Metazoa; phylum Mollusca; class Cephalopoda; order Sepiida; family Sepiolidae; genus Sepiola; species Sepiola atlantica. The sequence continues at coordinate 217,871,277 of OY744515.1, read as the reverse complement.
CTCTCGGACAACGCCGAGTACTTTGAAGATCAAAGAGGCCTCCTGAGCACTAATGAAATTACTTAGGTATCCTCCCTCCTTTTTATCTGCAAAATAGTCCAAAGGGTAACGAAGATGGCGTTAAAATATTTTCCAAACCTATCACTACAGTAGCTCTATCCAGGATATTGAGCACTTTTCTCCCGGACAACGCCGAGTACTTTGAAAATCAAGGAGGCCTCATGAGCACTACTGAAATTACTTAGGTATCCTCCCTCCTTTTCATCTGCAAAATAGTCCAAAGGGTAACGAAGATGGCGTTAAAATATTTTCCAAACCTATCACTACAGTAGCTCTATCTAGGATATTGAGCACTTTTCTCCCGGACAACGCCGAGTACTTTGAAAATCAAGGAGGCCTCCTGAGCACTACGTAAATTACTTAGGTATCCTCCCTCCTTTTCATCTGCAAAATAGTCCAAAGGGTAACGAAGATGGCGTTAAAATATTTTCCAAACCTATCACTACAGTAGCTCTATCTAGGATATTGAGCACTTTTCTCCCGGACAACGCCGAGTACTTTGAAAATCAAGGAGGCCTCCTGAGCACTACTGAAATTACTTAGGTATCCTCCCTCTTTTTTATCTGCAAAATAGTCTAAAGGGGATCGAAGATGGCGTTAAAATATTTTCCAAACCTATCACTACAGTAGCTCTATCTAGGATATTGAGCACTTTTCTCCCGGACAACGCCGAGTACTTTGAAAATCAAGGAGGCCTCCTGAGCACTACTGAAATTACTTAGGTATCGTCCCTCCTTTTTATCTGCAAAATAGTCCAAAGGGTAACGAAGATGGCGTTAAAATATTTTCCAAACCTATCACTACAGTAGCTCTATCTAGGATATTGAGCACTTTTCTCTCGGACAACGCCGAGTACTTTGAAGATCAAAGAGGCCTCCTAAGCACTAATGAAATTACTTAGGTATCCTCCCTCCTTTTTATCTGCAAAATAGTCCAAAGGGTAACGAAGATGGCGTTAAAATATTTTCCAAACCTATCACTACAGTAGCTCTATCTAGGATATTGAGCGCTTGTCTCCCGGACAACGCCGAGTACTTTGAAAATCAAGTAGGCCTTCTTAGCACTACTGAAATTACTTAGGTATCCTCCCTCCTTTTCATCTGCAAAATAGTCCAAAGGGGAACGAAGATGGCGTTAAAATATTTTCCAAACCTATCACTACAGTAGCTCTATCTAGGATATTGAGCGCTTTTCTCCCGGACAACGCCGAATACTTTGAAAATCAAGGAGGCCTCCTGAGCACTACGTAAATTACTTAGGTATCCTCCCTCCTTTTCATCTGCAAAATAGTCTAAAAGGGATCGAAGATGGCGTTAAAACATTTTCCAAACCTATCACTACAGTAGCTCTATCTAGGATATTGAGCACTTTTCTCCCGGACAACGCCGAGTACTTTGAAAATCAAGGAGGCCTCCTGAGCACTACTGAAATTACTTAGGTATCCTCCCTCTTTTTTATCTGCAAAATAGTCTAAAGGGGATCGAAGATGGCGTTAAAATATTTTCCAAACCTATCACTACAGTAGCTCTATCTAGGATATTGAGCACTTTTCTCCCGGACAACGCCGAGTACTTTGAAAATCAAAGAGGCCTCCTGAGCACTACTGAAATTACTTAGGTATCGTCCCTCCTTTTTATCTGCAAAATAGTCCAAAGGGTAACGAAGATGGCGTTAAAATATTTTCCAAACCTATCACTACAGTAGCTCTATCTAGGATATTGAGCACTTTTCTCTCGGACAACGCCGAGTACTTTGAAGATCAAAGAGGCCTCCTAAGCACTAATGAAATTACTTAGGTATCCTCCCTCCTTTTTATCTGCAAAATAGTCCAAAGGGTAACGAAGATGGCGTTAAAATATTTTCCAAACCTATCACTACAGTAGCTCTATCTAGGATATTGAGCGCTTGTCTCCCGGACAACGCCGAGTACTTTGAAAATCAAGTAGGCCTTCTTAGCACTACTGAAATTACTTAGGTATCCTCCCTCCTTTTCATCTGCAAAATAGTCCAAAGGGGAACGAAGATGGCGTTAAAATATTTTCCAAACCTATCACTACAGTAGCTCTATCTAGGATATTGAGCGCTTTTCTCCCGGACAACGCCGAATACTTTGAAAATCAAGGAGGCCTCCTGAGCACTACGTAAATTACTTAGGTATCCTCCCTCCTTTTCATCTGCAAAATAGTCTAAAAGGGATCGAAGATGGCGTTAAAACATTTTCCAAACCTATCACTACAGTAGCTCTATCTAGGATATTGAGCACTTTTCTCCCGGACAACGCCGAGTACTTTGAAAATCAAGGAGGCCTCCTGAGCACTACTGAAATTACTTAGGTATCCTCCCTCTTTTTTATCTGCAAAATAGTCTAAAGGGGATCGAAGATGGCGTTAAAATATTTTCCAAACCTATCACTACAGTAGCTCTATCTAGGATATTGAGCACTTTTCTCCCGGACAACGCCGAGTACTTTGAAAATCAAAGAGGCCTCCTGAGCACTACTGAAATTACTTAGGTATCGTCCCTCCTTTTTATCTGCAAAATAGTCCAAAGGGTAACGAAGATGGCGTTAAAATATTTTCCAAACCTATCACTACAGTAGCTCTATCTAGGATATTGAGCACTTTTCTCCCGGACAACGCCGAGTACTTTGAAAATCAAAGAGGCCTCCTGAGCACTACTGAAATTACTTAGGTATCGTCCCTCCTTTTTATCTGCAAAATAGTCCAAAGGGTAACGAAGATGGCGTTAAAATATTTTCCAAACCTATCACTACAGTAGCTCTATCCAGGATATTGAGCACTTTTCTCCCGGACAACGCCGAGTACTTTGAAAATCAAGGAGGCCTCCTGAGCACTACTGAAATTACTTAGGTATCCTCCCTCCTTTTCATCTGCAAAATAGTCCAAAGGGTAACGAAGATGGCGTTAAAATATTTTCCAAACCTATCACTACAGTAGCTCTATCTAGGATATTGAGCACTTTTCTCCCGGACAACGCCGAGTACTTTGAAAATCAAGGAGGCCTCATGAGCACTACGTAAATTACTTAGGTATCCTCCCTCCTTTTCATCTGCAAAATAGTCCAAAGGGTAACGAAGATGGCGTTAAAATATTTTCCAAACCTATCACTACAGTAGCTCTATCTAGGATATTGAGCACTTTTCTCCCGGACAACGCCGAGTATTTAAAAAAACCAAGGAGGCTTCTGGAGCAGTAATGAAATCACTCTTACCGATCCCCCCACCCCGCTTTTCATCTGCAAAATAGTCCAAAGAGAAACGTAGAAGCTGTTATTCGGCATTCCCCGGTAGGGGCGCCTCAGGCAGTAAGCAATAAACTTATTCCTCCCCAAAGAGGGGAGGCAAATCCTGGGAGTGTGGACCTCCTAGAACTGCACATGACAAACTCATAGACCGGCGGAATGAAGCCCCGATGGCCAAGACGATTCCAGTTTATGGGGTGCAGTATCCATCGGAAGATACTACACCTTGATATTAGCCAAAATAAGTGAATTAATGTAATTTTCGGTAAAAAAAAAAAATGGCGTCTAAAAGCTATGTTGAATTAGAGAAAAACGGTCTGGGGGAGTTTAAAATTATTTGTTGATATTCAAAACTCATGTAATAAGTTGTTAAATAGTATGATACAATGTTTTTTGAAAGAAAATCATAGTTATTATTACTTGTTAATTTATTAACGTAATTTAAACAGTGTATAGTGGATAGCCCGCTGTACTGTGGTAGATTCGTTATAAATACTGATAGAAATCGTGCCCAAAATTTCAATTTCGGATGCTTCCTTGGTCTTTTGGCTAAGATCAAAGTGTAGTATCTGTTCCCATAGACTGGTATTGTCTTGGCCTCCGGGGCTTGATTTACGCCGGTCTATGGGATTGTCCTGTGCAGTTCTAGGAGGTCCACCCTCCCAGGCTTCGCCTCCCCTCTTTGGGGAGGAGTAAGTTTATTGCTTACTGTCTGAGGCGCCCCTACCGGGGAATGCCGACGGGGCTGCCCAGGCAATTTTTAAATGGCCAGAGTGCTCACCTCTCGAGCGCTGGCTTTTAACCCCACTTTCTCGACCCAATCTGTGGTCACATCTTACTTGTGGGAGTAGGATAAAACTGGCCTTGTGCCTAACTCCTGGGGAGGAGTAAATACCTTTCAATTTCGGATGCTTTCCTGGCCTTTTGGCTAAGATCAAAGTGTAGTATCTGTTCTCGGCATTTTTGCCTTGAGATCAAGTGTATTATCTAGTCCTATCCAGTAGGTGTCGGTTTTACACTG
>OY744515.1:217826935-217856935 GCA_963556195.1 Sepiola atlantica | reverse complement strand
TGTTATTGGAGTTGATAACAAATATGTGACAAGGAGGAAAGTAATTGAACTCTCAAGTTTTCACCCAGGTGTATAGGTGATAATACACTTGGATTTCTTAAACGCGTGTACACATGGATACATTATTGTCGAGTGTTGAAATATGTGGAACCTGATTTAGACATATTAATGATGTTAGAAATGTTGTAGTCTACTGAATTCATATATGCTGTAATGTACAGTTTTTAAATAACTTATTTGTATTTAAGCTGTCGCAATCATACGATCGAGCACTATATGATTTATTTTATAACATTATATATATATATATATATATATATATATATATATATATATATATATATATAGTAAGTTAATGAGCTACATGTTTTTAATCGGTTTTTACCAAAGGTTCTACGCTTTTAGAGTTCATACTTTGGGTTTTGTTTACGGAGAGTTTGTTGTGTAACAGTACAGTCGACTATAAGCGTGTAATCCTTGGTAATGCCCTAGAAAAAATCGTAACTTATTTAAGTAATACAAAACTCTGAAAAGCCACCGAACACTGTATATAAGGGAACATCCAACGCGTTTCTATTTAATGTTTTTGAGGTTGGGTCCCTGCTTTTGTTTCACAACTCATATGGATCGATCGCCTTTGATATTTTGTGAATTTTCCAGCGATTACGTCGGCTTATACAAGTTCTAAGTTCTATTCGGATTTAGTTAGTATCGCAAAGATTCAAACTTTTCGGAGACCATGCATTACGGTTAGGACTGTACTGCAGTTACTAAAAATACAGACGAGATTAATGCTTCTGTATTGTAAGCAAGGGGACTGTTTCCGTGGATGGCCTATATAATTTGATTGTGGCTTGCATTATATTATTAATGTTAAATACATATATATTGTTTTTTTCTCCCAGTATGACTAAACACCCTTTTTGTAATATATATATATATATATATATAGATATATATATATATATATATATATATATACATATCTTTATACATATATATATATATATATATATACATATATTTATACAAATATATATATACATATATTTATACATATATATATACAAATATATATATACAAATATATATACATATATTTATACATATATATATATACAAATATATATATACAAATATATATACATATATTTATACAAATATATATATACAAATATATATACATACATTTATACATATATATATACAAATATATATACATATCTTTATACATATATACAAATATTTATACATATCTTTATACATATATACAAATATTTATACAAATATATATATACAAATATATATACATATATTTATACAAATATATATATTTATATAGCCGTTCGAGTTTAGCACAGAGTAGCCGTCTCCGAATCTTTATTCGTATTGATAGCGTGTTTTAATAAATTCTTTTCGTTAGCTTTGTTCTTCTTGAGAAATCGACTCTTTCTACTACGTATGTCTGGTACTGCTTTCAAGTACCATTTATTTATGCATTGTATTATATCCACACATATTATTTAATTTTAAGAAATACTATACAAAAACAAAGTGAATGGACATATGTGGCATTTGGTTTCGAGTCCGGTACCCAATTCAGCACGGGTTAATGACGAACTAATATATATATATATTCAATTTGTTGATTTGTTAGTTTTCTTTCTTTCTTATATATATATATATATATATATATATATATATATATATATATAAGTGAGAACAATTATGGTAACTTCTATTTTAATAATTTATTTGTCGAATCCCCTCTTGTAAGAAGATTACATCTATGAAAAACCATGGTTTATGGAAAGAATAGTAAAATAATTTTCTCATATAAATCTCTTGTTTTGAACAATTGATGATTTCATAGATATAGTATTCTTCACAATTTTTATTCTCATCACTTATATATATATATATATATATATATATATATATATATATATGGGAAGAGAAGGATGAAGGTAATCCCACGTGATGGGAAAATGATACATGTAGGGTTGACATATTTCTCTTACTACCAGCCACAGTAGTCCTTGCTCACCCCCATCTTTCCACTTCTTCCCCACTCATTTTCTTCAACATTCATTTTTATTCTTCACCAAGTACGGCCGTCCACCCAGTAGTGGCCATATTTTATTTTTTTCCTCCCAATATGTCAACCCTACATGTATTTGTACTTGCATGACATTTTTCTCCATATTATCATCCTGATGAAGTCTTATAAATAAAGACGAAACGTTGATGTACACATAAAAAAAAACATCCATTTTTTAGTTTTCCTTTTTCATTTTCCAATATATATATATGTGTGTGTGTGTGTGTGTGTCTGTATCCGTAGCAAATGCCGTGTTGAGTATTTTGGCAATCTCCATTATACTGCCCTGGTCTCAACCTTTGCACGACACCCACGCCCCATAACATGACCTTTCTTCACAGTTGCTTTATCACTCATAAATTCAATGAATGGATGGAGTATTCTGTCAGGCTGGCGACTCTCCAGCCATCAATATTTTCATCCTTTTGTTTTTACTTTAAAACAACTCTCATTCAACATTCCCTCGGTCTAAGCGTTTATCTATTTATCATTTCTACAAAAGGACCAAATATGGAATACAATTCCGATCCTTTATAACTCTTTTAATTGAGATTAAATTGCATAAAATGAATTTTTTTATAAGCCCATAACTACAGTCAAATAAGTTGTATGCTCCTATAGTTTTTGCTATTGCAGTATATTATTATTGCATTAAAGTATTTGAGAAAATCGACTTTACTATCTAGTAAGGGATGATCTGTTCTCGTCACTACATCTTCTTTTTCACAAAAAGGCCGTTGTTGGTCTTTCTCTACCATAATCTTCTAGTCTAAGCTCCGCTCTCTTGTATCTCCCTTGAAAACATTCTCAGAAAGAACTCATCTCGATACCACCACTGCAAAGACCTTTCCATCTTTCATTTCTGTACCTTAATCTAAACTAAATTTCCATAAACAGTTCTTTTTCAGGAACTTCGTATCTTTGGGACATATTGCCACAGGACTGCTTCCCTTCATACTACAACATGATCGTCTTCAAGTCTAATTTAAACACATACTTGTCGAGCTGTTCACTTAAGTTATAACATTTTTTACAATTTCATTAATAGTTTCCAATCATCTCATAATATTGTCCATCATTCAACTGACAATTAGTCAAAATTAGAATCCGGATTCTAGACATAAAGTTTAGTGGCACTATATTTTTTAAATTTAAATTATCGTAAGGAGACATGAAAGTACTGCACATCGGTTTTGTTTAGGAGATTTGCTTTACCGGTTCTGGGACGGGTATTCTTCAGATTTAGTTATACTCAAAAGCGGTACAAAAGGGGTCAGTAACCTTCGTTAAAATTCAGATACCTTCGTTGTTTGTGATATTTTACCAATAGATATTTGATATCAATTAATACATTTTTACCAAATTTCGATTTCTTCGTAGTATTTAAAAAATGTTTATGGATCATACTATGAGCAAACTCTCTCACTTTAAAACTAAGTAAGATCCCACATTTTCAGTCTCTTAAGATCTCTTAAACACAAGCCTTAGCATTTACACAGTTTCCATAGTCATTAAGCATCTATAAAGCGAATTATCCTGAATGTGAATTTAAGACCCCTTAAGCTTACATGTTATACATTGTTTTTAAATCAAAATTCTGTAATGGATTTTCATCAAAACATTAATGAGGATTCTAGACATAAGGTTCAGTGTCATTATATCTTAATATTAATCTTCGTAAGGACATATAAGTGGTGTGAAACAGTTCAATTAATCGATACTAAAAATTCTTTAATGGGTTTTCATCAACACTTTAATGAGGATTCTAGACATAAGGCTCAGTGTCATTATATCTTAATATTAATCTTCGTAAGGACATATAAGTGGCGCAGAACAGTTCAATTAATCAATACTAAAAATTAAAGATCACATAACGAGATCTTAACTGAATAAAATTACCCTTTTTATCAGACTAAAACTTTAGTCGTTTCAGATCCATTTTCACAGATTTCACAATTTTTACCATTTCAGAATGATTTTGATTTGAGTTCCAATTTTGTCCAGTTATGCCAACTTATATATTACGAATCTGCGACGAGTTTAAATATATGCTTGATCCTCAGGGGATCAGACGTTTGTATAGTAAAAGACTCTTGCTCCGTCTAGATTATACTTCTTTTCTTGATTTGATGGTTGAGATCATCATTTTATAACATCACTTATTGTGCACGGCTATCACCATCTGCTTTACTCGTTATAAGACCACAGTGTGTACGAGGAGAAACAACATAAAAACAGAGTTTCAGCAATATCCTTACAGCTGCATCGTTTCGTTCATGCATTTTGTTATTTGTGCTGGAGTAACTATTTCTCAGCAGATAAGATTTTTTAATTCCTAAAATTTATAAGAACAGTTTTTTAATGAAAATCGCTAAAGGCAAGGAATGAAGCCATTTGATGTAAGGAGCTAAGAAGCACGAAATACGATTATCACGTAGGCCAATACCTATCTCCTGTCTTAGTCTTGAAAAAACCAAGGCTATATTAGAAGGAAAACAGGCAGAAGGAAGAGAGTTCTACAAGCCTGCAGTTCTTAGAAAAAATCTACTGGAATAGGAAGCTGTATTACAATGAGGTATCAAAAGAGCAAATTGATGGAGAACACTAGACCACTGAGTCAAACGAGCTGGAACAAAGGAAGCAGGGAACCGATCACCTACTTCTGAAGAACACATGCCATAATAGTATTTATAGAAAAGACTGATACTAGCAACATCACGTCTGTGTGTGAGAGAGAGAGAGAGGGTACAGAGAAGAAAAAGGGTGATGTCAATCAAATTACAGATACGTTTCTGCACCTTATCAAGAACGCTCACATGTGACAAAGATTCCCATACCTAAATATGAAAACAGTACTCCATACATTGTCTGATAGTTGATTTGTAGAGATAGAGAATAGTCTCGGGTGTGAGAAAGTGTTTGCAGCGATAGATCGAACAGACTTAACGAGAAACAATAAGAGCAATCGATCTAATGTGTGAACTCCAAGACGAATTTGATGAGAGAGAACGACCAAGAAGTTTCAGAGTAGATTTCTCCTCAAGAACAGAGCCAGCCATGAGAATCTCAGGAAGAGATGCTAACAGGAAGGCCCGTAATAACTCAGGATTGAATGAGGATCACTATACCTTTTAACTCTGCTCATAAAACCGTGTGACATTGTTTTTACTGGCCACCTTGTCCCTTTCTGCCTCTTAATATAGTGGGAAGAAGCTGAAATGTTACGAAAAAATCATAACTAGTGTCTTATTCATATGGTTCAAATGTCATTAAAATCAGATATACGTATATAAAGTTTGAAAGCGGTTCTCTCTCCATGGCTAACTTAGAGGTGGCAGCACGTAGATAATCGGCATATAGAGGGTAATGTGAGGATTCGGGACGACTTCCATTGTCTTGCCCAGAGAATTTTATTCATATAATATGGATTTCATCAAAATCATATATATTTGAAGTTTTAAAAGAGGGTTATGTCATCATAGTCCCCTTGTGAGGGAAGGAAAATGAAGTATGGGTAGCAACATTATACATTCGACGACATCCTAACAATGTTCGTAAACGATTCGGAGAATAAATCAACTCCCTTCGTTTTTTCAACGCAGGTTATCGGCAGGAAATCTAAATTGCTCGCCCCTAATTTTTAAATGGATGCTGACCGAGCATCATCCGAGATTCATACAGGAATCACTCGTGTAGAGATGAGCGCAAACAGGATTATCGAACTAATGCTGACCAACATTTGAACCTTGAATATTCTGTTGAGAATTAAAATGATCGCGTTTAAACACATGCGGCCAAGCCCGCTGTTCAGTCATACATCATCAAGATTCATACTGACACATGAAACAATAGACCGATGAATGCTTTTACAAGGACAGAAACGCCATCTTTGCACACAATAAATAATAACGCGTTTTTATCTTTAAACACTAAATAAATTAAAGGCAAGAAAACAGTGTTTTCACTTCGATAATTCCATTAGATAAGCAGTAATCAACATTACCAATCGAAAGAATGTTTTGGAAGTTTTTAGATGAAGATTATTAGGATTATTTTGATCTTTCTAACTACTCCTCTTATCTTGGATGTCACTTTTACAATGTTTCGGCCGATTTAAACCCCGATCCTCTTCAGATGTATCTTATTAAACTCAGGAATTTGCCTGGCGTAAGAGATAAAGTGCTGACGTAATAATCAGTTCTATGTGAGTGTCTTTTGGAGGTTGCAAGGTTCTATCCTCGATGCGAGCGATACTAAATATACAATTACGAATTACCTGAGACTTCTCCACGGTCATGGCTGACGAAAAGAGAGAAAGCTACCCCCGTGGATTAGATAAAGCGTTCCGTTCGAAATTCCGTACAAATTCGAGAGTTGAGCAGAAAGATTCCCGAGTTTGACAAAATACATCCGAAGAAGGTAGGAGATTACATCGGCTGAAATATTGTGAGAATAATATCCAAAATAAAAACAGTAGTTCAAATAATCCAAATAATATAATCGAAAGAAATTTAAAATAAGCATTACTCGCTGCTGATAGAATTTGTTCTGGTACTATATTTATTTTGTTCACGGTCAGCAGTTTCAGTCCGAGGCAATTTTTTATTTTTTCCCAGATTCCAGAACGATTTTATCTCTAATAGCTTATTCCCCGAACTGTTTGCCTTTACAATTTCCGCTCTGCTCCCTGTTTCCAGACTGTACAAACATACAACAATTTAAATGTAACGTGAACAAGCATCTTGCTTCACAACTGCCCACTTAGGATGTTTCTATGAATTTAGCTTCAAATTCTCAGTAGTCGCTTACGCCTAGTTGGCAATGTGCCTTGTTTGAGGTGAATATAAGTAAACCAATCCAGAGTGTCCATTTCTGGTGAGCTGGATTTGCCTCACATTAAAACCGACCTTCTACCTCATAAGGAGGCACGGAAATAGGGATTTGCTGTTACTCAAACTTGTTTATCACTGATAAACTTACTAAGTTTAAATTTTAAACAAGCTGAGAAAACATCCGTTATTAGAATAGAGTTTTATTAATCAATATGCAACAATTTACACTCGACAACCGTCGTTATGTAATCTTCGCTTATAAAAGTTTTACTTAATTAACTGTCCTGTATTTGATATTTAAGTCTAACATAATCACACATGAATTAAAATCCTGAGAATGTAGGTTTCATATAAACACTCGTTAATAATTGGGAGTGTGATCATTCTAAAATAGCAGGAAACTGCTTGCATTACAAGGATGGCTTTAAATAAGTTTACAACGCGACAAACTCTTAAAACAGTGAATGAGACATGTTAGACATAACATTCAACATACCCCATACAGTATTCTTATATAACGGAATAACATACACGCTATTCCATTATAAAGGTGGAAAAAGAAGTTGTGCGAAGCACGAAACAAACTTTTCCTAGTTCTTTTCCATTAGTGAACGTGTTCAAAGCCTGTTTCCTTGTTGAGACGCCCGAAGGGACTAATGATGAAGAAATCCGGTCTTAATTCTCGATCAAGTTGGGATGCAAGAGTTCCCAACGGAATCTTTTGCTTCACGAGATTTGAGAGTTTAAACTCTCTTTCATCAAATGGGTATACCTTTGACTTAAACACCAGCTTCTCCACAAGAGAGATAAATCTAGCATCGACACCACCTTTGAAATCTTGATCTATATAAAGACATTTTTCTATTAAAAAGTTTTAGAAGCGATTTGAAATTATTTGTCAGCAACTTTCGTGATATAAACAGGAGCAATCTGTTCCTTTAGCATCGTTATCAGACGGAAGGATTTCCTGATGTGTTATGTTCAATTCCAATTGAATTCTAATGTTACTCAGCGTTATTGGCCCGTTCACAAAAAAGATCTTCACGCACTTGAGGTTTTCGACATGTACTGCCTTCGGCGCATCCTATGCATCCATTTCTCCGACCAAACCGCACAACCCATGCAAGATACAACACCACCGGCATCACATAGATTTATCTTTAAAAGAGACTTCACTGGTTTGGTCACGTTCTTCGACGCTCTGAAGAAGATTGTACCCGCAAGTTGATAGCCCGCAATCGCACGTGCCGACTGGTAGAAGCGCAGAGGGGGGGGGGGGCAGCTGAATACTTTGATACGAACAGCGAGGACAGATATGGAACTGGTGGCTGGCCCCCACGTTTTTGGTGTTCGCCGCTGGAGTATACCAAGGACTCAATTGCCGATCGGCGGGGGGTGGACCGCTTCGACGCGAGATGAGGTGAACTCATTTAGAGCTGGCTCAACCCACCCCTGGTGAATGCCGTTACAGTTACTCAGCAGATGAATGGTAGTTAAAAGATGGTTCGAATAATACATTTGGTATTAGGAATCCGCTTTTATTAACCTTTCTAAAACCCGTAAACATTTGTATTGTTCGGACTACTATTCTCATCTTAGTTGGGGTTTCACACTATTTCGTGCGATGTAGCCTTCGACCTTCTTCGGTGCATTTCTTCGAACTCGGGAATGTTTGTGTCAAACTCGCAAACACGTATGAAATTTAATACAGGCGTAGCCCAAACCAGATAAAATATTTAAGTATAAAAACAATATCCCCAGCTATTATCTCCTGTAGTGAGGAGTAAACGTTCAACATTCAGAAGACTCATTTAAAACTGATTTAAACTTAACGCTTATATCCGTTGCGCCAGGAATCGATGTAGGCTATTCTAGCTTGAATTCTGGGAGCTTTAGACTTAATCTTGTTTATTAGATACGTGGGATATATAATATTAAAATATATTTTTTTATATTTTACTTACGTCCAACGTTGTTTCGAGCTTACGGTTCTCATCAGCGCAGGGAAATAACAATCTCAGACGGTCACAAGCCATGCACCCGGTTCTCAAATACACCTTAAATCTGGAAGCATTCGCTCAGCCCCTTAGGCCACGGGAGATTGTCAGGATATAACGGATAAATTAAGTTATATTTAACAATGAAAATGGCGAGTGTAAACATGAAGACATTCGATATAACCTGACGATAGAGTCGGAGTATTGGAGCTTCAGGTGAATGTCTATTTTCAATCTCTCCAATATTCGTCTTACTTTTAATTTTACTTAAAGAGTTATATATATATATATATATATATATATATATATATATATATATATATATATATAAATATATATATATATATATATATATATATATATAAATATATATATATATATATATATATATATATAAATATATATATATATATATATATATAAATATATATATATATATATATATATAAATATATATATATATATATATATATAAATATATATATATATATATATATATAAATATATATATATATATATATATATATATATACATATATGGTGTTATAATTAAATATTTATAACTATTGGTTCCCAGATTGTATTTAATTTTATATTGTGTCTACTTAGGAGGCCATTGTCGCCCAACATATGATAGAGTCGGAGTATTGAGGCTTCAGGTGAATGTCTATTTTCAATCTCTCCAATATTCATCTTACTTTTAATTTTACTTAAAAGAGTTTATATATATATATATATATACACATATATGGTGTTATAATTAAATATTTATAACTATTGGTTCCCAGATTGTATTTAATTTTATATTGTGTCTACTTAGGAGGCCATTGTCGCCCAACATATGATAGAGTCGGAGTATTGAGGCTTCAGGTGAATGTCTATTTTCAATCTCTCCAATATTCATCTTACTTTTAATTTTACTTAAAAGAGTTTATATATATATATATATATACACATATATGGTGTTATAATTAAATATTTATAACTATTGGTTCCCAGATTGTATTTAATTTTATATTGTGTCTACTTAGGAGGCCATTGTCGCCCAACATATGATAGAGTCGGAGTATTGAGGCTTCAGGTGAATGTCTATTTTCAATCTCTCCAATATTCATCTTACTTTTAATTTTACTTAAAAGAGTTTATATATATATATATATATACACATATATGGTGTTATAATTAAATATTTATAACTATTGGTTCCCAGATTGTATTTAATTTTATATTGTGTCTACTTAGGAGGCCATTGTCGCCCAACATATGATAGAGTCGGAGTATTGAGGCTTCAGGTGAATGTCTATTTTCAATCTCTCCAATATTCATCTTACTTTTAATTTTACTTAAAAGAGTTTATATATATATATATATATACACATATATGGTGTTATAATTAAATATTTATAACTATTGGTTCCCAGATTGTATTTAATTTTATATTATGTCTACTTAGGAGGCCATTGTCGCCCAACATATGAACTGTTTCTTTGAAATGTCTTACTCTAAGACATCGTTCTTTTGTCAGCAATGTTTACTTCGTCCCATATGCGCAGAGCTATACCAGACTTTTGAATATCTCTAAATATTTATGTACATAATCAAATTAGGACCGCAATAAAAAAAAGTCTAACTTTTATAACATAGACGACGTCAATGACCGTGAAAATATTATTTTCACGTTTATATTGTTTTTTTTTTAGGTGCGTCTACGTATCGATGTGAGGGGCTTTGCACGCCGGGCTGTCTGTTGATCGGTCTGTCTCGCTTCAGTTTGAAATAACATTTCCGTTGGTCTGTCGCGCTTACGTTTAAAATAACACTTAGACACGTCAACACATCTCCCCAAGAGGCTGTGAATGTCTGATAAAGATTTGAATAAAAAATTCTTTATTAAAATATAATAGCGTCAAAAATTCTCTTTGGTTCAGGGAAAGTTTGAATCTAATCAAGCGTTGTTAATACTTTCACGATTAAAGAAGAGCAATGCCATTTGTTCAGGGTAATAATGCCAGTTTATTGGATGATCTCTACTGCACCAATAAACAGCTTTCGCTTAATTACGCACATAGATTCGAATAGTGGGAGCCAAAAAATCACAATAGACTGCACGTGGCATAGAGCAAGATATACACCAAAAAGGATATTTTAAATGGGTCCATTCAATACGATGAACATTCTATTTGAAACTTGAGCGTGACAGACCAATAAAAAAATGCTATTTCATACATGAGCGTGACAGACCAACTAAAATGCTATTTGCCATTTCAGCGTGACAGACACACCAAAATGCTATTTCCCACCTGAGCGTAACAAACAAGCAAAATACTATTTCACATTTGAATGTGACAGACCAACCAAAATGTTATTTCAAACTTAAGCGTGACAAACCAACCCAAATAATATTTAACACTTGAGCGTGACAGACCTACAAAAATGCCATTCAAAAATTGAGCACGACAGACCAACAAATATGCTATTTAAAACTTGAGCGTGACAGACCAATTAAAATGCTATTAAAATCTGAGCATGACAGACCAACTAAAATGCTATTCAAAACTTGAAAGAAACTACTTTCTTATCGAAGAAAAAGAAAGCAAGATTCTAGATGGGGGGGGGGGGGCGGAAGAAAAAGGGTCATGGATTATGCTGAAGCAGAACATACCAAAGAATAACAGAGGACAAAGACCTGGAACGAAATATTTTTCCACTTCGGAAGATGCAAGAGAAATGTTCTACCCCTGAAAATAACCTGCCAAAGGTATAACATCATGAACGTGTTCAATAAGGCTGAGCTAGAGTATATGAAATCAGAAATAGCAGCACTTGTAGGACTCCCCCCCCCCCCCAAAATGAAAAGAAAAAAAAACAATAACACTACTGGAAAGTCCCATAACAATTCTCAGAATTCTCATCATCAATCAGCACACGGCACTATAAGTACAGCTGGAACTACATCACCATTCCCCCGTTGATACAGCCGAACAGTCTGGGTCTATGACTACCCACCATAGATCTCTTTCACCACCAGTATCCTCGTTATTAAGTGTCTCCCTGACACCATCAACCGTCTGTTCAAAACCACCAGATAGCCACACACTGAATACTTGTTCTTCCCCAGCCCTATCATCAACACATGAACCACCACCATCACCGCAGGAATGACCGGAGCTAGATGATAAACAATTGGCCCTGGAGGAAGATCTTGATAACACCATTGAGGCTGGAAGAAATCTAACTGTCTAAAATCCAAACCTCAAGAGCTATAAAGTCAATAATAAAAAGAACAAACGTCACCTTCTAAGGTTACGTATCCAGGCCCTTCTTTTGTAAGGAAAACACTCACTCAGTTACAAAAGCAATTGAAGTCTAGGGCACAATGCAGAACATCACATTGGAAACTGAAGCTTCAAAAGCTACTTAACCTATGGAGAAATGAATTTTGTCAGATCAAACAATTCCTTGCAGCCGCTAGAGCGTAAGGGTGTCTACAAAACGTCATCTGCAGACTCAGTTGAAAATATAAGACGGCTATAGAGGGAATAAAAAACGTTGCAAAAGAAAATTGAAGGCAGGATTCCAGCACTAGCCATAAGAATACGATCTGAGGACAACAAGAACAGGGTTAAACTCGAAAAAAACCCATAAAAAATGCAATACTGTTCGACAGGAATCTTATTAGAGACAATCACAATGAAAAAAACATTAAAAAAGACAAAGCTAGAAAACTACTGTTTGAGAATGAGAAACTATGCAATCAAGAGGCTTAATGGATCTTAGATATCGCTCAAAGTAAGGAAAATAAACCTGAAATGCAAGAGTCAGAGATAACGCTTGTAATGTTAAAAAGAAAGTTGGATTGATTCCAGAATCACGAAAAACTGGCATTGACATCTTACTTAATTTTTGGTTTAAGCAACTAACCAGACTTCATTGTCACCATAGTAGCTGCTTCACCAGATGTTGATATGTGAGGATGCCACACCAGCATAGATAGTAAAATACGAAACTACTCTCATCCCCAAAACATGAGAGACACAACGCCCTAGTAAATACAGATCAATCTGCTGTCTCAATACGATCTACAAGCTCTTCAGTGACCTGGTCGCAGACAGTATCTATGAAAACCTCTCTTTATGAGTGTACCTCGATAAAGAAAAGTCAGAATGCAGGAGAAAGTGTTTAGGCACCAGTTTTTGATTAGTAAGATCATTCTTGAAGACTGTAAGAAGAGCAGACATACCTAAGCATGGCTTGGATCGATTACCAAAGGCATACAATAGTGTTCCCCGCTTCTCCACACGTGGCTATTGCGGGGCCTTGACTTATATAAGATTCATACGGTAATAAAGAAAACAATGGCTGTCCATATAAAGATGTGGCAAACAACCATGTCATTAAGCAACACAAACAGATCAATAAAAGCTCCTGAAGCAGATATCCGAAGATGGATCTTCCAAGGAGATAGCTAATCTCGTTTACTCTTTTGACCTGCGATAGATTCGTTAAGTAAGCTAGGGACGCCAAAAAGACTCGCACAAGAGTCAACGACCTGCTCTTCATAGATGACGTCAAGCTGTATGCCAGCTCAGACGCTGACTTGAGTTGACTCTTACAGGTTTTACATATCTTCTCCAAAGATATTGGAATGAAGTTTGGTCTGAACAAATGTGCAAAGTTCTCTCTCGGAGCTGGGAAAAAAATTCACTGACTGGCCACAATAGGACATTAAAAGGCTAGACGCTAAAACGATAAAAGAAATTTTACACTGTATAGAGTAATGCACAGAAATCAGTGATAACTTTTTTTTCTATGGTAAAGTGGGTAAAGTGACGCGCAGAGGTCTAGTAATGCCCTACTTATATCCCGGTCTAATTCCTTGATTGTATTACCCAAATATAATTCCTAGTAATGAAACATATTATGGGAAAGGGAAGTAGTTTTAAAGTGAATGGATGACCCCCCCCCCCCAATTTGGATGTCCGGGGTCACTTCTAAGTCGCCCTCCTCTCTAAATACCACCGAGTGGATATAGATGCGGACTGATGACTTGTCGGTTCCATGGCACCATTTTCATTACAGATGCTGGAACCGTCATGTGATCGCTCTTGTAAGTACCTGATTCTAAAAATAACTGAAGCGACCAATGTCAATAACTCAATTCAACCGGTAAACTCGTTGTGTCATGTTGATTATATACTGATTTACATTTTATGATTATTTACTCATTTATTATAAATGTTTTTTAATCCTTATTGTTCTCATTTCTAAGACTTTTCAAAGGTAGAGAAGTCAGGAAAATGATGTTCACAAAGCAGCGAAGAATAGGCTGAGAAATCACCCAGTAATGGAAAACATATCAACTATAAGCAATCAGAAAGTTGCGAAAATAGTGCGTCTGTTGTATGTTACAAAGCACATTACTCACACTCGTGAAATTCTTATAGCTGATGTTAAATTGTAAAATTAAATTTAAAAAAAAAACTACTTTTGTGCTGATGAAATGCATCGGTATTCCAAAAAGTATAAAGCTAACAAATATTATATATCCTAGCTTTTACATTTTTAGCAACAACGTGTTCAGATAGGTTTTTCTTGAGCACACGGCCGCTATTTGTTTGCTGCGGTATAGTGGGTAACACACACGAGTATCAGAAGAAAGAGAAAAGTATAACCGTTACAAAAAAACTTGATTTACATGATACACACACGTTTATTCTCAGATAAACAATTTGTCAAAAACAAACGTAAAATGGGAATACGAAACATGTAACGAGGTACACGATGATATACGAAGACGTAGAACCATAGGCGTATTTACAAAAGAGATAATAAATTACAGTCCACATTATAATATATATGGACACGTGCTTTCGGTGTCAGAAATAGAGAATATTATGAGCAATGGTGTGTGTTTCAAAGAATCTATGCGACTGCCATCAGAAGACATTAACTAGCGGCAGGGTTTGCTTGTATTTGGAAAGGTATGCTCATATAAAGAGTTGGATGAAACGCCCGACTGCCTTGAATGCTCAGTCAGAAATTGCGTGATCACGTTCTAACTTTTGCACATGCCAGGAGAGCGCACTCCCCGACGTTGGTTAAGATTACCTTTAAGATATATATGACCCCGAGAGATAATTTATACAATCCTGCAGCATATATACATTAGGTTTATTAGGATAACCCTCATACACAAAATCGATTCGTTTTTTATGGTAATCGCTCCAGACAAGGTATGGAGCCACTTAATGTAAGTAGCTAACAAAAACGAAATATGATTATCGCAAAGACAGGAGATTCTATTGGCCTTAGTCTTGAAAAAAGGAGAGTTCCACAAGCCTGCAGTTCTTGGAAATAAGCTACTGGAATATAAAGCTGTATTACAATGAGGCATCGAAATTGCGAAGTGATGGAGACCACTAGACCAACGAGTCAAACAAGCTGGAACAAAAGACACAGGGAATAGATCACATAATTAAGAAGTGTCGTTGCTCCTAGCAACGTGATTACTAAGCAGCATCTTATTTATCATCTTACTTATCAGCCAATAGATAGTACACATTATTTTGAGCCGATGTTATATTAACACTTCTATCCGTATGCGAGTTTAATGTAGTTGCTATGGATGAGTAACGGTTTTCAAGAGAAAGTTAAATTAGACACGTTGTTTAGAAAAAAAAAAGGATTCTGACACTGGATTGCATGTCACAATAGTTTCCCCATGAAGATTTGACAGAGACGAGAAAATACTTATGGAATGATTGCAAATCGATGGAATTTATTACCTTTCTTGCAAGAAAATCTTAAAGAAAACGAAATCGATTTGTCTGCTTGTTCGTATTTTACATAAATAACGCCTTTCTGACGAAAATAAACGGTTGAGAAAATTCATAAAAAATACCCCCATCCTAAACGATAACTAAAAAAAAATGTTTATAAAATCTCCATCTATGCACGAGAAACTTTGAACAAAAATTTTTAAAATGTAAAAAACAAGCACCTGACCAGTGGAATAAGTGTAGTAATATCCATGGATTAAAAAGTTAAAGAATATTCTGTGAACATCTTTGAAAACTATCGGTCAGAATTTGAACTTCCCGGTATTTTTTTTTTTTACAAAAATAAGTTTAGATTCTATCGTTTTTATCTTCGCATATTTGTTTACTATTAGGGTCACCACACATCTAGACCAGCAGCCACTCGAGGATTGATGTTTATGAGACGGGAATCATTACCAACCGAAAGATGAGAAACACTATGGGATTACTAACATTGATCAATTGTATACACTGTGTTTGATTGATTATTGGTCGCTTCGTAATAAACATTTATTGACCTTGGATTTGAAGACGACCAAGTTGTAAACAACATGGAAGCAGTCCCGCGGTAATGTGTTTCACAAACGGAAACCATTGCAAAGAACCATGGGTCGCTTTGTCTGTCCGGCAGTATGTCGATCAGTCACGATGTCAGAGGCTCAATATGTCTGTCGATTTCTCTGTCACGCTTCATCATCATCATATTCGGTTTAACGTCCGTTTCACATGCTGGCATGTGTTGGACGGCTTTTTATAAATTAACTTCCCAAGTGACCCATCTCTAGCCAAATTTTTATTTATTCCTCTTGCTCTCAATTCTATCTTTATTACTAACCCCCCATGCTTTTCTTCGAACTTCCCCTGTCAATTTGCCGTGCTACGTAAACAGTTCTACACCTACTAACCCAGGAATTCTCATTCATTCTCTGAACGTGACCATACCATCGAATTCTCTTGTTCTGCAAACATCTCCATACACTGTTCAGATTGAATCTCCCTCTGAGGTCATTAGATTTAAGCCAGTCTTTAAGACTCACATTACACACCCATCGTACAATTCTCATATCATTCTTCTCCATACAGTTTCTCTATTATCACTGCCCAGGTTCATAGATACACGCGTAGATTGGATGGACACTCTTTACTTTAGATATGTCGGTACTCTTATAGATGACGCGCCAGATTTCTGTGACTTCGCGTCGGCAACGATCGGGCAGGTCGCGGAAACGCCCGAGAGCTGACGAGACGAGCCGATACGAGACGAGACAGAAAACGAGGCTGACACTGCCAATCGCTTAATGGAAGATTTTCAAAGAAAAAGTACATAGATAATAAAGAAAACGACCAAACCGTAGCTGAAAAACTGTAAATGAATATATATTTATTTTTTGGTGGGCCAAATAAACCACTGTCAATCAAATGTGTAGGTGTAAATGTTTTGATTTGTTTGTGAAAATAATGTTTTTTTGTGGGGAGGGGGTAAAATTTTGTCAATGTTTCTTTAACATGAAACAAATGAAGTCATGTGACAAAGCTGATGATAATTCATTGTCGTTGCAATAGCACGCGATTATTGTTTTCTTCCAAATATTGTCGGCTGCTTGCTATAGCCTGCTTGGCAAATGAATGCTGCATCTTGATTGGTTAATACTTCGTCAGCTCTCGGGCGCTTCCGAGACCTGTCCGATCGTTGCCGACGCGAAATCACGGAAATCTGGCGCATCAGCTATAAGAGTACCGACATTTCTAATAATCGCTGTAATATAAAAAAATGTTACCCGTTGGGTCACCCATTGGAATAATGTTTAATTGTTTGAATGATGGAAAATAATGTTTGCAAATAAATATAAAAAAGAAAAAGAAATCCTAAACTAGGCTCTTTTTATTTTCAATTCAATATATTTGCAAAAGATTCGCTCAGGGTTAAAGTAATGTAAAAGTGAGTTATAAAAGAGGGGAAAGGTTATGTACAGGGGTAATTATTTGAAGATCAACGGCCCGATGCATCCAGCGCCCCCTTGAACTGTTGGGATGCCTGCGGTCTCTAATAGCTTGTTCACGGCCCAGCGACTGGATCTGAAATTATATATATATATATATATATATATATATATATATGTGTGTGTGTGTGTGTGTGTGGGTTTGTCTTTGTTTCTCTCCCACTGCAGGTTAAATAAAGTTGATGCTTGTGGTGATATTTCCTTTTATTTATAACGAACTATTCCAATCTTTTTATTATGTTCTTACTTTATTACCTTTTACTGTTGAGGGAGAAAGCGTATAAATCGGAGCGGGATGTAAACCCCCAACATACAAGGAGAAAGCAGGAGAATTGTAGACAGACACTTAGTAAGAGATGGATCAATTTGTGAGATAATCGCAATACACCACCGCTAAGAACTATTAAAATAGAGTTTTGTTTTTCAAAACTAACTCGATCCAAACATTAAGGAATATCTGAGTATATATATATATATATATATATATATATATATATATATATATAAAGGTGATACTTAGAAGGCAATACAATGCCCAGGTGTGACGGATGGACAAAAGTTGGAGCAAAATAAGATATATAATGGTGGAACGGGTTAAATATTTTCACCCTTAATACAATGTATATATATATATATATATATATTTATTTAAACAATTTTTTTACATACACATATATCTGTCTATCTACACAATGTTACAGTGTTATGTAATACCTGCATCAAAATTGTCTGATGGAAAATCCGTACGATATTATAATATTTTGGGAAC
This sequence comes from Sepiola atlantica, assembly GCA_963556195.1. NCBI lineage: Eukaryota > Metazoa > Mollusca > Cephalopoda > Sepiida > Sepiolidae > Sepiola > Sepiola atlantica. The sequence goes on along the minus strand of OY744515.1, from coordinate 217,838,418 downwards.
TCTTCCTTCTTCAGATCTGGGTTCAACTCAAGTTCAAATCTATCTAAGTATATTTTTTGTGTGATTAAGATATATAGGAAAACGTTGATTAATTCAGCTTTAGTATTTATGTCATTCGGTCAATCACGCTTAAGTTAGAAATGATAGTGTAATTGTTAACCGTTTAGATTGAATTGACGTGCCTTATAGAATGCCCGTTCTTGCTGTCAGAGATGAACTACATTCCTCTAGAAAGGATAAAAAATATAAAAGAAAAACGGAAACTTTTTGAAAATTATAAAATATTTTCTCATTGAAATCCATCGATTATTTGTGGATTCGTTGCACTGCTGTCACTCTTATGGCTTCCACTCGATATTTATCTGAATGCCCCTTCTGGCTATAGCGTTTATGAAGCCTATCGAAATCAGGTCGAAATATCTGCTTACGAAGGCGAAGATGAAGAAGAGTACGCGAACGAATGCGTTCAATGGTAATTTTATGGTCATCATTATTATTCATGCATAGTTGAAGAAACTGCCTTAGCACCAAAATATCTTCTTTTTTTTACTTCATTTTATTAGAGGAAAAATCTGATTTCAACAATTTATTAGCGTCGCTTATCTTTTTTAATCCAAAATGATCGAGACATCCGTGCTCGCGTCATGCTTGATTTGGTCATCTGCACATTGTGTTTGGTCAGTACTAAGATGGCCATCTGTTTCTTTAAAAAAATTAATTAAATTTCTATGTTATTTTTTTTTAAATACAATCGGTTGTCATGTTTAATTTTTAACAATAGTTACGGATCGAGTAGCGTCTCGTTGGACGAGTTATGCATCACTTCTCAGTTTATCAATACAGTGAAATAAACATAATTGGAAGAGATTTTCACGCTGGTTTTTCGTAGTCTGTCGATGAAGGGCATATGTATTGATTGTTGATCAATATCTCTCTCAGACACTATATATCTCGTGGTTCGAGGTTGACATCTTAGTACATAGCTGGAACAATGCTAAAAAATCTAGCCATCTTGATGAGTCGCGAAACGAAGAAACAGCTGTTGGTGAATATATATATATATATATATATATATGGGAAATAAAAAAGGGAAAAACAAAAGATGTTTTTTTTATGTATTCATCAACGTTTCGTCTTTATTTGTGAGACTTCCCCAGGATGATAATTTTAAGAAAAATGTCATGCAAGTACATGAAAATATTGGGTTGACATGATGGGTTAATGAGAAGAAGTAGCCGCCACTACTGGGAGCGCAGGACCGAGGTCCGGTGTGAGAGAAGTCGGTGGCAGGGAATGAAATTAATGTGGATGGCTGCCAGCGTGTTCTCTCAGCCCGGATTTCGGTCCTGCGCTCCCAGTAGGGGCTACTACTTCTTCTCATTAACCCATCATGTCTACCCAATATTTTCATATACTTGCCTGACATTTTTCTTAAAATTATCATCTCGAGGAAGTTTCACAAATAAAGAGGAAACGTTGATGAATACATAAAAAAACATCTTTTGATTATTCCTTTTTCATTTCCCATTACGTCGTATTACCCTCATCCTTCCTTTCTCATATATATATATATATATATATATATATATATATATATATATATATATATATATATATATTTCTTCAGACTGCTATTCGAATTTTGGATGTTATTCTCACAAGGTTTCGACCTATGTAACCTTCGACCGTATTCAGGTGAATCTTTTCGAACTTCCGAATTTATACGGAATTCCGAACTGAACCCTTTATTTAATGAACAAAGTGTATTGTTATCGTTCTGTGAGCCATGGCGAGCTAGAAGTAAAAAAAATTGGTTGGATTTGTTGTATTGTTTTATATGATGATTTATATGTGTTGCTACTTTTTGTAATGTTACGTTGTGTACATTTCTGTTAAGATAATCTGGTTTACTAAGTGAATTTTAGTGTTTATAATGTTAAGAATTAAGAATTGAGAATTTCTGGACTTTGTGTTAATATATGTCGCGTTTTCATCCTTACTGCGAAAAGCATTACATGTCTTACTATAGAGATTCAGTGTAATAGCCAGTGCATCTCATTTAATGTTAGCGTTAATCTCTATTTTAAAACGTCGGAATTTAAGTTGTCCCGTAACTTCATGTGAATACTTTAAATTAAAGGACCATTCCTCCCAAGTATTACAATCAGACCGTTACTTCTATATAAATATATTTGGTCAGAGTTCACTATTCTATCTAAGTTATTTACCTTCCTCCAATCCCGGTAAGACGTGACAGAATGTCAGAAGGTAGGGATTGAAAAGCCAGCACACAAGAGAATGTGCAGTTTGATCACAAAAAAAGGCCTAAGTAACTCGGTCAGCATCGGCGGTAGAAATACCTAAAAAATTAGAAATAAATTAACTCCTACTCAAAGGGAAGGTAAAGCCTGGGAAAGAGGGCCCTAAAACTCCACAGAACCATACATCAGTCTAACAGAATCACCTACTCAAAAATGATCCAGTTATTTTCGGACTTATTGTCGAGGACGTATCCTTGACTGGGATTAAGAACACGTACCTAAACTATGTAGGATATAAACGACTATTACGCCTGCTGTAACAGAAATGACTGGAGATTTGATGTTAACCAGGTTAACTGATATACAGTAAAGAAGATGGGTGTTTCTTTTATATATTCTTATCGGCTTTGGCCTAAACACTATCCGAGTTTGTACTATTTTTATTTCTTTTTTACAGGTTCATGGAAAATAACAGTTTCACACTTTAAGAACTTGAATGGGCACATTTTAATTGCACAGATTGAATAGACGTATCATAAGAATGCTCATTCTTGTTTATTGTAGCTTAAATTGTAGTCAGTTACGATTCGAAATTTTTGAATCTCTTCTATTCTTAGATTTTCATTCTCGTGCATAATTGCTAACATCTTGTATCAGTTGCAACCATAAAGAGAGCTGGATTCTGATACCAACATCTTGCCTATGAACAAAGCAAAAGCAGTTTTAATACATTTCTACTGATTCGTCTGGAAGCTTCCAATTCTGTATTCTCTGCTTGCTGGAAGGGGTATTTTTGTCAGATAATATAGCATCAAATATACATTAAGCAGATGGCACAAGCGTCAACATTCCGATTCCGAAAAAATGATGCATTTATGGAAACATTAAATAAATGTTGGAGTTTGTGTTTTACGACATGTCGACTGTCGTTGGCTAATTTTAGGCTGAAACCGTACATATGTTTTTATACGGTTCGTTTTATAGATTAATTCGTTTTGCAGGCGTATATTTTGTAAACATAAAGTCTGCAAACGATACTTTCTATTTAACCCATAGATGGGCGTTCACGATTTCGGGTCAGAGTGGACCTGGGAGTAATAGTAAATAAGATGTACCTCGTCACTCCCCAAAGCTCCCCCATTAGGATATCACCACATAATGCAGTTTAGGGGCGTTACCAGGACCATAAATAAATGGGAAAAAAAGAAAGTATTTTAAACTACAAAAAAATTTATTACAAATATTTGCATATTACATAGCAGGAACATACTTTTTAAAAATAATTGTTAAAAAGGTATGTCTGGGTGGAGGTCTCTCTTGAGGTCAGCTGCGGTCCTATATATGGGTGTTACAGCCATTTTGATATCGCCCTATGACTAGGACATAATTTAATTCCAAGAATCCATTTAATTATTAATATTTTAGTAACATTGAAAGCATATCCTCGTTGATGACCATCTCTACGTGCGTGTGTATTGCCTTTATCCAAGTGTCAAATCAAATCGGTTAGCTCTAGTCAAAAGTTGGCTGCGCACCTTTTACATGAATTATCAATTAATTCATACAACACGCGTTTAGAAAGATAATGGATTTATTCAATCAATTACGGATTGCGTAGTTGACAAGTCAATGAAGAGGGGAAAAGAGAGGCACAGTTTCTTATGCTTTAAGCGCATAGCTTAATTATTAACTATTTTCTTAGACCATCTTACAAACGCGTTTTGTCCTATTCAATATTCCACCAAGTCTGACGGTCCCTCGACCGCCACTATCTCTGTACGTTATATCTGGTGTCATATCCGGGCACTTCATTGGCTTCCAGTTATCACGACTCAGGAAAGTGTACATATCTTGACCTCTTGTCTTAAACATTTGCTACTTTTCAATATATCTCAGCAATTGGTACCAGCAAATAGCTACTAGTTGCAGTACCCCATAAATATTTAGCAATGAGAAGTGGCCTCGCTTGGTTAGTTTAATCATGTGACATGAAACACATTTCAAGTTAGATTTCAATTGCTGACGCAATAATGATGAGGAAACATAACTTTCAAACAATTAATGGCACTTAAACACGCTTTAATGATAGTCCAGTCGGAAGGAAGTCTTCGCTAAGGAATCTAGAGATCTATACTTAAAATAATTAAACTATATTTTGAGTTAAAAGTTTCACCGTCTTTCTTTGTAAATTTATCGGTTAACTACAGAGATGGGTACTCAGGAAGAAAAAAAGCGTAACTCTAGACGAACGAGATAGAAAGGTCGACAGCAACAGCAGTCATCGTTTAGAGTTTCATGCAACAAAAGAAAGATGGACGCATTGCATGATGAGAATTTCAAGCAAAGTTTATTTTATATTATGTTTCTGATTATTTTAGATGAGGAGTTATTTTTTGTATAATTTTTATTATTCGGACTACTGTTCTTATCTTGAGGGCTATTCTCACAATGTTTCGGCCGATGTAACCTCTGACCTTCAGGTGTATCTTGTCTAAATTGGGAATCTTTCTGTCAAACTGGGGAATCTGTACGGAATTTCGACCGGAACCCGTTATTTAATCCACGAGGGTAGAATGCTCTCGTTCAGTCAGCTATGCCCGGGAGAAGTCTTCAGTAATTCGAAATTCCTAGAATCGCCCGCACTGAGGATTGAACCTTCAACCTTCAGTAGACTGCATCTAGAACTGAATTCAATCAGTTAAACTACTTATTTCGAGGTTACATCGGCCGAAACGTTGTGAGAATAACACTTAACATTAGAATAGTAGTTCGAATAATCCAAATTATACAAAGTTGATTTTAGTTTCTATTTTTGCAGTGTTTTTTTTGTAAGATTTAAGATGTTTGTTAATTAAAGTGTACTCTTTAATAAATGTTCAATCATTCCTTTCTGAGTACAACACATATAAGGCTTTAATAATGAAATACGTATACTTGTCTAGCATCAGTTCGAACTCGGTCATGATGTTACATAACGAAGGCAGTGGTTGAATAGAAAAAAATATAGGTCAAGGATCCTCAAAACGGAAGTAAACGAAACCACGTGACTTCCGGTCGGGTATTTTTATTTTCTCTTGCTGACAAGACTTCAAGATTAAAATACGTGTCTGGCTGATGTCCCCAATGTAGCTGGATGTAGCGAGACACACTATCCGTCTATCTATATGTCTGTCTTTCTCAAAAGATTTGTGAGATGCCGTAGGTTCATTTTAATACGTCCCACCAGCTGATAGTGTTTACGACACTTTCGCGTTTATCATTCATATCATAACGCTGAACATGATGGCTGGTGGGAGATGACTATTATACAATGCGACACAACGGAGTGTGTAAAAATCACAACTGGACCATCTGTAAAAAATTGAATATCCAGTGAAGCAGCACTCCTTGGAACATATATTAGGAAGAACTGTTAGAAATAAGTCATACCCCATCAACTATGACTATGCAATCTTTACAGTTACATACCTAGAAAACGGAGCTGCTAAACCTGACATAGTAATATGGAACAAGTGGGAGAAATAAGCAACTTTAGTTGAAGTCAGCATCCCTAATGATGCTGACTTTAACAGGGATGAGAGGGAGAAGATAAAAAAATACCAAGGTTTTAAGTACAACAAAAGATACTGGAATCTTAGGAATATCTCCAACATTTTAGTAATTATAGGATCAACCGGGCTCATGTAAAAGAATTGTAAAAACTACCTGGCGAATATACCCGGTGAACCAAGTGCCAGGGAGATCCAAACAAATGTGCTTAAAGGGACGGTAAGAATCCTAAAAATACTTCTCGGCTAAAATTTCGGAAACAGCGGGTAAATGTCTGGCATCCGGTAGGATTACCAATCCCTATCATAAACAAAAAGATAAGAATATTGAATAAAAATTAAAGGACGTTAATAGGCATTTCAACTGTTGACGATAGGGAGGTAGAGATCATTTAATTATTTTAGTTGCTGTCTATACAGATGATCGAGCGACAAATTAGTGTGTGATTAATCTAATAGGTACCGTCACGCTCTACCGAATCGGCCACGCGGGGTTGGGATTACTCTCGATTCTATTGTGGTCACTTACAGTCGGATACTCTTGGGAAATCTATTAACCCAGAACAACCTCACCAATTATTGATAAAATAGCAACCAATATTCGATGAAGCGTTTCTAATATCTATTGTGTTGAGGCATTGGATAACGCAATTAGTGTTCAATTGTTGTGAAACAGTCAAACTAGACAAATCGCTTTAAACTAGATTGAGGAACATTACAAGAGAAAATTTAGTTCAAAATGTATAATAATACGCGTGTAACTTCCTTTGTATGGATGTTATCTTCCACACCTATTAAAAAAATACGAATTTCAAATATGAAATGCAAAAAAAATGAAAATTATCTAATGTCGCGAAGTGTCAAAGATTTTGTACTTTACATATTTTAAAAAAAGGTTTCAAAATCGAATCTAACGTCATAAATATAATTTTGCTGTGTTAAATAATATCTGTACTAAGATCAAATTGTAGACATTTCCTTTCCTCAATCAAATACTCCGCATTCCCTCGTTAAATTAAGTTCCGACATTCTCTGCGGTTTTCTTTATTAATTCCCCGTCCCGCGGACTAAATTAACTGTTTATTCAATAGTATTGAACCCACAAACACGAGTATAATCAAAAAGCAGCAAAACACATAATACTCATTTATGCGTATATATATCTAAAAATAAGCTTTTACCCGTCATTTATACACGAAAACTACACACACACACATATATAAGGTAATAAACATTAATAATACAATGCAATTAAAAATAAAACAATGCATGCAGTAGGCGATAAATCCATAAGTGTCCTTTATATCTAGACTTTTAGAAGACAATATATTCTTCTATTCAGAAGGCGAAACCAATATTGTGAATATAAAAACCTTTGCTTCAATTATTTTTTTTAATTTATATAAAATTATTTGAGTTTAAATTATTTTTGTGAAAGAAGTCAACATCACTCTGAGAAGAAAACATAACTATTATATCGAAAGTCTGATAACAATTTAAACGTTATCTTTCCAATGAATTACTATTCCCATGGATGATTACTTTGGACACGGATACACATTCAAACCTTCTCAAATTCCTCACAATATATCCGATGACTATTGGATGGCTTACAGAAGGATAACGTTTTACTTTTGTTGTATAATGACTTTACCCTATTTAATTTTCCTTACAAAGAAATGCTTGACCACCTAAGAGTTCTCCATTTGTGTTTATGAGCATATTTGCATTGCCGTTAAGTTTTACTTACTACAGAGCTAAACTGACGAAAATATGACGAATATATATATATATATATATATATATATATATATATATATATATATATATATATATATATATATATATAGGTTCATTCTCTCCAAATATGATCTGAGGTTAAGATCGGATTCTAACTCTGCCTGATGAGATCTCAGTTTATAGTAACTGTTGATCGATAACATCGACATGCCAGTGTCGCAGATTTTGTACATGTCTGTGTAAATAAAATTATCATATATATATATATATATATATATATATATATATATATATATAGCGTGAAGAGGCAAAATTTACAATATTTAGAGGCAGGGATTAAAAGACAGTGTATGACCCATTAACTTATTGAAAGTCATGAACATTTATTTGCCACAAGAATACTTACATAGGCGAAACATATTTCATTCTTAGTATCCTCATTCTTTCTAAATAACTGCCTTCACATGCTTCCTGAAACTTAAACAAGTGTTCCGGAAATATTGGGGAGAAAATCTCTCCCATTCTTCTTTAATTGTATTTTAAGAGAGTCGACATTGTTATGTGATGTCTGTTCGTGGCATGTTCTAACACGCCCCCAAAAGCATACTCCAGAGGGTTTACATCTGAGCTAGAAGGCAGCCATAAACATGATTCTTTAACATTGCTGAAGTTAGATTTGCAAAAATTATGTATTTTGCTAGCCTGTGTGGGCTGGAGCACCATCATGTGTCCATACATAATTACATTCTGGGTAGTTTGCTTCAAGCCATGGCAATACCTGGTACAAAGTATTGACATTGATCTTTACATCAGCTTTGTAGAATTTTATAGGTATTTTCTTTCAATCGGAATCCACAACACCAAACTCAATAACTTGAGCAGTATGTTCTGTTGTGAATATTCCCTTAGCCTCGGCTGCCAACTTTACGATTACTCTGTAATTTCTGCGGTTCAGAATAGCATCAACAATGAAGATATTTTCATCTGAAAAGATCTTTACAATGGAAGACTTTTTCTTGTACCATTAATTATTTTATTGCACCTTTTCAATCTATTCTCTTTCATAGCTGTTATCAGCAATTGTTTTTGTGTTCTTGTATAAGATTTTAACTTCAAATCACATTTTATTACATTTCTAATGGTCTTGTTTTCTACCTCAAATTAAATTGACATTGTTTTCATGGAATTGATTAGATACTTTAGGATTTGGGATCTGAGGCCTTTAATAAAAGCTTTCGTACGTTTTTTGTTGTTTCCCTGACTCTAAGACTTTCTCGTAATAGTTTTGCTTATAGTCATTCTATTTTTTTTACATTATGAACAGTATTTATGGACGCTGCAACTATTCTTGAAATAATCTATTTTGGTGTGACGAGAACATTCAGCAAATCACACACTCTCTTGCGTTTACTTCCCTGATTACTCATATGGGCAAACATTTCTGAAAAAGTTAAGATAATAGTATTAGATATGATTATGACATCAATATAGGCTAACTTTCAAAACAATCGACTTAGTGCCTGCGGGGGAAAACAACTTAAAGTGTATTGTAAAATTAGCTTCCTCACTTATATATATTTATATATATATATATATATATATATATATATATATATATATTCGCTGAATTTGATATTAAGACGTTAATTTACTCCCCTATATCTTGACAATGAGTGCTAGGCACATCGGTACGCGCTCCTACTACTAGGTTAAATATGACTTTGGTATTTAGGTTCGAACCGTGTGATCAGCAGGGATTGTCTCTTTCCATACTGATGATTGCAGGTTTGGCAAGAAACACGGGTATATGGGCTTATTTGCAATATATATATATATATATATATATATATATATATATATATTTACATATTTTAGGAGTTAACAGCTCCATCAAAATAAAAATAAATGATGAGTACAGACTGTAATCTAGGCCTCACTTGCCTGAAAATTTCCTTCTTTCTTTTGTCTTTATTTCATTGTTTTTCTTTGTTTATATACAAGCACTGAAGATGCCCCCCCCCCCCCCGAAAGTAAATGCAAACGATACGAGCGCATTTTATTAATATCTAGGTAGTAAGCCGAAACAATTGTATGCTGGAAAAAGTGTTTTTGTAAAATTATGTCGATCTGTTCTTTCTAAAATTTGACGTGGTTTAAATTAAATCAACATATTTGATGCCTCACACTATTGAGCTATTACAATTGATTTATGTTATAAAATTCATATTTTAAATATAAAAACGTTAAATATAAATATATGAAGAGTTCGAACGCAAAACGCGATAAATCCAATTCGTTTAAATTGAGACCTTAAACAATAAAAACACGAATATATTAAATCTAGACTTCGAACTAACGCTGATTTTAATTGAAATCAAAAGGAAATTATTTCTGTATCATATCATGCAACACATAGTTTTTGGGGTTTTGTCGAGTGTTGAAATGCAACACTTTTTGTAGGGAGAGTTTCGTGATTTTGAAAATGGCGTTTATCGCGTTTTGCATTTAAACTCTTCATATGTATATATATATATATATATATATATATATATATATATTACTAGCTGTATGTACTCGGCATACTCCAGGATTAATTGGTTGCTTATTTTAAAATAGAGAGACTATAGAATAATGGTTAGTAATAACTCAAATAATATAATAGAGACAGCTAATATTTTAAGCTGAAAATATATATTTCTCTTATTTGATCCATTATTTAAAATGTTAGCCATCGTGACAAACTTCCTAACTGGAGTTTCCTTTAAACACACCGAAAACAAATACCTGTTGGCATTGTAAAATAACACGTACTGGAAGAAAAAAAGAAAATGGTTATACAGAATGAAATATCGATGTGTTAGTTACGATACTATTTAGCTTTAACTTTTAAAACTCGACAGGATAAATTATATATGAATCAGATTTTTTGGATTATTTTAATTATTGGTAACATATATTCATAATATATTTTCTTTTCCCGTGTTATCAAGCGATATAGTTTCTTAACATTCGCTACTATCATTGTAATCATTTATTCCAATCTTATCGCCTCCGTCCTCAACGCACTTTGTTGACACTGTAATAGATGTTCTCCACTATTGTTGTGATACATCAGACCTGGCACCGTGTTACAAAATATATTACTCTATTAGTAAACGAATTACATTTTTTTATAGATCCCGCTTTCAAAATCTGTCTTGACAATACCCTTCCAGATTGAGGAGAAATATAACACATGAATCCCAATTCTTTTTTATACAGTCTTCGGGTCTTGTGAATAAGTTTCAAATATCGACCACGTGACACGAAATTCAGGGTAAAGTAGCACGTACTAGGCTTTACAGTAAAGTTTGAAGTCGTATTAATGGCGTACTTGAAGGATATGTTATGGCTAAGAAAATATATCAACTCACTAATAAGATTGATTTCGTGACATAGGGAAAGGGAGCTGTAATATTAGCCAAGATTACTCAGCTGGACATTAAGGGGTTATTTTCACACGAGTGCAAAGTCAACAAATAAGGGTTCAGACTAAAAACAGAAAAAGACAGAAAATAATACGACTCGTATTTCCTAATCAGACACCAAACATTTACGGTTTTTGTTGACAGCCGTAAAACAGCCAAGATATTTTATTAGCCAATTAGTTTTCTTGCTTTCGTTCTATATCTGCCATTCTTTTATCTAGCGCTCTCGCTCCCTCTCTATACACACACGCATATATATATATATATATATATATATATATATATATATATATATATATATATATATATGAAATGGTGTGTGTATGGAATGAGGTTCTAAGCAATAGAACTTATGTATATATACATTTGATTACTTATAACCTCATTCTACACACATTCTATTTCATACACTGCACAATACCGAAGGAACGACAGAAAAACTTTTTTAGAAAAATATTTTGTTTTAA